>OZ012740.1:452452801-452977801 GCA_963859935.3 Lathyrus sativus | reverse complement strand
TACCGTTAAAACTCGATTTCTATCGATTAAACTCATTATGCCCTAGAATGGAAGTTGTAGAAAAACATCCAACAATCTAACCCAAGCATACATAATCATAAACATTGATAGAATAACGATATTTCACACCCTTACCTTGGTTAAATCGATGTTTGAGAGTTGTTCTTGAGTTTTTCCAACTTTTCCTTCTTCTCCTTCTCTTTTCTTCTCTTTCTCCTTCTTCCTCTATTCTTTCTCTTATGTTTCCTTTCTATCTCTTTTCTTTCCACTTTTCCTTTATAAGTCTTTCCATTATATTTCCTTCCATATATTCTCCTCTCAAATATCTACCAATAATTCCAATAATTAAAAACATCCAAATAAATCAATTAATTAACATGAATAATTAATTATTGAAAAATTGGGTTGTTACAACCCCTCCCCCACTTTAGGAATTTTCGTCCTCGAAAATGTTACCTGATTCAAACAGCTCTGGATAAGACTCCCTCCTCTGACTCTCAAGTTCCCAAGTCACGTTTCCACCAGTCGGACCTCCCCAAGCGACCTTCACCAAAGCAATCTCTTTGCCCCAAAGTTGCTTAAACTCCCAATCCTTTATCCGCATAGGTGATGTCTGCACAGTAAGGTTATCTCTCACCTGCACATCATCTACTTGGACTACATGAGACGGATCCGCAATGTATTTCCTCAACTGAGATACATGGAACATGTCATGGAGATTAGCAAGCGACGGTGGTAAAGCGACACGATAGACTATCTCCCCTATCCTCTGCAAAATCTGATAAGGACCAATAAAACGCGGCGTCAACTTACGTGACTTCAATGCCCTACCAACACCAGTCATAGGAGTAACCTGAAGAAACACATGATCTCCCTCCTGAAATTCAAGTTCCTTCCTCCTCTTGTCATGATAACTCTTTTGACGACTCTAAGAAATCCTCATATTCTCTTGAATCACCTCAATCTTATCGGTAGTCTGCTGGACTATCTCGGGTCCAACCACATAACTCTCTCCAGATTCATACCAACACAATGGCGTCCTACACCGTCTACCATACAATGCCTCAAATGGTGTCATACCAATACTCGAATGAAAACTATTGTTGTAAGTAAATTCAATCAAAGGTAAGTAGCTATCCCAAGCTCCTCCCTTCTCCAACACACAAGCTCTCAAAAGATCCTCAAGTGATTGAATCGTTCTCTCAGTCTGACCATCGGTCTGCGGATGATAAGCTGAACTCAAATGCAACTTCGTACCCAAAGCACTTTGCAAACTCTCCCAAAATCTCGAAGTAAACCTCGGATCTCTATCTGACACAATGTTAGACAGAATACCATGCAAACTAATAATCCTCTCAATGTACAGCTTTTCCAACCTCTCAAACGGGTAATCCATTCGCATAGGAATAAAGTGAGCAAATTTGGTCAATCTATCCACAATAACCCAAATAGCTTCAAAGTTATTCGGCGTCCTCGGTAAACCAGATACAAAATCCATAGAAATGTTATCCCATTTCCACTCAGGAATAAACAACGGTCTCATCAAACCCGACGACTTCTGATGCTCAATCTTCAACTTCTGACAAGTCAAACAAGAATGTACAAACTCGACAATATCCTTCTTCATACGAGTCCACCAAAATACTTTCCTCAAATCTTGATACATCTTAGCAGCACCCGGATGAATACTCAATCCACTACGATGCCCTTCTTCAAGAATACTCTTCTTAAGCTCAATAACATCAGGAACACAAACTCTATCATGACACCTCATGATACCATTTTCATCAATCCGAAAATCACCACCTCGACCTTGATTGATCAAAGTCAACCGATCAACTAAACCCAAATCAGATTTCTGTCCTTCTCGAATCTCGCCCAGAATACCACTAGTAAGCTTTAACATACCCAGCTTAACTCCGTAAGAAGTCTTCTCACACACCAAAATCAAATCACGAAATTGCTCAATCAATTCCAACTCTTATATCATCATCATCGACATATGCAACGATTTCCTACTCAATGCATCAGCTACCACATTCGCTTTACCCGGATGGTAATTCAAACCAAAAATCAAAATCCTTCAGAAGTTCTAACCATCTCCTTTGCCTTGCATTCAATTATTTTTTATCAAAAAGATACTTTAAACTCTTATGATCACTAAAGACCTCAAATCTCGAACCAAACAAATAATGCCTCCAAAGTTTCAGCACAAATACAACAGCGGCCAACTCTAAATCATGCGTCGGATAATTCTTCTCATGCACTCTGAGTTGCCTCGAAGCATAAGCTACAACTTGTTTATCTTGCATCAACACACCTCCTAAACCCATCAAAGAAGCATCACAATACACAACAAACGATTCTGTCAGATTCGGAAAAATCAAAACAGGAGCTGTCGTCAATATTCACTTAAGCTCTTGGAAACTTCCTTCACACTTCGCATCCCACACAAAAGCTTGACTTTTCCTAGTCAACTGCGTCAACGGCAATGATAACTTGGCAAATTCCTCAATGAATTTCCGATAATATCCCGCCAAACCAAGAAAACGTCTAATCTTAAAAACTGATTTCGGAGTCTCCCATTGCGATACCGCTTCAACTCATAATCAATTTAATCATGCGTTTTAATCAATTTAAAACAATTTGAAACAATGCATTATATATGCCAAAAGGCCATAATTCATAATCAATTCCACAATCTAGGATTCACGCCTTACAGCTACCCACATCATATGTTTTACAGTATACAATTACTTATTTCCAACAAGGATCGAACACAATCGAACCAAAAAAATCAACATGGAATGGAATCACAGAGAAAATTAATTGTTGTCATGCTCGCTGACTCGCTCGCCTAGCAAGTCTCAAGCGAATACTCGCTACCTGTTCGCCTAGAGAACAAGCTCGCGAGGGCAAACAGAAGATACTAACTTGCTTCGCTACCCACCTCGCTACAGCGAAGTCCTAGCGAACCTTCACTACCCCATTCGCTACCAGCGAAGAACCTCAAATCGATTCTGCCCAAGTCTGGGACCTCTCGCTAACTTGCTCGCCTAGCGAGTTGCTAGCGAACGCTCGCAACCTGTTCGCCTAGCGGAGGTGCTAGCGAACGTCTGCGAACCCAGAAATCCTCACTGTCCATCTTCCATAACTCTCCACAAAACCGACCGATTCTCACTAAACAAGTTCCATAGCCTTAGTCTAACCTCCCTCGACTAAATTATACCACTTATTCTCATTTTTGACCGTTAAAACTCGGTTTCTATCGATTAAACTCATTATGCCCTAGAATGGAAGTTGTAGAAAAACATCCAACAATCTAACCCAAGCATACATAATCATAAACATTGATATAATAACGACATTTCACACCCTTACCTTGGTTAAATCGATGCTTGAGAGTTGTTCTTGAGCTTTTCCAACTTTTCCTTCTTCTCCTTCTTCCTCTATTCTTTCTCTTATGTTTCCTTTCTATCTCTTTTCTTTCCACTTTTCCTTTATAAGTCTTTCCATTCTATTTCCTACCATATATTCTTCTCTCAAATATCTACCAATAATTCCAATAATTAAAATCATCCAAATAAATCAATTAATTAACATGAATAATTAATTATTGAAAAATTGGGCTGTTACAGGCAGGGCCTGATCTAGGGTAAGATGGAAGTATGATCCAAGACCCAAAAGAAAGTAAATAGATGAGTTAACTGAAATGTCTGCTAGGGAATGGCTCGGCATTCTCTAAGGATATCTCACTATTTGATTGAAAAGTTAATTTGGGCTTCCACAGAAGGTACCAAATCTAGCTTATGCTTCACATGCATATGTTTGAACATGGCATAATGCTCCATACGAAATTGAAATGCTACACATTTGAGGATGTAATGCAAAGATGATAACTATATGTAGAAATGCAGATGCAGGCCCAGGCTGTCGGGGAAAGAGGAATACGCCAAGTATGATTGGACTTTGCTGGTAAAGACAGGTGAAAACCTGATGGTGATTGATTTTTTTTAAGGGAAATTTTTCCGAGTACCAATGGGTATTGGATTTTGGAATGAGGTGCCAATAGAGATTGGACTTTTGGTGGTTGCCAATAGGGATTGGGCTTTTGGTTGAGGAGATGCCAATGTGAATTAGGCTTTTGGTCCATGTGAATGCCAATAGGGATTGGGCTTTAGATTTTTGTGAATGCCAATAGGGATTGGGCTTTGGTGGTTGCTATTAGGAATTGGAATTTGGGTTATCCGTGATGGGTTAGGTACAGCTGACGCTAGAAAATGTCTTGTTTGGATACAAGGTTGGAAAGTGTCTTGTCTAGATACACGGTTTATGGTGTCTTGTATGGATATGGTTGAAGGGTTAGGGAATGGTTAACATGACTTCCGGACATTCATCTTGAACTTGAAGGTTGATTGAACCTGCTTGAGTAGCTTTGAAAATATGCAGAGGAAAAGGTTCTTTGTCTCCAATTTTGCCCCAGCCTGTGGGATCTCTGTATAAATCTTCCTCGAAAGGAAACCTGAAATCTCTGTACCCTAATAATTTGAGATGAACTGCCTCAGCATTCTGAACCTTGGAGGGGTGCTTCAGATTAATTTCCTTCTAGATAAAGATAACTTCTATGCTCTTGGGGTGGCTTGCCCCAGTCTTGAAATGATTTTCCCCTGATTGGTTGATTGTAAAGAAATACCTCTAATCAAATCACCTTCGAGAGATTTAATGAATCTCGACCTGATTGCCCCAGATTAACTGAATCTTGGATGGTTGACCCTCCTAACAAAATCATTTGATATGATTTTCCCCTGCTCAATGGAGTACTCAGGCGCTTTGCGTCTTATCTTGACTAATTCTTACATTGTAGAAACTCTCCTGATGTCAATTACTTACTCGCAAGTAAAACAAATCGTTTTGAAAATGATGTTTTAACTCAATGCATATGACAGTTTTGAAATCCAAGTCTATTCACTAGAAAAAATTTGTGACATATAGTGAATGGATCACTAATCAGGATGTCACCAATACAAACATGAATGGTAAGAAAACCCTTTTAGGAGTCATTTTCAACGCTATATGTACCGAAGTATGCTTTCAAAATAACCCTGCTTCAATTAGGTCTTTTGAGGGTTGTAACGTGGCTTGGTTCACGGTTATAGAAAGAAAGGATATGAGGCTCCAAGTTTTGTTTTAACCCACCCATTCTCCTTATTATTCTCCAATCCTACATTCAGCTAACTCGACACAAGCACTCACCTTTCAAAGATTGAATGACATAAGTGATGGTTAAGGAACCCACAAGGTTTTCAGAGTGACAGTCACTCATTTTTCGTCTTTAGTGTTTGGAATCACACGACTTGTTCTTTGTCATTTTTTGATTTCCCTACTTTTGCCTGGACTGAGTCTTTTGAAAATTTTCAATTTTGAAGTCCAGCGGGATGCCCTAATTTTTTCCTAAGTCACTTGTTTTCAAGTTTTAACTTAGCGGGATTTTTTTCTTCTTTCGATTCTCTTTTTTGGGAACAAATCGTGTGACACCGGCTTGTCTGACTTATTTGAAAATGTTGTGACTGCCTAACTCCTTGGCTGGTGATGGATAACCACTGTAAGTTTTTGAGGTACGACTTCTACATATGTGATTAATCCTCGAACGGGAATACTTCTTTTGCAATTAGGATGCTTGGTCAAATTAAATGACACCTACCCTACCCCAGGTTGAGATTGAGGGTTTTTTGTTTTCATAAAGGAACTCCTACTACTAGGCTCAAAGGGGTTGACAAGGGATTATCTTCCTTATACCTATGGTGTTTAAGGATTTGAAACAATGCATGTACATCATCAGCAAAGGTTTTATTCAAAAGCATATGATCGGAAGTTTTGCGTCTTTCAATTTCGTCATCGTCCTTCATATTTTGCTTAAACAAGGTTTTGACATCAACAAAAAGTATGAGTGAACACAAATGGATTTAATCAAAACATGTATATTCATTTCATTATCATTATCAATCAAAAACATAAAAGTTTTACAAATAAGATTTGCACTTTAACAGAAAATAAACTACAAATGCAAAGAAACAACATGATATAAAAAGGCTGCCAGCTTCGGAGAACTGGGCTTTCCAATCCTGATTTGCTACTGAACTAGCCGTCTTCAAAATTGCTCGTCAAAGTCAGTCTGATACTCTTCCGAACATCTGCTCTCGGTGAATTCCTCCATAACATGAACTGACGAACCCACATGATTGGATAAAGAAGGATTATTAATCAGAATACCCTGAGGCGTGACTAAGAACATATTGGAGTCAAGTAGAGTCTGAATCTTGATCTTAAGCACCTTACAGTTTTCGGTTAAATCCCCCCGTGCTCCAGCATGGTAATCACAATGGGCGTTGACATCAAAACCTGATGGATATAGAGAATCATTGAATTAATCTCCTTTGGCGTTATCAATCCACCCTTGATCAAGTCTGGCAACATCTGACTGTATGACATTGGCAACTAAGTGAAATGCCTCTCTGGCTTCCTTGGTCTTTATCGGGCGTGCTGACACGACTGATGGTGATATGATTGTTGGATCTGAGTAGGTCTGTGATTCAGAGTAGGATATTGCCTCTGCAGAGAGAATAGTGTCTGATATGGAGACCCAAAAGATTACTGACTCTGAAAACTTGAAATATCTGAAGACTGAATGTGAGGTATCCTGATATGGAGATTCCCAGATGGAATTACTTTCTTTCTCCCATTCTTCTTGAGAACTAACAACTGATTCACTTTCACCAATTGTTCTTTGGCCCATGTGGTGTTCAGACCATGGCCAGTTACGTGTTTCCTGAAGCAGAGTTACTTGATTAAGTTTCTCTTTCCCTTGGTGGGATGTTCAAGATGTTCATTATGTTCAGTTTCTTCGGAGATTCTATCTCAATTAGAGTTTGCAGTTTATTTCTGCGATTGGCAAATTTCCGAGTTCTTTTGGTATTCAACCGTCTTTTACCTTGATTGATTGAAAGCCGTTCGCTTTTCACTCATTCAGGTCCAAGTCGCTTGAATAGGGGCAGCTGTTGCACCCCAAAATTTGCCCAACCTTTTCCTTCTTGTTTTTTCATTAGCATAACATCATCATAGCATTATCATAGCATTGCATTAGCATTTATGCATGGGATCAAGTGTGATATACATCAAGAGAGGCCTATCTAGAGGTTTTATTCGAGCTGGAGGAATCACTAAAGTCACCAGGAAGTGGTTCATGCCAGTGAGAAGTTCAAATGCTTGTGTGGGGTTCATCCCCTGACTTAGAGGCCAATTGAAGATTATCAATGAGTTGGGAAACTATGATTACAGGTCATAAAATTATATGTCAAGTTCAATACTTTGCATAACTCAAATAGACTTTTTTCCAACATGAAAGTTTCTCCGAATAGCGTCATTGGGTCAACTAAACCTCAAGGTTTTAATGGGTTAGCTCATGGTTGAAGATTGATGAAAGTGATTTTGGTGAAAACATGTGAAATGGCCTAGTTTGGTATTTTGTCAAAATTTAACCAAACCAATCCATGTTTGTGCTTATTTTGAATGGAAATCTCATTAGAACAATGGCATTATTACATTTTTCAATTGAGGATTTTATCATGACCTATTTCGATATTTCTTACAATTCAAGTAACATAATGGATCTTGGGCTTGGGCTTAGAAACAAGGATTATTGTGGGCCTTAAACCTTCCTTATGATGCAAGGGATATAAAAAACCAAAACCAAGGCAATTGAACTTCTTCTCCTCCACCATTTTTTTCATTTTCCCACAATTTTCTACATTTGAAAAATTGATTTTTCAATTCCTTTTTCTCTCCACTTTTTTGATCCTTTCTCATTGCAAATACATTCAATATACTCCATAGAATTTTTCCATCAATTTTTGAGAAGTTTTTAGTGCAACACCATGGTTGTAGTAACATGAAAAGTAAGCTCCAAGTGAAAATTGATTTTCATTTTCTTCACCAATTCAAGCATTCTCCTTCATCCTAATACCTCTACCATGGATTGTTGAATGTTTCTACATAATTTTCCAAAGAAATTTGTGCTCCATTGAAGCTCAAAAGAGTCATTTTTGGAGGTATAAAGAATTCACCATAACTCATGATTTATGAGTCTTTCTTGCATTATTGTTGTTGCATTACATTGCTCTCATCTCCTACATGGATTCTAGTACAAAAAAGATGGTTTTTATGACAATTTGGTGTTCTTGAAAGTTTGAGATTCATATACGGTTTTTGAGTTAGAGGCCATTTCAAGGGAAAATAATGGTATATTTGGATTCCTCTCGAAAAATCCCACAATTTTGGTCTAAAGAACGCCTCATTTGGGTGAGTAACGGAGGAGATAGGTGCTAATGAAGGCCACCGAAAAATGCACCGGCTGTCGCGAATGGGGGCTGTGTACGTTCCCTCTCAATCGGATTCAAACTGAAGAAGAAGATTGCATCGTCGTTGGATCGTTCTCCAAGCAAAGACATAGTCTTCACATCTAACGGCCGTGAACACCACGCGCGCGGCCACGTCATTTCATTAATCCTAAGTGGCGCGCCACCTCAGCCCAGGGAGCCTCATGACCCCAGTTCGAATCCCTCTGTCTGCAGTTTTGATAATTCCCCTCATTTTTCTTGAGTTATATTATTTCTATGCATTTTCTTCCATTTCCCTTTTATTTCTTGTTCATTTTAAATGCTTTAAAAATAGGAAAATTATTCTAAAAATTCCAATTTTTTATGTGGGTGTTCTTTAACATGTCTAGATATTTTAGGAATTTTAAATTTCATTTTTATCATTTTTTTCCATTTTGTTATGATTTCTTTTATTTTTATGGTCATAAAAATCGTACTAATTGTGTAACAATTTTGTGGATTTTCTTTGAGGCATCAAAATTACATATTTTTGCCTAACCTTTTGCAGGGATCTCAAACACATGCTGACGAATTGTGATACATTTTTGTGGCAATTTTATTGTACCATTTTAGTTGGTTTTGGATGCTTTCTTTAACATACTCTATTTTAACTTTTCCTTTGGTATACATGAGATATCTTGCAACGTTTTCATCTTATTTGACCATTTCTCTTTGGATATTTTTTGTGGTATCTCTCACCCCTGGTCTGTGACTTGATGTAGGGCATTGGAGATTTTTATTTTTAACTTTTTAGCACCATTTGCTATTTTTTCCATATTTTTGTATTCGGACTTGTAATTTGGACATTCGAACGGACTTCGGTTTTATTTTGGCTCCAACGGACTCGATTTGTTTGTGTGGTGAACGCTAGGGTTCCTATTGCTTATTATAGACATTATATAGGATGTGTAGATCATTGATTGGCTGATTTTATCATACATAATTGCCCATTAGGTTCCATATTTCCATGATAATGCGTTATGATTCCTAATCGTAGTATACGTATGTCATTCGTAGGTTTTATTGCCTCGTATCACTTTATAATCACTTGTGGCCAAGATTGTATGTTTAGAACAGGCCACCTTCCATTCATTATGGGCTTGAGGTTGAGATGACTCGCCTCCCTCACTCGCATTCCGGGTTTACCTTTCTACACTTTGCATTTCCTGTATGCTGTTTTTTTCATCTGTTTCTGTTGCTTCCTTTGCCTTTCCCTTAGGATCTCCATTCCTTCTTGTTGAAGATGGAATGTGATAGACATTAGGCTTTGCAACCATGTATGACAACATTAGGGTAGTCTTCCCCTTTGCAAACTTTAACCATAGGACGAACAGTGCATGCTAACATTTAGGGCTGTGTAGTTTCCCTTAGAGGTTCGTTTCTCTTCTTTTCTTCAAATCCCATTAACACACTTAATAAGGCTAGTGAATATTGTGTTGTGAGCCTTAAGCATGGGAAGTGATGGTTGGGGGGCCACCTCTCAACTGTCTAGAGTGTTTAGTATACGTCCTTAGGACGATATGCGACGCATTCGATCCTTAGTTTGAGGCTTCAATACAATGTACACTCCAACACATTAATCAAAAGATTTCTCCATAAAAGACACAAAACAAATCATCAAATCCTTTTTTTCCTTTGGGACCTTTAACTTTAGAACCCATTTTCGTAATGAGAGTGTCGTTAACTCTCGGTTCTCCCGCAAACGGTAACACCTAAGTCTCCAATGGTCGAGCTGCTTACACCAAACTGCGAGAACCGTTTGTTAACCCTACTCGGGTTAAAAACAACTTAAACCAAACCTGTGGTCTAGTTAGCCCGAACTACATTTGCTCTGATCTTTCATACCAGATGAAAGTACGTAGGCACGAGATGCGATATCTCGGCGAGCAACCTTCCCCTCCTTTCCCGTAGGTAGGCGAACTACGTTGACTCTGATTTCTCGTTCCAGACGGGAATACATAGGCATAAAGTGCGACACTTTGCCGAGTCACTTTTCTTTTCTTTTGTCCTTAAGCCTTTAGCTAGATAGTATTAATCAACCCTTCGAGATAAACAATTAAGCATGGATCCCATCGAGTACGATGGACGTGAGGGGTGCTAATACCTTCCCCTTGCGTAACCGACTCCCGAATCTAGGACTTGGTTGTGATGACCATTCCTTTTCCCTCTTTTCGTTAGGTTTTCTCTGAGTGTTTCCTTTCCCTCCTTTGGGATAAATAACGCACGGTGGCGACTCTTCTGTTATGCCGGCGCCGATTTTCGCAGTAGCGACAGCTGGCGACTCTGCTGGGGACACTTTATAGCTGCAGGGGAGTTTTCCCATTCCCTACGCTGGGACCATTTCCCATCCCCTAGGCGAGTCAGTCCTAGCGCTTGTTTGTTTGTCTTGTGGGTTTTGTACATACCTGTTGTATCTTAGCTTTACTTTCCCGCATTTTATTTTCCCGCAGTTTATTTTCAGCATTATATTATATCCTTATTATGCTGTTGTGGGAGGGGACTGATTCTGATGAGAGATAAGCCGGACCTGGGCTTGAGTTTGCACATAGACTTAGAAGTAGAGAGTAGTGGTTAGCCTGCTTGCTTAGCTTGCACCAGCTAGCCGTGAAATCTGTGCTCGGACGAGATTCTCTTTGATGCTTCTTGCCTGGCCCTTAGGGCTCGACAAGTTGTCTGACCCGAGGATTGTCGATTCTGGGGACCTATCATTTGGGATTTAACTAAGTGAGGCCGCTTCAAGGGATGATGATGCCAAACCTTCTGGGTATCGTATCATCGCTCTTGAAAGTCTGTGACGTTGAACCCGCATAGGATGTCGTACCTTATCAGTGGATAGGTCCATACCTGTGAGAGGGATTGGGTTATGCAGGAAACCATAGCTCCAGATCACCCGGTTTTCTCTACAGTGTGAACTTTTGGGTTTGATATCAGAGGTCTTCAGTATCAGTGATCTATGTCATGCAGTGATATATGTTATGCAAAGGCGAAGCTCTGGTTATTCTCAAGCTACAACACACTCAGCTTCTGATTATTATTGCTACAGCACAGCACAGCTACCTTGATCCCCTATAGCATCCTTGCATTTTTGCATTTCTCATCTGCATTGATTACATGACATTGCATTAACATTGCAGGTGCATATTCCCTTTGATTCTAGCTATCTCGCTTGCCGTCATTCGTGCTCAGATACTTGTGCTTGTAACTACCTATATGGTCTTCCATCTGTATATGAGGAGTTTTTTACTATTGCTTTATGAGGGGTTTCCATTGTCATGCGTTTCACCCGGAACTAGAATCAAGGGAAATATTCCATATGTATATATACATTGTTAGCATTTTGCATATTTTTCTTTGTGTTTGCAGGTACCTTCTTAAGCCTCGTTCTTATGTTTTGTTTTCAGAGTTGTTTCAGGATTGCTGACCAGAGAATTCATCGGTATTCTACTAGAAACAATCTCAAGAAAGTCATGGATCACGTTCAGACTGAGATGCAAGAGATGAGGGAGCGCATGACTCAGCTCATGGAAGTCATGCAAGGTATGGCTCAAGGACAGGAGCAACTGAGAATAATGGTCCAGCCCCTGGTAGCTAGGGTTGATCTTAATGGAGTTCTTCACGGAGGTACTGCTGCTAATACTCCCCGCAATGATACAGAGATTCCTAACGCCACTGTTGTACCTACCGGATGCACCCCAACTGCTGCAGGGGCCGGGAATGATAGTGATGTTGGCGTCCGCCACGCTGGTATGGGTAATGCTGCTGGTAATGCAAGATTGGGTAATGCTGGTAACGTAGGTCTTGGTAATACTGTTAACTTGGGTTGTGGTAATGGTACTCATAATGTTGGGTTTGGACCTGGTGCTGCTAACCATGGTCTTGGTAACACTGGGTATGGTTACACCGTCAATCGAAACGTCTATGGTCCGGAGGGTGCCTATGTTGGGTATGACAATGGGGACCAACAATGGAATGAAGATCGTCAGGACGACGTGTTCTCTATGAGGGATGTAGGCGCTGAGTTGCCTGCTGAAGCTGATCGTAGATTCAAAATGCTGGAGGAACAGATGAGGAATATAACAAATCAGAACTCCATGGGGCTCGACATGGCCAATTTAGGGTTGATCCCTTATTTACGAGTGCCGTACAAGTTCAAAGTTCCTACCTTCGATAAATACAAAGGTGTCACTTGCCCAAGGGTGCACATACGTTCATACTACAGAAAAATGTCAGCCTATTCAAATGATGAGAAGATGCTCATGCACTTTTTCTAGGATAGCCTGTCAGGGCCGTCGCTCGAGTGGTATATGGGTTTGGAACCCTCTCAGGTTCGCAGTTGGAAGGGTTTGGCTGAAGCATTCGTGAAGCATTAACAGTACAATAGTGACCTTGCTCCCAACAGGGTCCAGCTTCAAAATGTCATCCAGAATAGCGGGGAATCTTTCAAAGAGTACGCCCAGAGGTGGCGTGAGCTTGCAGCCAGAGTGCAACCCCCAATGGTAGAGAGAGAGTTGATTGACTTGTTTGTATCGACGTTATCTGGGATGTACTATGAAAAGCTCGTCAACTGTATGTCCGGGAGTTTCTCTGACCTTGTCATCACTGGTGAGCGTATAGAAAACGGCATCAAGATTGGGAAAATTCAGGCCGTAGAAGTACCTTCGTCAGATGGAGGAAAGAAAGTGTTCGGAAATAAGAAGCGTGAAGGCGACGCTAATTCTGTGTCAAGCTCTCGGGGTAGAGGCAGAGGTAGATATCAAGATCAGTGTCATCATCATCAGGCTGCAAGTGTTATCATTCCGATACCACAACAACAACAACAACAACAACAACCACAACAACAGCAGAATCAACAGGGCTACAGGAAGTACCAGAATTCGAGGGGAGCAAATAGAGTATTCGATACGCCACCAATGCCGTACTCCCAGATGCTTAAGACATTACTACAACTGCAATTAATCCAGAAGAGAACCTTGGCCCCTCTGACAGGCCGACCACTACCTGGCTATGATGCAAATGCCCGTTGCGAGTTCCACTCGGGGGCACCTGGGCACAGCATTGATGATTGTAAGGCTTTTAAGCACAAGCTACAAGATTTGATTGACAATAAAGCCATAAACTTCTCACATGAAGCGCCCAACATGGTACAGGATCCTCTGCCAAACCACGGACAAGCCGAAAGCGGTTGAGTCGCCCACAAGTCAAGATACAAGAAGCCCAGTTCTCAGAAGCTGGCAATCTGCATTTTGCATGTCATTGCTTTACATTTGTAGTTTCTTTCCTGTCTATGTGCATTTCACTTGTAAAGCTTGTTGTTTTCAATTGATATTGATAAATGAAATAAATATGCATGTTTTGAATTAATCCATTCGTGTTCACTTTATTGCTTTCTTTTATTTCAAACGCTTGTTTAAGTGGAATCCGGGGAGGATGACGAAATCGAAGAATGCATGAGCTGCTGATTGTATGCTCTTGGATAGAAAAACCTGTTGACGATATACAGGCATTCTTCCAAATCCATAAACACCGGAGATATAAGGAAGATAATCCCGTGTCAACCCCTTTGAGCCTTGTAGTAGGAGTTTCTTTCTGAAAATGAAAAACCCTCAATCTTAACCTGGGGCAGGGTAGGTGTCAGTTAATTTGACCAAGCGTCCGAATTGCAAAAGGAATGTCCGTTCAAGGATAAATCACACTTGTATAGGTCGTGCCTAAAGGACCACAATGGTTAAACCTTGCCGATAAGGAGTGAAACAGTCACAATCTCTTTTAACAAGTCAGACAAGCCGGTGTCACAAAGAAAAAATCAAAAGAAAAAGCCCGCTAAGTCGAATCTTGTGAATAGGCGACTTAGGCAAAAATCAGGGTATCCCGCTGGACTTCAAAATCAGAAACTCAAAAGAGTTAGTCCAGGAAAAATTAGGGAGCGAAAAAAACGAAAAGGATTACAAGAGAAAAAAATCCTCAAACAAGAACGAAATCGTGTGACCCAGGCACTACAAAGACGGAAAGGGAATGACTGTCACTTCAGAAAGCAGGTGGTTTCCTGAACCATCACTCATATCATTCCACCTTTAAAAGGTGAACGCTAAGGTCGAATTAGCTGAACATAGGATTGGATAACATCAAGGAGAATGGGTGGGTTAAAATGAGTTTTGAGCCTTATATCCTTCCTTGTTAACCGCGAACCTGACCATGTTACAACCTTCAAAAGTCCTAATTGAAACAGGTTTAGTTCGAGAGCATACTTCGGTAAAGATCGCATCGAAACTGACTCCAAAAAAGGATTCCTCTTACAGCGTTGTATTAATTTTGACACTTTGACAATTGATTCGTTCATTATATGTCATAAATTTTTCCAGTGAACAGGATCGGGTTTTGAAGAAAAAACGGTCATATGCATTGCATTTAATATATCTTTTATGCAAAACAACTTGTTTTACTTGCGAGTAAGCGCTCGACCGCAGGAAAGTTTCCACAGTGGAAAGTTTGATCAGGATAGAATGTAGAACGCCTGAATACTCTGTTGAGCTGTGGCCAGCTATATCAAATAACCCCTAGTAAGGTCAGCCATCCAAGAATCAGTTAATCTGGGGCAATCAGGTCGAGATTTGGTAAATCTCTCGCAATCGGGGGTACCGCTCCGCAAACTAGTCAATCAGAGGCAAAGCCATTACAAGGCTGGGGCATGCCACCCTATGAGGAATAGAATTTGTTCTTCTCCATACCTCTAGAGCTTATTCGAACTATTCAACCAAGGATCCTCTCACGGTCCAGATTCTGGGGCAAGCCATCTCAGGGTCGTCTCATGGCAAGCTATTTTCTTCTCAGCGTAGACCTTCCCAAGAATCAGACTGGGGCAGGGGCATTATGCTTGGGGCGATTTCTCAGAGAGATTCGGATGAAGCTCATTTTTCCAACAATCAAAGATCATTCCCCAGCAGTTGGTCAGGCGTACCTCTAATCCCCACAGAGTACGAGTATGGGTTTGTTCCCCAACGAGTCGAGATCAGATTTCTCTCTACCAGGCATGTGTAGAATATCCTCCGACAGGTCGTTCGTGACCCCAACAGTGTAATGTGTGTTCCAAGGAGGTCATACGGGATCTTTACCCTGTTCCTCAGCAAAAGTCGCTCATCCCCAGCAGAGAGTTGTTCATTTCCAGTAAAATTTGTAACTCCAGGTTTGTTGGTATGTCCCTCAACAGAGTTGGGATCGTATCTTCCAAAGTTGTTCAGAGTTTTTCTCCCCAGCATGGAGTTGTGGTATTCAGACATCAGTTTTTACGTTGAGTATTCAGGCTCCGGTCAGTACGTTGAGTGTTCAGACTCCGGTAAAATCAAGCAAGGTTCCAGACCCCTATTAGTGTTCGGGGCTATTCCGTAGAGTATCCAGGCTCCGGTAATCTCTAGTTTGTATTGATTCTTTCTTCCGTCGAGTATTCAGGCTCCAGTAATCTCTAGTTTGTATTGATTCTTTCTCTCGTCGAGTACCTAGACTCCGGTAAAGATTTTGTGAGGTGATCTTGATAAGTATTGGTAGTATTCTCTTTTCGTCCGTTTTTCTTCGTCGAGTATCCAGGCTCCGATTGGTTTACTTCGCCGAGTATCCAAGCTCCGATTTGTTTGCTTCGTCGAGTGTTCAGGCTCCGATCTGTTGCTTCGTTGAGTATCCAGGCTCTAGTGCGTCTTCGTTCGTCGAGTATCCAGGCTCTGGTTTGCTGCTTCGTTGAGTATCCAGGCTCCAGTGCGTCTTTGTTCGTCGAGCATCCAAGCTCCAATTTGTAGCTTCGTTGAATATCCAGGCTCCGGTGTGTTTTTGTTGAGTGTTCAGACTCCGGTTTGCTACTTCATTGAGTGTTCAGACTCCGATGTGTTTTCGTCAAGCATCCAGGCTCCGATTTCTTTGCTTCGTTGAGTGTTCAGACTCCGGTTTATTGCTTCGTTGAGTATCCATGCTCCGGTGCATGTTTGTCCGTCGAGTATCCAGGCTCCGGTTTGCTTTGGCGTTGAGTGTTCAGACTCCGATGTGTTTTCGTTGAGTGTTCAGACTCCGATTTGTTTGCTTCGTTGAGTGTTCAGACTCCGGTGTGTTTTCGTTGAGTATCCAGGCTCCGATTTATAGTTTCGTCGAGTTTTCAGACTCCGGTTTGTTGCGTTGAGTGTTTAGACTCCGGTATGTTTTTGTTGAGTTATCAGACTCCGGTTTTTTGCGTTGAGTGTTCAGACTCCAATGTGTTACGTTGAGTGTTTAGGCTCCGGCTCCTCCGTTGAATATCCAGATTCCGGTGAAATTTCCAATTTGTAACGTTTTTCTTTGTCCGTTAAGTGTTCGGACTCCGATAAAGGCAGTTGGGTATACAGATCTTAGTAAGCGTTGCAATAGTACTCTCTCTCTGTTGAATGTCCAGATTCCAATGAATGTTCGGTTTATGATGTATTGCTTCGTCTGTCGAGTATCCAGGCTCCGGTAAATCCCCAGTGAAATCACCAGTTACATCGAGCATCCAGGCTCCGGTCAGTGCGTTGAGTATCCAGATACCGACAGATTTTGATGTGGCCCTATCGTGCGTTGAGTATTCAGATTCCGACGATTAGAAAGATTGTTCTTTGGCCCATGTGGTGTTCAGACCA
This sequence comes from Lathyrus sativus, assembly GCA_963859935.3. NCBI lineage: Eukaryota > Viridiplantae > Streptophyta > Magnoliopsida > Fabales > Fabaceae > Lathyrus > Lathyrus sativus. The sequence continues at coordinate 452,960,739 of OZ012740.1, read as the reverse complement.
TGGCCAGTTATGTGTTTCCTGAAGCAGAGTTACTTGATTAAGTTTCTCTTTCCCTTGGTGGGATGTTCAAGATGTTCATTATGTTCGGTTTCTTCGGAGATTCTATCTCAATCAGAGTTTGCAGTTTATTTCTGCGGTTGGCAAATTTCCGGGTTCTTTTGGTATTCAACCGTCTTTTACCTTGATTGATTGAAAGCCGTTCGTTTTTCACTCATTCAGGTCTAAGTCGCTTGAATAGGGGCAGCTGTTGCACCCCAAAATTTGCCCAACCTTTTCCTTCATGTTTTTGCATTAGCATAACATCATCATAGCATTATCATAGCATTGCATTAGCATTTATGCATGAGATCAAGTGTGATATACATCAAGAGAGGCCTATCTATAGGTTTTATTCGAGCTGGAGGAATCACTAAAGTCACCAGGAAGTGGTTCATGCCCTTGAGAAGTTCAGATGCTTGTGTGGGGTTCATCCCCTGACTTAGAGGCCAATTGAAGATTATCAATGAGTTGGGAAACTATGATTACATGTCATAAAATTACAGGTCAAGTTCAATACTTTGCATAACTCAAATAGACTTTTTTCCAACATGAAAGTTGCTCCGAATAGCGTCATTGGGTCAACTAAACCTCAAGGTTTTAATGGGTTAGCTCATGGTTGAAGATTGATGAAAGTGATTTTGGTGAAAACATGTGAAATGACCTAGTTTGGTATTTTGTCAAAATTTAACCAAACCAATCCATGTTTGTGCTTATTTTGAATGGAAATCTCATTTTAAGAACAATGACATTATTACATTTTTCATTTGAGGATTTTATCATGACCTATTTCGAGATTTCTTACAATTCAAGTAACATAATGGATCTTGAGCTTGGGCTTAGAAACAAGGATTATTGTGGGCCTTAAACCTTCCTTATGATGCAAGGGATATAAAAAACCAAAACCAAGGCAATTGAACTTCTTCTCCTCCACCATTTTTTTCATTTTCCCACAATTTTCTACATTTGAAAAATTGATTTTTCAATTCCTTTTTCTCTCCACTTTTTTGATCCTTTCTATTGCAAATACATTCAATATACTCCATAGAATTTTTCCATCAATTTTTGAGAAGTTTTTAGTGCAACACCATCGTTGTAGTAACATGAAAAGTAAGCTCCAAGTGAAAATTGATTTTCATTTTCTTCACCAATTCAAGCATTCTCCTTCATCCTAATACCTCTACTATGGATTGTTGAATGTTTCTACATAATTTTCCAAAGAAATTCGTGCTCCATTGAAGCTCAAAAGAGTCATTTTCGGAGGTATAAAGAATTCACCATAACTCATGATTTATGAGTCTTTCTTGCATTATTGTTGTTGCATTACATTGCTCTCATCTCCTACATGGATTCTAATATAAAAAAGATGGTTTTTTATGACAATTTGGTGTTCTTGAAAGTTTGAGATTCATATATGGTTTTTGAGTTAGAGGCCATTTCAAGGGAAAATAATGGTATATTTGGATTCCTCTCGAAAAATCCCACAATTTTGGTCTAAAGAACGCCTCATTTGGGTGAGTAACGGAGGAGATAGGTGCTAATGAAGGCCACCGAAAAATGCACCGGCCGTCGCGAATGGGGGCTGTGTACGTTCCCTCTCAATCGGATTCAAACTGAAGAAGAAGATTGCATCGTCGTTGGATCGTTCTCCAAGCAAAGACATAGTCTTCACATCTAACGGCCATGAATACTCCACGCGCACGGCCACGTCATTTCATGAATCCTAAGTGGCGCGCCACCTCAGCCCAGGGAGCCTTATGACCCCAATTCGAATCCCTTTGGCTGCAGTTTTGATAATTCCCCTCATTTTTCTTGAGTTATATTATTTCTATGCATTTTCTTCCATTTCCCTTTTATTTCTTGTTCATTTTAAATGCTTTAAAAATAGGAAAATTATTCTAAAAATTCCAATGTTTTTTGTGGGTGTTCTTTAACATGTCTAAACATATTAGGAATTTTAAATTTCGTTTTATCATTTTTTTTTCATTTTGTTATGATTTCTTTTATTTTTATGGTCATAAAAATCGTACTAATTGTGTAACAATTTTGTGGATTTTCTTTGAGGCATCAAAGTTACATATTTTTGCCTAACCTTTTGCAGAGATATCATACACATGTTTATGTATTGTGATATATTTTTGTGAGAATTTTATTGTACCATTTTAGTTGGTTTTGGATGCTTTCTTTAACATGCTCCATTTTAACTTTTCCTTTGGTATACATGAGATATCTTGCAATGTTTTCATCTTATTTGACCATTTCTCTTTGGATATTTTTGTGGTATCTCTTACCCCTAGTCTGTGACTTGATGTAGGGCATTGGAGATTTTTAGTTTTAATTTTTTAGCACCATTTGCTATTTTTTCCATATTTTTGTATTCGGACTTGTAATTTGGATATTCGAACGGACTTCAGTTTTATTTTGGCTCCAACGGCCTCGATTTGTTTGTGTGGTGAACGCTAGGGTTCCTATTGCTCATTATAGACATTATATAGGATGTGTAGATCATTGATTGGCTGGTTTTATCATACATAATTGCCCATTAGGTTCCATATTTCCATGATAATGCGTTGTGATTCCTAATCGTAGTATACGTATGTCATTCGTAGGTTTTATTGCCTCGTATCACTTTATAATCACTTGTGGCCAAGATTGTATGTTTAGAACAGGCCACCTTCCATTCATTATGGGCTTGAGGTTGAGATGACTCGCCTCCCTCACTCGCATTCCGGGTTTACCTTTCTACACTTTGCATTTCCTGTATGCTGTTTTTTTCATCTGTTTCTGTTGCTTCCTTTGCCTTTCCCTTAGGATCTCCATTCCTTCTTGTTGAAGATGGAATGTGATAGACATTAGGCTTTGCAACCATGTATGACAACATTAGGGTAGTCTTCCCCTTTGCAAACTTTAACCATAGGACGAACAGTGCATGCTAACATTTAGGGCTGTGTAGTTTCCCTTAGAGGTTCGTTTCTCTTCTTTTCTTCAAATCCCATTAACACACTTAATAAGGCTAGTGAATATTGTGTTGTGAGCCTTAAGCATGGGAAGTTATGGTTGGGGAGCCACCTCTTAATTGTCTAGAGTGTTTAGTATACGTCCTTAGGACGATATGCGACACATTCGATCCTGAGTTTGAGACTTCAATAGAATGTACACTCCAAAACATTAATCAAAACATATCTCCATAAAAGACACAAAACAAATCATCAAATCCTTTTTGTCCTTTGGGACCTTTAACTTTAGAACCCATTTTCATAATGAGAGTGTCGTTAACTCTCGGTTCTCCCGAAAACGGTAACGCCTAAGTCTCCAATGGTCGAGCTGCATACACCAAACTGCGAGAACCGTTTGTGAACCCTACTCGGGTTAAAAACAACTTAAACCAAACCTGTGGTCTAGTTAGCCCGAACTACATTTGCTCTGATCTTTCATACCAGATGAAAGTACGTAGGCAGGAGATGCGATATCTCGGCGAGCAACCTTCCCCTTCTTTCCCGTAGGTAGGCGAACTACGTTGACTCTGATTTCTCGTTCCAGACGGGAATACGTAGGCATAAAGTGCGACACTTTGCCGAGTCACTTTTCTTTTCTTTTGTCCTTAAGCCTTTAGCTAGATAGTATTAATCAACCCTTCGAGATAAACAATTAAGCATGGATCCCATCGAGTACGATGGACGTGAGGGGTGCTAATACCTTCCCCTTGCGTAACTGACTCCCGAATCCAGGACTTGGTTGCGATGACCATTCCTTTTCCCTCTTTTGGTTAGGTTTTCTCTGAGCATTTCCTTTCCCTCCTTTGGGATAAATAACGCACGGTGGCGACTCTTCTGTTATGTCGGCGCCGATTTTGGCAGTAGCGACACCCACTCAAACAGTCTTGGAAACAGTGAATAATAAGCTTGTCGTTGTGAACATACGAGGTCATTCTTATGCAAAACATCATCAAATATTGCTTTGGACAACTATCCCCTTTGTACTTCTCAAAATTCGGTGTCTTAAACTTCGGAGGCACCATAAGGCCTGGCACCAAACACATGCTCGAAGCATTCAGATTAAGAGTATTATGACCCCTTAGGGTGTCAAGCTTCTCCTCCAACAAACAATATCTTCTCATAAACTCAACAGTCAGTGAGTCCTTAGGTTTCATCTTTGGAATAACCCCTTGGAAGTCTGGCACAGAGAATGTGAAACTCTGATAGTTTGTGTCATTAAGAGAAGATGAACGTCTATCTCAGACAATGTTACGCTCTTTATAAGTGCTTTTGATTGGCTGCATTTTGTGGCAAAACTTTAGAGTGTGCATGTATGTCATACTAAATGTTAGGACATGCTTAATGATGTGTATGCAGGGTAAGTTAACTGTGAGTTAACTTAGTTAAGCTGAATGTCATACAGAATGTCATAACACTGAACGTATGACATCCAGTGGGCAAGGTTGTTTTTCTGGTATCTATAAACCAGGAAATAGAATAGGAGCTCAAGTTGGATATCAGGAAACATTCTAGAAGCCCTGGGCGAACTAGAATATCCCTGAAATAAGTGGCAAGTGTGCAGGTCATTGAGAATAGGTTTGTTATGGATACAACCTAATTAATGCACCAAGGCCCAAAAGGACTGACAGCTGCTATAAAGATTAGAAGAAGCAATCCTGAATAGCAGCACTTGACTGACAGAAGAAGAAAGAGTGCAGAGTGCAGAGTCCTAATAAGTGAAGAAGGCTAGTCTTCACGTGTGAATTCTGTCTAGGAATACTTGTACTCCAAGCAATTGTCTGGTGGATGATTTGCATTGGATAGGTAGATTATAGGTTGTGTCTCACTCGAAGCTTTGAAGGAAGAGTGTGTGAGTTCCTCGATCAAAGCTGTGAAGCAAGATCAAGGTGTGTATGAAGTGTCTCTTCATATTGTCTTCTGTAATTGTTTGATATCACTGTTGTGTGATTGAGGGGGAGTGAGTGGGTATACTCAGGTCTAGAGTGTCTCTAGGTTGAAGTGTCATTGGGTAGGGATTAAGTGAGGAATGTAAACTGGAGGTTTAATTCTAAATTGATTCTACTGATAGTGAATTTCCTCCCTGGCTTGGTAGCCCCCAGATGTAAGTGTTGTTGACACTGAACTGGGTAAACAATTGCTGTGTTATTTACTGCTTTTATTATTACTGAGTATTAGCTGTTAAGTAGAAGATGTCACAGTGGAGGTTATAACCTTGGGAATAAAATCCATCATGTGCTTGCCAAAATTTTCAATTGGCATCAGAGCAGGCACCCTGCCTGTTTAAATCTGGGTAAGATCTAGGGAAAATGAATTCCGGTACAATGGATAAAGATATAGGATTCACTAATAGACCTCCAATTCTGGATGGATCTGATTATGATTATTGGAAACCAAGGATGATTGCATTCTTGAAATCTATTGACTACAAGGCTTGGAGAGCTGTGAATTCAGGCTGGGAACATCCTGTGAAGACTGACAAGGATGGAGTATCTGTGCTAATTCCTGAAGAAGAATGGAACAAAGAGCAAGAGGCGCTACCTCTTGGGAACTCTAAAGCCTTGAATGCTCTATTGTATGGCATAGATAAAAACATCTTCAGGCTAGTACACCACTGTGAACTAGCAAAGGATGTTTGGGACACTCTCAGAACTACTCATGAAGGAACTTCCAAGGTCAAAATGTCAAGACTTCAAATGCTGACCACCAAATTTGAAGGTCTGAGAATGAAGGAAGATGAGACCATTCATGAGTTTTACATGAATGTTCTTGAACTTGCAAACACCTCAGGAGCCTTAGGTAAAAAGATGGCTGAAGAGAAGCTTGTAAGGAAGATTCTCAGGTCCTTACCTAAAAGGTTTATTATGAAAGTAACAACCATTGAAGAAGCTCAAGACATATGCAACATGAAGGTGGATGAACTTATAGGTTCTCTCCAAACATTTGAGATGGGCATGTGTGATCAGTATGTAGAGAAAAAGAGCAAAAGTATAGCGTTGGTCTCAAACACTGCTGATGAAGAAGATGGTGAAAAGAAAGAAAATTTGTCAGAAGCAATAGCACTACTTGGAAGACAATTTAGCAAACTGATCAAAAGAATAGATCAGAAGTCAAAGCCCTATATCAAAAACAGCTCCTCTGATAGCAGCAAAGCTGAAGACAAAGCTGGCCAAAGCAAAGGAATCCAATGTCATGAGTGTGAAGGATATGGACATGTTAGGAGGGAATGTCCCACAAACCTCAAAAAGAAAGGAAAATGCCTAACTATCACTTGGTCTGATAAGACTCAGGAAGTGAATCAGAAGGAGAGTCTGCCAAGCATGTCACTACTTTCAACAGTGTGTGCATGTCTGAAGGGAACTCAAGTGAAGAAGAATTGACTTTTGAGGAAATTGCAGCCTCATATCAAAAGCTTCATATCAAAAGCACAGAACTGTACCAGCTGTGAGAGCAACAGAAGAAAATCATCAAGGAATTAGAAGTTGAAAAGAGAGAGCATCTAGCCACAATAAACACACTCAGAAGTGAAGTGAATGAGTTGAAAGGTAAAAAGGAACAAATGACAAAATCCATAAGGATGCTCAATTCTGGAACTGATACCCTAGAGGAAATCCTTCAGATTGGTATGACCTTAAGAGATAGGTCTGGACTAGGATTTGTTGAGAGACAAAATCCTGTGTTGAAACTCAAGAGATTACAACCTGAGATTCAAAAGTTAAACAGGATGTCACGACCAATGTCACAACATCCACCCCACAAAAACTGGAAGCAAGTCAAGAGACAATTCCAAAAGCATAGGTGTTACCACTGTGAAAAACTTAGACATATTAAAGTTGTGTGCTTCTGGCTGCATGGATTTCCAAGTCAAGGAAAAGCCAAACAAGGTACACATGGCAAAAGGCAGTCATGTGCCAAGCCCAAGAAGGAGGTTGGTCTTATAGCACACACATCTCTAAGAGTGTCAATAAAAGAAGACTGGTACTTTGATAGTGGTTGCTTCAAGCATATGACTGGCATTAAGAATCTGTTGGTAGACATCAAGCCACATTCCTCGAGTTATGTGACCTTTGGTGATGAGGCAAAAGGGGAAATCAAAGGTGTTGGGAAACTAGAAAGCCCTGGAGTTCCTAACCTAACCAATGTGCTGCTGGTAAAAGGACTAACTGCCAACTTGATCAGTATCAGTCAGCTTTGTGATCAAGGACTAAGTGTGAAGTTCTCTAAAGGAGAATGTGTGGTCACAAATGGTGAAAATGAAGAAGTGATGAAGGGACTGAGATCCAAAGACAACTGTTATTTGTGGGAGACAAAAGAAATTAGTAAATCCACAATGTGCTCTATGGCAAGAGAAGAACAGGAAGTAAAATTACAGCAACAAAAACTTGGGCATCTTCATTTAAGGGGAATGAAGAAGATCATCTCCAAGGAGGTTGTAAGAGGAATCCCTAAACTGACTATTGAAGAGGGAAAAGTATGTGGGGAATGTCAAGTGGGCAAACAGACCAAGACATCCCATCCAAGGGTTGGACATCTAACTACATCTAGAGTTTTGGAACTACTGCACATGGACCTGATGGGACCAATGCAGGTAGAAAGCCTTGGTGGAAAAAGGTATGCATATGTGGTGGTTGATGATTACTCCAGATACACTTGGATAAACTTCATCAAAGAAAAAACTGATGTTTTTGAAGTCTTCAAAGAACTGTGCATCAAACTCCAAAGAGAAAAGGGGAATGGTGTTATCCAGATCATAAGTGATCATGGAAATGAGTTTGAAAACTCCAAATTTGCTGAGTTCTGTGCAACTGAAGGCATAAGCCATGAATTTTCCTCTCCTATCACTCCTCAACAAAATGGAGTAGTAGAAAGGAAAAACATAACTATTCAGGAATCTGCTAGAGCCATGATTCATGCAAAGAAGCTACCTATGCACTTCTGGGCTGAAGCAATGAACACAGCATGCTATGTTCACAACAGGGTTACCTTGAGAAAGGGAACATCCTCCACCTTGTATGCACTATGGAAAGGAAGAAAACCAACTGTGAAGTATTTTCATATGTTTGAAAGCAAGTGCTACATCTTGACAGATCGTGAACAAAGAAGGAAAATGGATACCAAAAGTGATGAAGGAATATTCTTGGGATACTCTACTAACAACAGAGCTTACAGAGTATATAACTCCAGAACAAAAGTATTAATGGAATCCATTAATGTTGTCATTGATGATCAAATTGAAGAAATAAATGTCATAGAGGATGTTGAAACATTGTTTGAGACTCCATCTGAGGAAACTGAAGACACCCAAACTACAAGTCCAAATTCTGAACCAGAAATAGGAAACAAAGAACCCTCTATTAGAATCCTGAAAGATCATCCCAAAGATCTTATAATTGGAGACCTCAACCATGGAGTAAGGACTAGAACAAGAGAAGTCATCTCAAATTCCTGCTTTGTGTCCAAGGTTGAGCCAAAAAATGTTAAGGAAGCTCTCACTGATGAATACTGGATCAAGGTTATGCAAGAGGAATTGGAGTAGTTTAAAAGAAATGAAGTATGGGAACTAGTGCCAAGACCTGAAGGAACAAATATCATTGGAACCAAATGGATTTACAAGAACAAGTCAGATGAAGAAGGAATCATAGTCAGAAACAAAGCTAGACTGGTGGCTCAGGGGTATGCTCAAGTATAAGGAATTGATTTTGATGAAAATTTTACACCAGTTGCAAGAATTGAGTCAATCAGGCTGATGTTGGGAATTGATTGCATCCTAAAATTCAAACTCTTTCAGATGAATGTAAAAAGTTCCTTTCTGAATGGATATCTAACTGAGGAAGTATATGTGGCACAACCCAAGGGATTTGAGGACCCTAATTTAACAGACCGTGTATACAAGTTGAGGAAGGCACTTTATGATTAAAATAGGCCCCTAGAGCATGGTATGAAAGGCTAACTGAGTTTCTCACCACAAAAGGATACAGGAAAGAGGGAATTGATAAGACACTGTTTGTAAAAAATGAGGGTGGAGAAATCATGATTGCCCAGATATATGTGGATGACATAATATTTTGGGGAGTGTCAGAAAAGATGGTGAAACAATTTGTTAATCACATGCAGTCTGAGTTTGAAATGAGTATGTGTGGAGAACTAACCTACTTTCTTGGGCTACAGGTCAAGCAAATGGATGATTCCATATTCATCTCCCAAAGTAAATACACCAAAAATATAGTCAAGAAGTTTGGGATGGACAATGCAAGTCATAAAAGAACACCTGCCCCCACTCATCTAAAGTTATCTAGAGATGAAAATGGTATAAGTGTTGATCAAAGTCTATACAGAAGCATGATTGGAAGCCTGTTGTATCTTACAGCCAGCAGACCAGACATTGCCTTTGTTGTTGGTGTATGTGCCAGGTATCAAGCAGATCCCAAAGTGAGTCACATGAATCAAGTTAAAAGGATTCTCAAATATGTGAATGGAACTTGTGACTATGGCATACTTTACTCTCATGGGTGTGATCCTACCTTATCTGGCTATTGTGATGCTGATTGGGCTGGCAGTGCTGATGATAGAAAAAGCACATCTGGTGGATGCTTCTTCTTGGGAAACAACCTAATATCTTGGTTTAGTAAGAATCAGAATTGTGTCTCACTGTCCACTGCTGAAGCTGAATACATAGCAGCTGGAAACAATTGTTCTCAGCTGGTATGGATGAAGCAAATGTTAACTGAATACAATGTCACTCAGGATGTCATGACATTGTACTGTTACAATCTCAGTGCTATTAACATTTCCAAAAATCCAATCCAACACAGCAGAACGAAGCACATTGATATAAGACATCACTTTATTAGAGATCTTGCGGAAGAAAAAGTGATTTCCTTGGAGCATGTGTCCACTGAACTACAGCTAGCCGACATCTTTACCAAGGCCCTAGATGCTGCCCAATTTGAAAATCTTAGAGGAAAGTTAGGTATTTGCATGTATGAGGATGCATAGCAATTAATGACATGTGAGAATTTTACAACCTCAATGCAGTCCAAGTCATTGACCAATAAAGCTCTCCATTCCACTCAAATGTGTCACTCTGCCCCAATTACCTTCCCACATCTCTCTCAGACCTTCACTCTCGACAAAAGCAAGTCGTCTCATCATGAAGGATCTTCCTCTAAGTCCCCTCCCAAATCCTCCAAAGCTACTTCTCCCTCCACTGAAAAGCCAAAGACCAAGTACCCTCCTCCCACTGAAGAAAATATTAGGCGTATGCGAAACAGAGAAAGCTCTGCATACGTGGCCAAAACCATGGGGGAAATTGCTGACGATATCATCAAGAGAGGACTGCCTATTAAGGGATTTACCATTCCCCTGGCTCGCAGAGATCCCCCTCACGACTCTGAATTTCCAGAGGAAGACTCATATGATGGAAACTAGGACATCTCCCTATCAGATTTGGATGACAGTGACTCCAGTTCTTCCTCTGATGAAGAAGATTGAGAAAAGGGTGTTGTTGTTGTGTCTGTCAAATTTGAATTTTCTGTATAATTTGAATTTGTGAAGCTCTTCAAAGAGCAGTTTTATTGTAATGTTCCCTATGATGATCTATGTTATTTGGATTGAAATTTATGGCTAAAAGGGGGAGAGTGTATAATAGAAAATAGCAGGTACAACAGATATTCCAGAACAGGTGCGGGTAATGTGCAAAACAAGGAGAAATGGCTTGAACATATGTGCCTTTGTGCATAGACTTACATGCTTGCAGGTGTAACCATAGGTGCAACTGATGAAATATGTGATAACAGTTGATAGTGCTGTTAGCAATAAAGTAATATGCATGTCTAGCTTGGATAGGAATGAATGTATGCTAGAACTAGGAGCAAACCTTATGTGTGTACTTCAGGATGTTATCCTGAAGGTCATAACATCCAGAGCAGACTGGATGAATATGTGCAGAGAGTCTTGTGCAACTCTTCAGGGGGAGTAGCATAGGTATGTTTGACTTCAGAAGGTCATTCTGAATGTTTGTACATCCACAGGATGGATGCTTGTATCTGTGACTGCAGGGAGTGCAGGTGAAGTACCCAACTGATCTGATCAGTTGAGGGGGAGAATACCAGAGTGTTACTCAAATAGATGTGACATCTATAGTGGGAACTACCAGATGGTTAACAAAGTGAGCTAACAGTAAGAGCTAACTGTGAGGACTCAGAGAGGCTTGAGTTGGTATCTATCCTGCATGACAGGACACATCATAAGTCTTCTGCTGTGTGTAAACTCTGATATGTTAACAGGTTGTTTTAGCCAAAAATTTGCCAAAGGGGGAGTTTGTAAGTGCTCTTGATTGGATACATTTTGTGACAAAACTTTAGAGTGTGCATGTATGTCATACTAACTGTTAGGACATACTTAATGATGTGTGTGCAGGGTAAGTTAACTGTGAGTTAACTTAGTTAAGCTGAATGTCATACAGAATGTCATAACACTAAACGTATGACATTCAGCGGGCAAGGTTGTTTTTCTGGTATCTATAAACCAGGAAATAGAATAGGAGCTCAAGCTGGATATCAGGAGACTTTCTAGAAACCCTAGGTGAACTAGAATATCCCTGAAATAAGTGGCAAGTGTGCAGGTCATTGAGAATAGGTTTGTTATGGATACAACCTAATTAATGCACCAAGGCCCAAAAGTACTGACAGCTGCTATAAAGATCAGAAGAAGCAATCCTGAATAGCAGCACTTGACTGACAGAAGAAGAAAGAGTGGAAAGTGCAGAGTCCTAGTAAGTGAAGAAGGCTAGTCTTCACGTGTGAATTCTGTCTAGGAATACTTGTACTCCAAGCAATTGTCTAGTGGATGATTTGTATTGGATAGGTAGATTCTAGGTTGTGTCTCACTTGAAGCTTTGAAGCAAGAGTGTGTGAGTTCCTTGATCAAAGCTGTGAAGCAAGATCAAGGTGTGTATGAAGTGTCTCTTCATATTGTCTTCTGTAATTGTTTGATATCACTGTTGTATGATTGAGGGGGAGTGAATGGGTATACTCAGGTCTAGAGTCCCTCTAGGTTGAAGTGTCATTGGGTAGGGATTAAGTGAGGAGTGTAAATTGGAGGTTTAATTCTGAATTGATTCTACTGATAGTGAATTTCCTCCCTGGCTTGTTATCCCCCAGATGTAAGTGTTGTTGACACTGAACTGGGTAAACAATTGATGTGTTATTTACTCCTTTTATTATTACTGAGTATTAGCTGTTAAGTGGCAGATGTCACAGTGGATGTTATAACCTTGGGAATAACATCCATCGTGTGCTTGCCAGAATTTTCACTCTTAAACAACTTGATCTTCAACAGGAATCCGCACATGCTGAGCTTGAGCAACATTGTTCACTAAAGGTGGAATAACATTTTCATTAATTGGAGTCCTCTGAATGTTGGCCTCTCCCCTTATCATAGCTGTCATGGTTACCATGAGTTGATCCAACTGATTTTTCATCAATTCAAACTCTTCCCTTGTAACAACCTGACTCTGCTCTCTTGAGTTCATGATTCTTCCAAAGGCTAATTCAAATCTGATACAATCATCAGGAAGTCAATTGCGGGTTGGACAAAAGATGGATGACCCCTTTGTTTCTGGATGAGGAAGGATATGTAAAAATGAGATGCACAAATGCAATGAAATGAAAAATGCTAATGTAACAGACATGGGATCACAAAGCTCTGAATAACTGATGTGTTGCTGACTGAATAAGCCTAAAAGTCTTCTCTGAAGAGAAAATACCGGAACACCAGAATACCAGAATACCAGGCTGATAAATTTACACTGATAAGAAAACCAAAAAATCGAGTTGGTGGAAAGTCAAGGTTTCCTACAAAAACCCTCCCCACTCATAGGTAGGACCTAATCTCTAAAAAGGTACAACATCCTATGCAGGTTATCAGTATCACGGACTCTCAGGTCAAAAAACAATGATACGTTCACCATTTCTAGTTTGGCATCATGGTCAATCAAGGAGGTCTCAACTGACTTCCCAATCAACGGTCTCCAGAGTCGTTAGCTTTCAGATCCAACACCCCCTCAATTGTCCAAGATGCACAGGATATGATGTCTTCAAAGAAAACCTCGTCTGGACTTAGATTTCATAAGGGATAGTGCATGCCAAATATGCAAGCCCGCACTACACTCCATAATAATACTAGGTGTATACTCAAGCCTGGGTATTGGGCTTTTCTCATAGTGGAACAACCCACCCAACAGCACAACAGCAGTATAATATGATAAAATGCGGAAAATAAAATGCAAATGCAACGATATACAACAAAAATCATCCAAATACAACATACATACAAACAAACATACACACCCAAAAATAAAATAGACAAGCGCTAGGATTGACTCGCATAGGGAACCAGGATCCCCAACAGAGTCGCCAGCTGTCGCAACTGCGAAAAAGGAGCCGGTAGAAACAAACGTAAGAGTCGCCACCGAATGTTATTTATCCCAAAGAGAGGGAAAGGAAACGATCAAAGAAAACCTAAAAGAAAGGGAAAAGAAAAGGTCATCGCAACCAAATCTTGGATTCGGGAGTCGGTTACGCAAGGGGAAGGTATGAGCATCCCTCACGTCCATTGTACTCAATGAGATCCATGCTTGTTGTCTATCAAAATGATGATTTATATAAAAGCTATTGCTAAACCAGGGGGAAAAGAAAATAAGAGACTCGATAGGACATCGCCGCCCTATGCCTACGTATTCCCTCGTGTAATGGGAAAGTCAGAGTCAACATAGTTCGGAAAACTACGGGTGATGGGGGAAAGGTTACTCGCTAAGACATTGCCATCTTGTGCCTACGTATCCTCATCTGGTATGAGAAATTAGAGCAAACGTAGTTCGGGTAACTACGGGAAAGGTCTCGATCGCACTGGGGCGAGAGAAAAGGGTTTTGGATAACAGGTTGGTCTCGATTGCACTGGGGCAAGAGAAAAGGTTGTTAGTTGTTAGTGTGCTCATTAGGGATCCTTGTGCCTACGTATCCTCATTAGGGAATAAGGAATCAGAGAAAATGGTAGTTCGGGAAACTACGGGAAAACAGGATCTTGATCGCACGGGGGCAAGAGAAAAGAGCCTACGCCTGAAATGCCTTAACAGAAGTGAATTGACTTTGTTTGAGATGTGTACTGCACTAAAGTCTATGACATAGGAGCGAATGCATCGCATATCGCCCTCGGGGCATAGGCTAGACACTCTAGACAAGCGAGGACAAACTCCTCACTCATCATTTCTCATGTACTTAAGGTACAACAATTTGCAGGTTATGAATTTGAAGATGATACTGACAAATTCACAACAACTGTAAGTTTTTGTGTGGATTGATGATGGAGGTTGCAAAAAAACTCAAGAGAGAGGAGGGTGGACTCGAAGGTGGTGAGGGCTTTGCGAAAGAATAAAAAAAACTCTCTCCTTTCGACTCTGCTATAGTCTCCATTTTATATCAGTTAAGGAGGATAGTTTAGGTTTTTTTTTACTGAAATTCCGTTAGAAAATGTATAATTAGTGCTGCTTGTATAGCTAGTGGTTTGTCTGTACGGTTTTGATGGCTGGAGGTAATGGTTGTATTGTAGAAGTAGCAGGCGTGGGACTTTTGTGGTTGTACGACCTGCAACGGTTGGAGCAGTAGTGTGATTTGTGTTGTGTGGGTTCTTCATAAGGGGTGGTATTGTAACGTAACACAACTTGTACTACTAATACTTCTTGTCATGAAATTGGATGGCTTAATTCATTCTGCAGTGAACTTTATATTTTTTTTCCTTATCATTGCATTTTTTTCTTTTACTGTTATTCCTTAATTCTGCTAGGTAATGCTGCTAATGAAGTTGATCTTAGAAACTTGAACACTTCAAAGGAAAAGTAAAAGAATCTCTTGCAGTTATCAAACCACATTTTGACCATAAAAGTTCAATCACTGCACTTGCGGAAATCCAGGAGTTAGAAATTCTCTGAGCCATGGATCTTAGTGAACCACTCAATGAAGAACCGCTTCCATCGCAACCGAACGTGCCAGCATAAGATCAGCCACAACAGTCACAATACTAGTATCATCCTTAGGGGTCAACCTCAGCTAGGAGGAATTACAACGGCTGGCTATTAATTGGTTATGAAGCTAGGAATATTTTACCATGGTCTTTCAATTTGAAAATGAACATGCTTGGGAATAAAGATATGGAATTAAATGGATTTTAGATGGTGAGAAAAATGAATATCCACATGAATTTGATTTTAAAAGGATGAATAAATGATGAGTCTTGAATACCAAGAAACCCCTTTCACATATTTAACCGAATCCCGAAAACTTTGAACTTATGACACCTACTGAATGGAACTTCACCTTTATGAATTAAAATCAGGTCAACTTGAATTATTAAGACCAAATCAAAATGCATTCTTCAAGAACTCCCAAACCCAATCCCAACTCCACCTTAATTTGCATCACCAATTACAAGCCACGAGCAACTGAGAGGACAATAATTCCTTAATCACAATATGAATCCACCATCCGATCTATTATACCATGACCCCATGTTTTACAACCCAATCCATAAGATATCTCTCCTTGATACCCAATGATCTCAACACAAGAACAATCCCCTGAGGAAACCTTGAAGATGAAGATAAGATGTGAAGTGCATAAAGAAACATGACCAGCCAAAGATCCTTCACATGAAAACCCTAATCTGATGAACCTCAACTGATAAAATTCCCTAAGCTCAACCACAAATCAGAAACCCTAGTCTTCCTTGAAAGCATACTGATGAAGAAATGACTTGAGCGGAGAAAGAGCCAAATCCCGATTCACACCAAAGAAATCCTGACCCCATGCTTCTGATGAATTCTCTTAATGGGGAAAACCTCGGAGCTTGGTGAACCTCTGAATAAGAAGATATGAATTCAAACTTTACTTCAACTTGACTTGAAATAAGACCCAAGTGAATCATCCTTAAATAGGGCTAACAACAAAAACGAGAAAATACTTTGATCCCATGTCTTAGAAGACCAGTGCAAATGTATGATTATGAAATTAAAACCTAACGATGATGCAAATGAAATGTGAAACAAAAGCCAATAAAATTTAAAAAAGGGAGGGAAAATTTTGGGGTGCAATAAATATCTTCAGAGGTAGTTGCATTCTAGTAAATGTACTATCTCACTTCTGAGTATATCAACATCATTGATATGTCTGGTGCTTGGACTATCTTTGCAGTCTTGTGCTTGGGTTTGTGGGGATCAGATTTCGAAGCTTGAAGTAGTTATACTTCATCTAATATTTTCAAGAAAATTCTGAGAAGATTGTTCCTTGACTTAAATATAGAGTCACAATTTTTTTTATGTTTACATCTTGAATCTGCTGTGTTTTGAAGGTTTGTCTTGCAATCTTCAAAGGAAAGAAATGAAGTTGGATGATGAAAAAATATTCAACAGATCACCTTCTCTTTTTATCTTAAGTTCTTTGGAATGACTAATGATGAGAAACTTAGGTTTATTGTCAGAAGGACTTTCATACTGGCTGAATGGATTGTGATATATGTTGATAGAAGAGTAACTTCAAGAGCTTCTAAAATATTTGTATTTCAAATGATTTCCCAAATCTGAAAGCAAGAAGAAAATTCTACCAAAACCTAATACTAGATGCTCTTCAATGCTTAATTGTTTGAAGATGATATTAGTGAATGATGCAAATGAAAAGAACCATATGCGTTCTGAAATAAAAAAAAATCAAGTATTGAAAAGCAAGAGATATGTTAAAGCTATCTTGTTTCAAAATATTTGATTATATAGAGTTTATTCTTTAAGGTGATATCTTAATAAACTTCATTGGTTCTTGATTGAGGACCATCATGGAAGTTGTTTTAAAAGACATTTCTATGAGAAATATTCAAACCTCTCTTTGAGCTCTGCTAGTTGTACTAAGACAGTACTATGATATGCTTTATGTCAATCTCTGATATCTAACGCCATCTAGTTTTGATCTTGTCAATGATTTCAAGGTCAAAAGATTTAATCCAAGATAATGAGATTATTGGCATCACTTAGAACAAGATTTTGTTCCTATCATATCTCACTCTAGACTCATACCCTGGAGTGGCATATGATCTGTTGTTAGATTAAGATGTAAGGCACAAAAGAGTCTATTTGTACTTACATGTATGGTCTTATAGAAATATGAGTATTATAATGTATCTGTTACGAATATCAAGGAAAGAAGCAAAGGTATCTTCCATAAGGTTGTTTACAACATTGATTGGAAGAAGAGCCAACAACCCAGATTCAAGTACCGGTAGTACTGAATTTGGTGAGAATAATGGAATAAATGGTTAGACAGACATTGAATTAGAATCCACTTAAAGTTGTGTTCAAACTCTATTGGTCAAGTCTGAATATTGAATCGAGTCTAGACAAACAAAAAAATGTGGTATGCTTGTTCTTTTCTGGTTTATCTTTTGATTCAATGAAATATTTGTTTAGATATAAATACAAAGTTTTTGTTAGATCTCTAGAGAAGTTTTTTTGAAAAATAGAACTTCAAAAATATTTAAGAGGAAACTCTGTTGTGTCTGTCTATACTGAATGTCTTATCAAGCCAGATGATTATCACATTTATGAAAACAGTTTTCTCACTTTTTTGTTAATACTGTTGCTTGTTTGATGTCTAAAGAAGATAATTCAATATCCATCTATTACTCATGAATCTTGTTTCAGGATAAAGTGCTAGTTATGAATAGAATCTTAGAGACTTGTGAATGACATATGATATCTCTGTCTAATTCTAGACTTACTAGACTCTGATGGTTGATAGCTTCTAAAATTTTTCAGCTTCTGAGATTCAGAAGATGATTCTTTTTTACTGTCATAGTAGTTTAAGTAAAAAGTTTTCGGAAAGCTTTTACAATACTTAACCTTTCATAAAGGTGAAACTTATCTGGTGGAATTGAAATATCTGCTAGATAATGAACTTTTGGGTAATGATGGTTTCTCTCTTAGTACTTGTTGTTACTATTCCTTGTCCTGTAAAACATCATTGTGTCCTTTTTCTGACAAGATTCTTATTTCTATAAGATTCTTGTTCAGATACTTTTCTTTCTTCTTCTTCTTCTTTTTCTTCTTTTCTTCTTGTTTGTGTGCTAACCAAACCAAACCTGAGATGAGTTCTTCAGTTTATTCTCCTTTGAATCATCTGGTTGTCATAAATGAAAAGTTTGTGGATTTTGATGAGTTGCTTAAGATTGGTTTCAACTTCTGGGAGACTGTGTCTAAACAAAGGTGGACTAGATACTTTGAGATGTTATATGGTTTCACTTATCCAAATCTTGTCAATGAGTTTTGGATCAATGCCTCCATTATTGAGCTGAATTCTGAGTATGTTATTCTGTCTATAGTAACTGGTGTTTCTATTACACTAACCTCTAAAGTGATTACAAATGTGATCAATTGTGAGGAGATTGGATAAATCCCAAAAACTCTTATTTGTGAACACTATCTTACTACTTAGTGTATCTTTGTAGATCCATCTAATACATCAGTGGTTTCTAATCTTCTTCCTGATGTTGTTGTTTGGAGTCAGATTTTGAATTCAAACTTACTGCCTAAGGATAGAGATTTAGACCAAGTGGACCCTATTGAAAAAGATCTTCTTCTACTTCTCAATTCAGATTTGAAGATTGATCTTCTTCAAGTTGTGTTTGACCATCTGAAAATGTCTCTTTCTTCTTTTCAAAATAGAAAGACCTTCTCCATACCTTTTGGATGAGTTATCTCTGAAATACTTGTTCAGCAAGGGGTTAGCATAAGTTCTGAGGCTAGTTCTTCCAAGATTTGGAGAGACGAGTTTGAAGCTATCTATGAAAGATTTTGATGTTAGATTTATGCATCGTTATGCTTTGTATTGCTATTGAAATCTTTGTATTGAACATCTTATTAATAAATTCAGATATTGTTCATGCTTGTGTTCAGTTTTAACTGATTGATATTTATTCTTGTTGTTCACTGAGAATCTTAAATAGATAAAAGAACTCAAATGTTTGCAACTTATTTTATTAATGAAAAGGAAGTTATTGCAAGACAATTAAATTCTTCTAGTCTAATGGATGTGTCCTAAGGAACTCCCTAGGATCATCTGATGATCCTATCTTGTACATATTGGTCATTTATTTTCTTATTATTTAATTTCGGTTACCTTGCTTGGGGTGCATTTTTAACTCTCATACATAGGTCTAAGGAAGAGCTTACAAACCTCAGACTTAGCCTATCAGACCAAGAAGGAGCTTACAAACCTTATATTCTGGTGTTGCCAAAGAAAGTTATAAAGGGAAACATATTTTAACTCTCTTGTACGTAGTGTTAAGAAAGAGCTTACAATTCTCTTACTTAGCCTATCAGACCCAGAAGGAGATTACAAACCTCATATTCTGGTGTTTCCAAAAGGAGTTAAAATGTCATTATATTATGTTCTTAAATATGGAACTAAGGAGGAGCTTACAAACCTCAACCTTGGAGCTGTTTGACTCAGGGGGAGCTTACAAACCTCAGACCCTGATGTTACTATGAAGACTAATTTATTTTTCTTGAAAAATGGTTCTTAATGCTAGAGTAAGTTAAACTCAATTGTGAACTATCAGACTTAGGAGGAGCTTACAAACCTCATACCCTATTGTTGTAGAGAAAAATAAATGCCCAACATTGTATTATAAATACTTGTGTTTGTCATCATCTAAAAGGGGCAGATTGTTAGAACAAGATTTGTTCTTGACATATTCTCTTTTAGTTTTAATGATAAAAAAAAGTATTAAAAGAACAATGGTTTATTTCATGTGTGTTTCAAGTCACCTTCTCAACAGCTAGTTTCTGGAAAGGCTATATCTATGGCTGAATATTCAAGCTTGAATGTTGTCGCACCTCGAAAAATCACGGAGACATTTCGTAGAAACGACCCTCGAGCGAAAGGCGCGGAAATGCGGTTCGACAGAGTCGCCACCGAACTTTATTTTTCCCGAATGAACGGGAGAGGAAAATATCGAGAAAACCTCTTAAAACAAAAGGGATAGGAACAGGGCTGTCGCAACCAAGTTCCGGGTTTGGGAGTCGGTTACGCGAGGCGAAGGTATTAGCACCCCTCACGTCCGTTGTACTCAACGGGAACCTCTTAAGGTATTTTGTGGGGAGTGTTGTATAGGTTTGGCTGTTTTCTTCTCGTTGTTAAAGGTAGAATTGGTAGGTTAAAAGGTTAAAGACGCCAAGGAGAGATGGGTGGTTAGAGGATAGGGTGCTCGCCAAGGATTGGGGCCCTTGTCCCAACGTATGCTCATTCAGACGAGAATGAGCAATCAGAGCGTCGTAGTTCGACTATGGGAAAGGATGGGAAAGTGTGGAAGAAATAATGGAGGAAGATAGAAGTGTGCTCGCCAAGATCATCATAATCTTGTGCCTACGTATCTTGTATTCAAGAATGAATTAAGAATCAGAGCGTCCATAGTTCGTGGTAACAACCACGAAAAGACAAGGTTAACAGGGAGATGGAGGGGAGGTAGCTCGCCAAGATCATCGCAATCTTGTGCCTACGTATCTTACATTCGAACGAGAATGAACAATCAGAGCAGTCGTAGTTCGTGGAGACGACCACGAAAACATGATGTTTGAAATGGATTGAGAAACGAAAGAGTAACTGACAAGCAACCTAAGGGCATGCCTCAAGAGCTTGTCACTCAAGAATTCAAGGAATGCGAGATTCCAAGAACTCAGTTCTTTCGGGAATTGGGTTGAATAGATTGAAGATAAGAGTTGGATGTTTTGAAGTCGAAAGAATGAACTAATAACAACTCAAGGGCGCGCCTCGAGAGTTACTCATTCGAATATTCAAAGAATGCTAGATTCTAAGAATATCCCTCTTTCGTAAGTTTTTTGAAAAAATGTTTGTGAAAAGATTGAATCGGAAATGGAATGCGAGGCAAAGAGGAAGTTGTTTTGAAGTAGCTCGACGACGTGTCGAGGATTTGACCGAAGATGGAACCGACTTGACGACGTGTCAAGGGTTAGATTGTGAGAAATGATATTGGCCCCTAAGGGTGCTTCCATTATCAAAACCACGAGGAGTTGTGGATGCGTGTACAAAATATGGGTTGCGAATGCGTACGAGCATTCGACTTAGGAGAACGTTGGAAAATGATTGAGTTTGACAAAGTCGAAAGGTTGAGTGAATAACAACTCAAAGGGCGTGCCTCGAGAACTATTCAACCGAAAATTCAAGGAATGCTAGATTCCAAGAATCTCCTTCTTTCGGAGTTTTAATCGAAAAAGATGTTGAGAAAGTGTTTGAGAAAATCAAAAGATTGAGTGAATAACAACTCAAGAGCGTGCCTCGAGAATTATTCACTCGAAGATCCAAGGAATGCTAGATTCCAAGAATCTCCTTCTTTTGGAGTTTGATCGAGAAAATGTTTTAAAAAAAAGATTTGAAGCGAAAAATGAAATAGTCTCGACTAAATTATCATCTATCAATAATTTGACCGATAATAATTATTAAAGTCATCATTGACTAAAGAATAAGAAAAAAAAAGTGGATAAAAAACGAAAATGAAAGTTTTGAAAAAAAATTGGTCTCGAGTTTGTTATTATTTGTCAATAATTTGACAAACTATAACTTGGAGGTCTCGTCATCAACCTAAAAAGAGAATCAAAAATAAAATTGAAGATTAAAAGGATTATCAAGGCGAAATAGTCAAAATAAAAAGAATAAAAATAATTATCTTTCTTTTTTAAGAACTCTTTAGGATTTAAAAAAACAAATTATAAGAAAAGTTATAATAAGAACAAAAGGGTGGAGGGTGTGCTAACTGAAATATGAGGTGAGTGAGGAGTAGGGCAAACGGGCCTAAGCCCATGGAAACCAACACGGTAGGTGTATACCAGAACCTACAAAAGATCTTGGAAGCCCCCCAACAACACAAAACTCACGTTTAAACAAGGAAGAGAGGATCCAACACAAATCTGC
This sequence comes from Lathyrus sativus, assembly GCA_963859935.3. Classification (NCBI taxonomy): domain Eukaryota; kingdom Viridiplantae; phylum Streptophyta; class Magnoliopsida; order Fabales; family Fabaceae; genus Lathyrus; species Lathyrus sativus. Next base: position 452,938,685 of record OZ012740.1, on the reverse strand, counting down.
ACATTTTAAACGCGTGGCAAAAGGAGAATCCCAATTTATCACACCATTACCGATGTATTAAATTTGGGAGAAATAAAAATCAATATCAAATTTATCACACCGTTGCCAATGTATTAAATTTGGAAGAAAGAAAAATCAATATCAGAGCATACCCCTTTTTTCTCAAAACAAAAACAAACAAACTCCTTTAACAGAAGATCGAGAAAAAAAAACAGCATCAACCCACTCAACGCCATCGTTCAACTCTCGTGATTCCTGTCCGATTTGGGGTTTCTAGACCTATTGAGTTCTTATTCTCTCTTCATCTCACTCTAATCTTTGCTTTTGGTTGAATGGGTTTGGTTTTTATGTTGTTGTTAATGAAGGTTCTAAGGAAGATTTTGGTATACGAAGATAATGAAAAAAAAAGAGATCAGGCGTTGGTTTGTGGTGCTTCCTTGAAGAAGATTGGGGTATGGTTTCAAAGATGAAGAAAATGATGGAGGATTTGGAGAAATGGGTTCAGTTTGATTTTCCAGGTCCTGTTGTGGATTGAAGAGTCTTGTGATTTGGTCTATTGGTTGTTGGGGTTGAAGAAGTGGGAGAGAAATTTTGGAGGATAAGACGGCTAGGTTTTTTTTGATTCCGCCCCCCCCCCCCCCCGAATGAGGTGGATGAACTCTTCTTTTATACGTGAGGTGAGTGAACATCTGAATTCCCCCTTTTATTTTTCGTTTCGTCCCCTTTTTGTGCGTTTTGCAAATTGGTACTTGTACGGTTGTTGATTACGCGGATGTAATTCCATTTGTTATTTTCACAGGATTTGCGATTTGGCACATGATACACTGTTGTTGGTTTTCCTGGGATGTCGTACAAAGGGTAAAGGCAGCTGGTGCGGTACGTGAATATCCGAGTGGTAGCCTCAAGAATTGTGTTTGTGTTGTGTTGTGGACCTGTCCTTTTCGTTTTGGCTCTTGTCCTCTTATTGGTTTTCTGTAGGTACCAAGAGTGATGAGCAACGATTTGCGCAACTGGTGGTTTTTGGTGTCTTCTTTTTAGCACACATGACAACAACTTGTCCTTTTAGTCATATTTTGTAGGTTATGAATTATTGGGTAATATTTGGCTAGAACGTAATGGTTATGCTGGGTGTAGTACGCAGGTTTGTGGTTTTTTTGCAGGTCCGTAACAGGAGGTGGGTGGTGTGATGAAGGTTGGCTCGTACGACACACCGCATACATGGAATGTTATTTTGGCCTATGCAAAATAGTAGCTTGGACTACTTGTGAGCACAACTTATTTTCCTTCTTCTTGATTTGTAGGGAGTTTTTTTTGCAACTTTTATATAGCAGTCACCAATAATGAAGAGCTTGCCGCTTTGCTCTTTTCAATTCACAATGTTTGTGCTGTGTGAGCCATTTTGCATATTGGTCCTGTACAATCTGATTTGCAACCTGCTTCCGTACCTGTTTTAATATGCTGCTGAGTTTTTTTTATAGTTGCTACGTTGCTTGATGGTTGTTGGGCTGGTACGGTTTTTACAATGCATTATAACTCGTACCGCTGCGTTTTGATATAGATGGATTGTGGACAACATGTACTGAAATCAGTTTTCCTTTGTTTCTTTGCAGGTAGTGGATATGTGTGGGATGCGGGTTGGTGCGAGAAAACTGGATGAAACGTTTCGGCACGGTTTTGTGCAATGCATAATAACGCGAGGTTTTATTTTTGTTTGGGTGTGCTTGATACAACGTTCCAAATTGTCCTTGAGTGGGTCCTCATCTTTGCACTAATTTTTTCTCTTTTTTCAGGTTATGGATAATAGCAATTTCAGATTGTGGACAGCTTGTATAAGTGGGAGTATTGGCTTATGCGTTTTGAAAGGAAAATGGTGGTCCCGTTGCGTTATCAGCGTTCTGTGATGATTTGCTTTGCAACTTGGCACTGTTTTGGTCCTGTACATGGAAGTTTGTGGGACGTTGGCTCGACTGTTCTTGATTTTGTTCTTTTTTTCTTCAACTTAACAAGTTTGGTGCGTGAGTGGGATGAGGATGGAAGGACAATTTTTGTTGGTTAGCGAGAGGTGGCTGTGCATTTTTACTCATGATAGCTGCAGCTGATGATACAACATAATATTTCCTGTTACTTTATTTCTCCATATGGACCTCACTTTTGCGGATGGGCCTTATGTAAAAAACTTTGTTGCAAAATCTGTTTATAAACTTGTAATTTTGACGGGTTCATTATGGATTCGGAACCACATTTTTGACAGTATTTTTTTACTCAATTTTATAGACTTTTGTAAATATCATATTCTCATTTTTGCAAGTTTGGCCCATGTGGAGCTTTGTACTAGTCATTCCTCCCTCCACACTATCCTTGAATCAAATGAAACTAGAATTAATCCTTGAACATAAATTTGATCTTGAATTGATCCGAAAAATGAGTGAATCTTGAACAAATAACTTTTGGATTTTGATGAATCAAAGCGTTCAATATGAAATTTCTTGATTATGTCTTGAAACCAGACAATAATGAGTTGATATGAACTGCTTTGCTCGAGACCTTGATTAAAATCAGCTGAACTCTGACGATTTGACCCATACACAGATGACTTGGAATGACAGATAAAGTCTAACTGAAACTTCAAACATAATCATATGCATCATGCACCTCCTGGTATTGTTGCCATTTAATGAAACCCTTGTCTAACTTACAAACCAAATCACAACTAATGAACCTCAACCTATATTACAACCTTCCCTCAGATGTAACTCAGTTTAATTCAATCCAACCTTGTGATGCCCTGAGTTTGGCCAACAAGCAAAAGCAATATATTTTCTTGATTTTGAAATAGTTGTTAGTGGACAGATATTTAGAATGAAAACTATACACAAGTAGGACAAATTTGGGGTATGACAGATGCCCCTATCTAATTGGCTTAAACCAAGTAAAATGAACTACTATGGTGTTCATTCTTTCAAGGTAGAAGTCAATTAGATATGAAGAAAACCCTGGATTTGTCTGGAAAGAAAAGGAATGCCCGAGAATCGAAATGCTGGATGAGGTGTACCTCTAAGTAAACAATGAAAAACTAGCAAAAAGGTCGTCATCATCAAAAGGATGATGGGATGAAACACACACAGCTACTACCACCAAAAGGATGGTAGAGCGAAACAAAATCACACAATCTGACATTAATGACTATGACAGACCCCCCACCAAAAGGATGACGGGGAGAAACACAAACAAACTATCGCACAATCTATCGTTAATTACTAAGATAGACCCCCCACCAAAAGGATGACGGAGCGAAACACAAACAAATATCGTGCAATCTATCATTAATGACTATGATAGACCCCCCACAAAAAGGATGACGGAGCGAAACACAAACAAACTATCGCACAATCTATCATTAATGACTATGATAGACCCCCCACCAAAAGGATGACGGAGCGAAACACAAACAAACATCGCACAATCTATCATTAATGACTATGATAGACCCCCCACCAAAAGGATGACGGAGCGAAACACAAACAAACTATCGCACAATCTATCATTAATGACTATGATAGACCCCCCACCAAAAGGATGATGGAGCGAAACACAAACAAACATCGCACAATCTATCATTAATGACTATGATAGACCCCCCACCAAAAGGATGACGGAGCGAAATACAAACAAACTATCGCACAATCTATCATTAATGACTATGATAGACCCCCCACCAAAAGGATGACGGAGCGAAACACAAACAAATATCGCGCAATCTATCATTAATGACTATGATAGACCCCCACCAAAAGGATGACGGAGCGAAACACAAACAAACTATCACACAATCTATCATTAATGGCTATGATAGACCCCCCACCAAAAGGATGACGGAGCGAAACACAAACAAACATCGCACAATCTATCATTAATGACTATGATAGACCCCCCACCAAAAGGATGACGGAGCGAAACACAAACAAACTATCGCACAATCCATCATTAATGACTATGATAGACCACCCACCAAAAGGATGACGGAGCGAAACACAAACAAACTATCTTACAATCTATCGTTAATGACTACGGTAGACCCCCCACCAAAAGGATGACGAAGCGAAATACAAACAAACTATCGCACAATCTATCATTAATGACTATGATAGACCCCCCACCAAAAGGATGACAGAGCGAAATACAAACAAACTATCGCACAATCTACCATTAATGGCTATGATAGACACCCCCACCAAAAGGATGACGGAGCGAAATACAAACAAATTATCGCACAATCTACCATTAATGACTATGATAGACCCCCCACCAAAAGGATGACGGAGCGAAACACAAACAAACTATCGCACAATCTACCATTAATGACTATGATAGACCCCCCACCGAAAGGATGACGGGGCGAAACACAAACAAACTATCGCACAATCTATCGTTAATGAATATGATAGACCCCCTACCAAGACGATGACGGAGCGAAATACAAACAAACTATCGTACAATATATCATTAATGACTATGATAGACCCCCTACCAAAAGGATGACGGAGCGAAACACAAACAAATATCGCGCAATTTATCATTAATGACTATGATAGACCCCCCACCGAAAGGATGACGGAGCGAAACACAAACAAACATCACACAATCTATCATTAATGACTATGATAGACCCCCCACCAAAAGGATGACGGAGCGAAACACAAACAAACATCGCACAATCTATCATTAATGACTATGATAAACCCCCCACCAAAAGGATGACAGAGCGAAACACAAACAAACATCGCACAATCTATCATTAATGAATATGATAGACCCCCCACCAAAAGGATGACGGAGCGAAACACAAACAAACTATCTTACAATCTATTGTTAATGACTACGATAGACCCCCCACCAAAAGGATGACGAAGCGAAATACAAACAAACTATCGCACAATCTATCACTAATGACTATGATAGACCCCCCACCAAAAGGATGACGGAGTGAAATACAAACAAACTATCGCACAATCTACCATTAATGACTATGATAGACCCCCCACCAAAAGGATGACGGAGCGAAACACAAACAAACTATCGCACAATCTACCATTAATGACTATGATAGACCCCCCACCGAAAGAATGACGGGGCGAAACACAAACAAACTATCGCACAATCTATCATTAATGACTACGATAGACCCCCCACCAAAAGGATGACGGAGCGAAATACAAACAAACTATCGCACAATATATCATTAATGACTATGATAGACCCCCCTACCAAAAGGATGACGGAGCGAAACACAAACAAATATCGTGCAATCTATCATTAATGACTATGATAGACCCCCCACCGAAAAGATGACGGAGCGAAACACAAACAAACATCACACAATCTATCATTAATGACTATGATAGACCCCCACCAAAAGAATGACGGAGCGAAACACAAACAAACATCGCACAATCTATCATTAATGACTATGATAGACCCCCCACCAAAAGGATGATGGAGCGAAACACAAACAAACTATCGCACAATCTATCATTAATGACTATGATAGACCCCCCATCAAAAGGATGACGGAGCGAAACACAAACACACTATCTTACAATCTATCGTTAATGACTACGATAGACCCCCCACCAAAAGGATGACGAAGCGAAATACAAACAAACTATCGCACAATCTATCATTAATGACTATGATAGACCCCCCACCAAAAGGATGACGGAGCGAAATACAAACAAACTATCGCACAATCTACCATTAATGACTATGATAGACCCCCCACCAAAAGGATGACGGAGCGAAACGCAAACAAACTATCGCACAAACTACCATTAATGACTATGATAGACCCCTCACCGAATGGATGACGGGGCGAAACACAAACAAACTATCGCACAATCTATCGTTAATGACTACGATAGACCCCCCACCAAAAGGATGATGGAGCGAAATACAAACAAACTATCGCACAATATATCATTAATGACTATGATAGACCCCCCTACCAAAAGGATGACGGAGCGAAACACAAACAAATATCGCGCAATCTATCATTAATGACTATGATAGACCCCCCACCGAAAGGATGACGGAGCGAAACACAAACAAATATCGCGCAATCTATCATTAATGACTATGATAGACCCCCCAACGAAAAGATGACGGAGCGAAACACAAACAAACTATCGCACAATCTATCATTAATGACTATGATAGACCCCCCACCAAAAGGATGACGGAGCGAAACACAAACAAACTATTGCACAATCTATCGTTAATGACTATGATAGACCCCCCACCAAAAGGATGACGAAGCGAAATACAAACAAACTATCGCACAATCTATCATTAATGACTATGATAGACCCCCCACCAAAAGGATGACGGAGCGAAATACAAACAAACTATCGCACAATCTACCATTAATGACTACGATAGACCCCCCACCAAAAGGATGACGGAGCGAAACACAAACAAACTATCGCACAATCTACCATTAATGACTATGATAGACCCCCCACCGAAAGGATGACGGGGCGAAACACAAACAAACATCGCACAATCTATCATTAATGACTATGATAGACCCCCCACCAAAAGGATGACGGAGCGAAAGACAAACAAACTATCGCACAATCTATCATTAATGACTATGATAGACCCCCCCACCAAAAGGATGACGGAGCGAAACACAAACAAATATCGCGCAATCTATCATTAATGACTATGATATACCCCCCACCGAAAGGATGACGGAGCGAAATACACACACACGGGTTGCTATCACCAAAATGATGATAGAACAACAAAAATTGAAGGTTACCATCACCCAAAAGGATGTAGGCTAGGTTAAACTGACGAGGTTCGACTATCACCAAAAGGATGATAGTAAGGCAATTGACAACGGTCACGCTTGCTGAATACAACTCATTAGGGAACACCCAAGAGGAAGATTGGATTGAAATGAATCAACGGGGTACGCCCACCATCTTGCTTGGAAATTATAATTTTATTGAAATGATTTCATGGTTACGTCCATGAACTCTGAAGGGGATGCCCCTGACTGGGCTGAGTTTGTCTTAATTTCTTGTCTTGCTCAACAAAAGGCTGAATAACTTCATGAGGAATGCTCATGGTTTTGCTAAAGATGCCCCTGTTTGAGCTGAATCTTGCTTTGAATGTCTTTGAATTTTGTGGGAAAAAGCCACAGTCTTGAAAAATTGCCCCTGACTGGGCTGATGATGGTCTTGGAAATCTTCGAGATTGACCCTGGACCTTGTATATGCGAATGCTGGATGATAATGGTGTTCCATAACGAATGGAAGTGCAAATCAAAATATTGACGCGCGGAGATACAAGAGTCGGGGAAGTATGATATGATTTAAGTATGCATATGATGCAAGATGCTTATGATATCGACTGCAGTGCGTATGATGCACATGATTGCAGACGGGTAATTGGAAATGCAAGGTGGAGACGCCAGCATGGTGGACTTTGGGTAATTGCCAATGCGGATTGGACTTCGGGTGGTGGGAAGGCTTGACTTCCTCGACACGCAGTTCGTTGAAGGCGTCATGATTGAAGTAGAAGATGATGCTCTGGGTGCCCCATGTCTGGGTACTTGGTAATTTGTGAATTTGCTTCAGAGAAGGATGCAACTATGCTTGATTATTTGGGTGATTGGTATTGCCCCAGTCCGAATATGGTAATGATATGCCCCTGCTCGAGCTGTCGAATGATTTGCCCCAGCCTGTGGGCTTTGAAATAATCTTGCCCCGTGTGCGCCAATGAAAGTCAAATTCCTCCTCGATTGTCCCTTGCTGGAGTGTCTTTGAATACCTAGCACTGATTTGCAATTAAAATTGTACACCCACAAATGGTAATATTAATGCAAAGTTCAATACAAGTTTGAAAAGTATCGTTTATTTGAGTGTCATGATAGTGAGACGAATGGACTGTTAGTCCAAACTTTGTGCTAATTTTGATTAATGAGAAAGATATAGCAAGGATAATGACACAAATGCTGATGATGAGAAATCATGTGAGGAGTCAGGTTACACAACCTTGCGATAATATGCTTTTAGAATAAACCTCGTCTCAATTAGGTCTTTCGAGGGCTGTAACGTGGTCTGGTTCACGGTTATGAAACAAAGGTTATTAGGCTCAAAGTATGATTTTTACCCACCCCTTCTTCTTAATGATCTCCAGTCCTACGCTTAGTTAATTTTACACTTGTCTTGACGGTATAAGCTTGACGGTTCAAGGTTTGCTCGGAATGGAAATCACCTTATTTTGATAGATGTCAGTGCCCCTTTGATTTGGGTGGCCACTGAATCTTATTTTGTTTTTGTTGAGGGTTTCGGGGTCCTCTTTTGTCTTTGTTTTTTTGATCCCTAACTTTTGCATGGATTGACTTTGTTTGTCAGATCCATCGGGATCGCCTTGATTTTGCCTAAGTCCCCTCTGAGGTGTCTGACTTAGCAGGCTTTTGACTTTTTTTTATTTTGTGGTGACTGCCATAGCATGGGTCATTGATGAACAACCGTCTTCTGGATTTTGCTTGTTGATTCGAGTGCGGGATTGGATTAACTAAGCACTACCCTGTCCCAGGTTGAGTGTAAGGTTTGAATATCCGAAGGAAACTGCTACTCATAGGCTCGAAGTGGTTTACTAGGGATTAACTCCTTATATCTCCAGTGTTTGGGGGATTGAAGCAATGCTTTTACATCATTGACGAGATTCTGTCTGAAAGCATACAGTTTGCAATTATGGGTATCTCGTTTTTCATCATCCTCCCTCAAATCATGCTAAACAACAGTGAATAGAGTGGAGTGAACAAATGTGTCGGTGATAAGTGAAAATGAGTGAATACGGCATAACTAATTCAAAACATGCATAAACAATACATTAATGAAAACCAAATACGAATGGCAATTGTTCAAAGCATACAATACTTAAACAAACAAAGACAAATATAAGAAATGCGTAATATGAAATGGCAACATGACGGCCTTCTTCGAGAAATAAACTTGACTTTGCTTGATCTGATGTTAGCACTAGTTAGCTGGTGGCATCGGATTGTTGATGACATTTGGAGACTTCCCATTAAAGTTGATAGCATCCTTGTCGATCATGTCTTGAATTATGTGCTTGAAAGCTATGCAGTCCTCAATGGTATGACCTGGAGCGCCCTTATGGAACTCACAATGAGAATTTGCATCGTAATCGGCAGGAATGACAGTTGGAGGAGCCAAATCTCTCGGAACAACAGCTTTCTTCTCCATCAATTGAGCAAAGATTTTAGCATATGTCATTGGTAGACGGTCAAAGACTCAATCTGGCCTCCATGTTCTTTGCTGACGCTGTGGGCGAGTACCTTGTCGTTGCTGAGTAGCTTGCATTTGTTGTTGCTGAGGAGGATATTGGTATCCTTGCTGATTGTAGGCTTGTTGCTGAGGAGCCTGTTGTCGTGGCATTTGAGCTTGCACTGCTTGAACAGTTGGCTGATAAGGCGTTGGAGCATATTACGCAGCAGCGACATACGGATACTGGTAGTAAGGGACTTGATAAGACATAGGAGCGGGAGCTTGTTGAGAAGCTTGCCCTTTCTGCAAAGAGATAGCATTTGTTTCGCCCTCTTTCTTCTTGTATCCGTTGAAAGGTTTCTTGGCATTGGCCTGGTTGTTAGAACCTCCTGGGATCTTTCCACTTTTCAACCCTTCTTCAATTCTCTCACCAACGATCACCAAGTCAGAGAATCCAGCGGAGACACTACCAATCAGCTTTTCGTAGTACTGGCCTTGTAAAGTACCCATAAAGATGTCAATTAGTTCGCGGTCAACCAGAGGTGGATGCACCCTTGCGGCTAGTTCTCTCCATCATTGCGCGTACTCCTTGAAAGATTCGCCATCCTTCTGAATCATACTCTAAAGTTGAGTATGATTCAGAGCAAGATCGGTGTTGTACTTATACTGCTTGACAAATGCATCAGCTAGCTTGGCCCAAGTGCACACACTGTTACGTTCCAGCTGCATATACCATTCGAGTGATGCCCCAGACAAACTGTCTTGGAAGCAATTAATCATGAGCTTTTCATCTCTGGCATAGGCAGCCATCTTGCGACAGTACATCTTCAGATGAATATTTGGGAAACTAAGACCTTTGTACTTCGAAAATTCGGGCACCTTGAACTTAGGAGGAATGACAACATCAGGCACCAGGCATAACTCCAAAGCACTGAAAGAATTTGAATTGTGCCCCTCCATGGCTCGGAGTTTCTCAGCTAGATCTCGGCACATTTTCATGGCTTCTGAATCCTGAGCGGCAACAGGACTGGAAATGGGGATAGCAGCATGATAATTCTGAACATCGTCATAATGATCCATCAGAGTATCTTCAGTATGGGGAGCTGGGATCTGCACGACAGTAGGCTGAGCCTGCGGGATAGCTCCAACAGTAACTCCAGGCGCTGGGATTGGCTGAGAAGTGTTTCCTTGGGCTCCGTTATTGAAATTCAACGACATCCCATGAGGATTTGGAATTGGAACCAAAGGGATAGCAGTAGACCCTTGTCCTTGAACATTGTTGTTGACGACAGCAGCGGTTTCACGCTGTTCTTCCTCTCTTCTGGCCGCGAGGATGGCTTCGAGGATCTGGTCGATCTTTCCTTTCATAGAATCTAACTCTTCCCTGAAGGCAGCTTGCTCATGCTGAATCTGCTCCATCATTCGTCTTGTATTGGCTCTAGTTGCATACTGGTGTCGAGGAATCAGCTTGATTTACTGGAGAGGAAGGAATGAAGACATAAGATTCTGTTGAAGGACTGGAAATGCAAAATGCACAACATATGAAATGCAATGCAAATGATATGCAAGATGCAATGCAAGATACAAGATCCAGGATCACAGGATCACAGTTCAAACAGCTCCTGAAGCTGGTAACTATAACAGATAAGTAACCACAAGTTCCGATCAAAGAAACTGACAGGTAAGCCCTATACGGGAAGGTCTAAACATTCTACCCATAAACCCACTTACGGGATGGTTTCTAATTTTGGTTCCCAGGATCACGGACACTAATCGTATTAGCGTCACGCAACAGGCTGACTGTATTACGACAATAATAACGATAAAGTCTCTCCTAAGTGGGGTCCTCATGCTAGGCTCACAAGGAGAGAGTCCTTGGAGACTAACACTACACGTCCACCATTTATTGGAAATGGTGCTAAAAAAGGTTCCCAGAATCATGTACCCTTCATTAATCAAGTCGTGCAACAGGCTAGCTGTGTTACAACAAGATCCACGAATAGGTCTCCTCTGGAGGAGATTTCATGCTAGGCTCATAAGGAGCGAGTCCTTCGAGACTAACACTACTCAACTACCAATTCTAAACTATGTGTTCTCTCTGCTTTTACCAAAGCTCGGGTGTAGAGCTTTACTCATGATGTCATACCAAGAACCAGCAGGCAACCAAGATAACAAGCACAAATAAAATCCACAAGAGAACAAATACATAAACAAAAAGAAAACAAATAAAAAACAAACGCTCCTTACAAATCAAAAGATAGGCTCGACTCTCTCTTTTCATGGAGCAATGTCCCCAGCAGAGTCACCAGCTGTCGCACCTCGAAAAATCACGGAGACATTTCGTAGAAACGACCCTCGCGCGAAAGGCGCGGAAATGCGGTTCGACAGAGTCGCCACCGAACTTTATTTTTCCCGAATGAACGGGAGAGGAAAATATCGAGAAAACCTCTTAAAACGAAAGGGATAGGAACAGGGCTGTCACAACCATGTTCCGGGTTCGGGATTCGGTTACACGAGGGGAAGGTATTAGCACCCCTCACGTCCGTTGTACTCAACGGGGACCTATTAAGTTATTTTGTGGGGAGTGTTGTATAGGTTTGGTTGTTTTCTTCTCGTTGTTAAAGGTAGAATTGGTAGGTTAAAAGGTTAAAGACGCCAAGGAGAGATGGGTGGTTAGAGGATAGGGTGCTCGCCAAGGATTGGGGCCCTTGTGCCTACGTTTGCTCATTCGGACGAGAATGAGAAATCAGAGCGTCGTAGTTCGACTACAGGAAAGGATGGGAAAGTGTGGAAGGAATAATGGAGGAAGATAGAAGTGTGCTCGCCAAGATCATCGCAATCTTGTGCCTACGTATCTTGTATTCAAGAATGAATAAAGAATCAGAGCGTCCGTAGTTCATGGTAACAACCACGAAAAGACAAGGTTAACGGGGAGATGGAGGGGAGGTAGCTCGCCAAGATCATCGCAATCTTGTGCCTACGTATCTTACATTCGGACGAGAATGAAGAATCAGAGCAGTCGTAGTTTGTGGAGACGACCATGAAAACATGAAGTTTGAAATGGATTGAGAAACGAAAGAGTAATTGACAAGCAACCCAAGGGCATGCCTCAAGAGCTTGCCACTCAAGAATTCAAGGAATGCGAGATTCCAAGAACTCAGTTCTTTCGGGAATTGGGTTGAATAGATTGAAGATAAGAGTTGGATGTTTTGAAGTCGAAAGAATGAACTAATAACAACTCAAGGGCGCGCCTCAAGAGTTACTCATTCGAATATTCAAAGAATGCTAGATTCTAAGAATATCCCTCTTTCGTAAGTTTTTTTAAAAAAAATGTTTGTGAAAATATTGAATCGGAAATGGAATGCGAGGCAAAGAGGAAGTTGTTTTGAAGTAGCTTGACGATGTGTCGAGGATTTGACCGAAGATGGAACCGACTTGACGACGCGTCAAGGGTTAGATTGTGAGAAATGATATTGGTTCCTAAGGGTGCTTCCAATATCAAAACCACGAGGAGTTGTGGATGCGTGTATGAAATATGGGTTGCGAATGCGTACGAGCATTCGACTTAGGAGAATGTTGGAAAATGATTGAGTTTGAAAAAGTCGAAAGGTTGAGTGAATAACAACTCAAAGGGAATGCCTCGAGAACTATTCACTCGAAAATTCAAGGAATGCTAGATTCCAAGAATCTCATTCTTTCGGAGTTTTAATCGAAAAAGATGTTGAGAAAGTGTTTGAGAAAATCAAAAGATTGAGTGAATAACAACTCAAGAGCGTGCCTCGAGAATTATTCACTCGAAGATCCAAGGAATGCTAGATTCCAAGAATCTCCTTCTTTTGGAGTTTAATCGAGAAAATGTTTAAAAAAAAAGATTTGAAGCAAAAAATGAAATAGTCTCGACTAAATTATCATCTATCAATAATTTGACCGATAATAATTATTAAAGTCATAATTGACTAAAGAATAAGAAAAAAAAGTGGATAAAAAACAAAAATGAAAGTTTTGAAAAAAAATTGGTCTCGGGTTTGTTATTATTTGTCAATAATTTGACAAACTATAACTAGGAGGTCTCGTCATCAACCTAAAAAGAGAATCGAAAATAAAATTAAAGATTAAAAGGATTATCAAGGCGAAATAGTCAAAATAAAAAGAATAAAAATAATTATCTTTCTTTTTTAAGAACTCTTAAGGATTAAAAAAAACAAATTATAAGAAAAGTTATAATAAGAACAAAAGGGCGGAGGGTGTGCTAACTGAAATATGAGGTGAGTGAGGAGTAGGGCAAACGGGCCTAAGCCCATGGAAACCAACACGGTAGGTGTATACCAGAACCTACAAAAGATCTTGGAAGCCCCCCCAACAACACAAAACTCACGTTTAAACAAGGAAGAGAGGATCCAACACAAATCTGCACATTTTAAACGTGTGGCAAAAGGAGAATCCCAATTTATCACACCATTACCGATGTATTAAATTTGGGAGAAATAAAAATCAATATCAAATTTATCACACCGTTGCCAATGTATTAAATTTGGATGAAAGAAAAATCAATATCAGAGCATACCCCTTTTTTCTCAAAACAAAAACAAACAAACTCCTTTAACAGAAGATCGAGAAAAAAAAACAGCATCAACCCACTCAACGCCATCGTTCAACTCTCGCGATTCATGTCCGATTTGGGGTTTCTAGACCTATTGAGTTCTTATTCTCTCTTCATCTCACTCTAATCTTTGCTTTTGGTTGAATGGGTTTGGTTTTTATGTTGTTGTTAATGAAGGTTCTGAGGAAGATTTTGGTATACGAAGATAATGAAAAAAAAGAGATGAGGCGTTGGTTTGTGGTGCTTCCTAGAAGAAGATTGGGGTATGGTTTCAAAGAGGTTTCACAGATGAAGAAAATGATGTAGGATTTGGAGAAATGTGTTCAGTTTTGATTTTCCAGGTCCTGTTGTGGATTGAAGAGTCTTGTGATTTGGTCTATTGGTTGTTGGGGTTGAAGAAGTGGGAGAGAAATTTTGGAGGATAAGGCGGCTAGGTTTTTTTTATTCCGCCCCCCCCGAATGAGGTGGATGAACTCTTCTTTTATATGTGAGGTGAGTGAACATCTGAATTCCCCCTTTTATTTTTCATTTCGTCCCCTTTTTGTGCGTTTTGCAAATTGGTACTTGTACGGTTGTTGATTACACGGATGTAATTCCATTTGTTATTTTCACAGGATTTGCAATTTGGCACATGATACACTGTTGTTGGTTTTCCTGGGATGTCGTACAGAGGGTAAAGGCAACTGGTACGGTACGTGAATATCCGAGTGGTAGCCTCAAGAATTGTGTTTGTGTTGTGTTGTGGACCTGTCCTTTTCGTTTTGGCTCTTGTCCTCTTATTGGTTTTTTGTAGGTACCAAGAGTGATGAGCAACGATTTGCGCAGCTGGTGGTTTTTGGTGTCTTCTTTTTAGCACACATCACAACAACTTGTCCTTTTAGTCATATTTTGTAGGTTATGAATTATTGGGTAATATTTGGCTAGAACATAATGGTTATGCTGGGTGTAGTACGCAGGTTTGTGGTTTTTTTGCAGGTCCGTAACAGGAGGTGGGTGGTGTGATGAAGGTTGGCTCGTACGACACACCGCATACATGGAATGTTATTTTGGCCTACGCAAAATAGTAGCTTGGACTACTTGTGAGCACAACTTATTTTCCTTCTTCTTGATTTGTAGGGAGTTTTTTTCGCAACTTTTATATAGCAGTCAGCAATAATGAAGAGCTTTCCGCTCTGCTCTTTTCAATTCACAATGTTTGCGCTGCGTGAGACATTTTGCATATTGGTCCTGTACAATCTGATCTGCAACCTGCTTCTGTACCTGTTTTAATATGCTGCTGAGTTTTTTTGTAGTTGCTACGTTGCTTGATGGTTGTTGGGCTGATACGGTTTTTACAGTGCGTTGTAACTCGTACCGCTGCATTTTGATATAGATGGATTGTGGATAACATGTACTGAAATCACTCTTCCTTTGTTTCTTTGCAGGTAATGGATATGTGTGGGATGCGGGTTGGTGCGAGAAAACTGGATGAAACGTTTCGGCACAGTTTTGTGCAATGCATAATAACGCGAGGTTTTATTTTTGTTTGGGTGTGCTTGATACAACGTTCCAAATTGTCCTTGAGTGGGTCCTCATCTTTGCACTAATTTTTTCTCTTTTTTCAGTTTATGGATAATAGCAATTTCAGATTGTGGACAGCTTGTATAAGTGGGAGTATTGGCTTATGCGTTTTGAAAGGAAAATGGTGGTCCCGTTGCGTTATCAGCGTACTGTGATGATTTGCTTTGCAACTTGGCACTGTTTTGGTCCCGTGCATGGCAGTTTGTGGGACGTTGGCTCGACTGTTCTTGATTTTGTTCTTTTTTTCTTCAATTTAATAAGTTTGGTGTGTGAGTGGGATGAGGATGGAAGGAAAATTTTTGTTGGTTAGCGAGAGGTGGCTGTGCATTTTTACTCATGATAGCTGCAGCTGATGATACAACATAATATTTCCTGTTACTTTATTTCTCCATATGGACCTCACTTTTGCGGATGAGCCTTATGTAAAATACTTTGTTGCAGAATTTGTTTATAAACTTGTAATTTTGACGGGTTCATTATGGATTCGAAACCACATTTTTTACAGTATTTTTTTACTCAATTTTATAGACTTTTGTAAATATCATATTCTCATTTTTGCAAGTTTGGCCCATGTGGAGCTTTGTACTAGTCATTCCTCCCTCCACACTATCCTTGAATCAAATGAAACTAGAATTAATCCTTGAACATAAATTTGATCTTGAATCGATCCAAAAAATGAGTGAATCTTGAACAAATAACTTTTGGATTTTGATGAATCAAAGCGTTCAATATGACATTTCTTGATTATGTCTTGAAACCAGACTATAATGAGTTGATATGAACTGCTTTGCTCGAGACCTTGATTAAAATCAGCTGAACTCTGACGATTTGACCCATACACAGATGACTTGGAATGACAGATAAAGTCTAACTGAAACTTCAAACATAATCATATGCATCATGCACCTCCTGGTATTGTTGCCATTTAATGAAACCTTTGTCTGACTTACAAACCAAATCACAACTAATGAACCTCAACCTATATTGCAACCTTCCCTCAGATGTAACTCAGTTTAATTCAATCCAACCTTGTGACGCCCTGAGTTTGGCCAACAAGCAAAAGCAATATATTTTCTTGATTTTGAAATAGTTGTTAGTGGACAGATATTTAGAATGAAAACTATACACAAGTAGGACAAATTTGGGGTATGACAAATGTTAGCAAGGATTCTTCTGTTGAAGAAGTAGCAAGATCAACCAATTATCAACTCGATGTAATATGCAAATTTTATGTTTTAAGTTTTAATTGTAAAAGATTTCTTACCCCTATTCATATTTAGAAATCTTAAGTGCCTTAGGTCTTTGTTATGGGGATCTCTCATGTAACACCCCATTTAAATTATTTAGTCATTTTATACCTTATTATGTATGTATTGGTTGTGATATCTTTGATAAGGGTAGGAAGTTAAGGACGAGAGTAAGAGGTGACCTTAGTTGGGGGGGTAATGTGGACCTAGAATATTGGATAATTTAATAACAAGATTAGGAGCATTATGATTATTACTATTATTATTACAATTATTATTAATAATAATATTAATAGGATTATGGTTACTATTATTGTTATTATTAATATTATTATTATCAGTAATTAAATTAAATGAATTAAAACCTAATTAAGAGGGTTTAGATAGTATTAGTGGGTTTAGACAGTTAACACGTGAAAGAGGAAAAAGACCGAGGAAGGAGAGTTAGGGCAGAAGAACCAGTTTTCTCCATTGTTGTCAAGAAAGAGCTCAAATCCAAGGTAAGGGGGAGAATGGATTTCAATATGGGTGATTTAACATGAGAGGGTAGTGAGAGGTCCTTTCTCTCGTAGGAATGTTGTATGTTCTTGCCTTTTAATTGATTTTCATGATATTATGATTTTATTGTGATTGCTGTTACTGTTGAATGATCATTGTATGATGTTGTATGCGTGACTCTGGTATGAATGTGAAAATTCGTGTGGAAATTTCCTGAATCTGTGATGGAATGTTGTGGTTTAACAGATCTGAAACTAAAGGTTTAACTGTAATCGAAACTAGATCTAATAATTAGAATCTTGAAAGAATAGAAGATATGATTCATTGGAATCGATTAAAATCTGAGTTTTTGGATGAAAGAGGAGGTAGAATGACGAATCTAGAGGGGGAACTCGTGAGAGTGATGAGATCTGAGTTTTTGACAGATCTGCTGGTCATACGCGTATTGTGGGTGTCCATACGCATATGGGGGACTTACCAAGGGGTTGTACGCGTAGCATACGTGCCCTGTCCCCAGTGCCAGCACGACCATATGGTGATACGCGTATGGTACACATATGGGCCTGGGTAATACATGTATGGGGGTATTCATATGCGTAAGGAGTGACCTTGAAGGATTTTGGGAGGTAGAAGCCTCTGGTCTTACGCGCAAGGGAGGGCCATACGCGTATGACAACAGAAAGTACGCGTATGGGCCTTGCTGATACGCGTATGGACAGTCTGGGATGACTTTTCCCCAGTTTTGTGATTTTTGTCCAGCGTTCGCTTGGAACGCAATTCCGTTTAATCGATAGGATTAGTATGGCCAAAATAAGCTTAAGGAAGGTTAGTAATGAATTAAATCAGTAAAATATGGAATGATATGGGTGTGCCCTTATGGGTGTGTTATGATGAATGTGAGCCATGATTATCGAATGTGGATGATCTTGTGCGATTGTGGTAATTCCCGAGAGGATTACAGTGAGCAAATGGCTCGTGTGGATCTTGAATGATCATGGATTATGCTTGAATTATTATATTGCATAATCGTGTTGTCATGCATTTCATGTCATGTGTCTTGTGGAGATGGCTAGATGGGAATCCATGATGGGTGCCTAGTTTCATCCAGACTTCCTCTGGAAGTCATTGTGGAGATAAGTTGTAGTTCAGAGGAACGTATACGACTTATCCAGATTCCAACGGGAATCGGATTCTAGGGTGAACCGTATATGATTGTGTTGGTACCATATGCATTGCATCGAGTCAGCGAGTCACATTGCATAATTGTAACTGAATATGGGCTATTGATGCTGAATAAGTGATGTGGCACGTGTATATGCGTTGTATGTGTATGATTATATGTGTGGTGTGTAACTACTCCTTAGCATGTGAATTTCACCGCTTATTTATTGAATTTAGTTCTCACCACTTTTATGTTTGTTGTGTCTATGCTCCTTGGGGAGTGCAAATGACTAGGTACCTGAGTAGCGCTTGGAGTGTGTTGCTATTCGATCGAGTCTTAGGAGTCGCTCTGATATGTAACATGGGATGACGGGATTACCTTTAATTGACTTATTTTCTTGATTTATTGTTACGTATCTTTTAATTGTTGGATTAATAATGTATAACCACCGGTTGTGGAGATTATATTTGAACATTGATTTTATTCCGCTGTTTAATTAAAGCTAGATAACATTGGTTTATTTATGAAAAATGAAGTGACTTAGTGTGACATCCTACTGATTTTGGAACTGTGATGTATTTTCTATAATATTCCTATAATTACACGTACAGGGTAAAGTGGGGTGTCACATCTCATGCCTATGATGCTTGCATCATGTGCACCTTATTCTCTATTTTGCTGTGTCTTCAGTAGTTTAGATTAAGTCTCATGAGGGCGTTCCATTCGAGTATTTCATTTTCCCAACCCCGGGTGAGCACTGTTAATGTCTCTAGTAGATAGACTCTACAAGGAACTTGGCTCAGAGGAAGAAGGACATTAGTTTGAAGTCTCGAGTCTTTATCCCCTCTCTAGTGCTGCTTACAAGGACCGGTTTCCCTACTACCGTGTCATGGCGATATCTTCCTCGAAACCATCGGCTTGCTTCGTCTCCTAGTGGTGGTTTCCCGTGGAGCGACCGTGAGTCAGGTGGAGTAGCCCTATAGTTAGTAGACTATGTGCTTGAGCAAAAAGTATTGTCTCGTTGGGATTCAAGCAACAAGTCTTGAGCCAAGATGCTTAAGCCATGAAAGTCTCATTGCTTAACTGCTTGAGCTATTAAAGTCTTATTCAGCTAATCTGATTGAGAAAGTGGGAAAGTCTCGATCTGGAAGGCCAGAAGAGTAAGTGACTCGGCCAGAGGATGTGAGTAAAGGAAGTATTAGACATGTGTTCCAAGCAAAGGTAAGTCTCAACTAGAAGACAGATGAGCAGGCGGCTCAGTCAGATGGTATGAGAAAAGGTTAAGTCTTAGACATGTACTCTAAGCAAAAGACAGATGAACAAGCAGCTCAGTCAAATGGTGTGAGCAAAGGTTAAGTCTTAGACATGTGCTCTAAGCAAGGGAATCTCAGCCAGTTGGCCTGATCAGTTGTAAAAGTTTTATGCAGAAGCTTAAGCGATTGTAATCATAAAGTGGTTATAATGAAAAGATATTATGAGACAAGGGGACTGGAGTACTCTCAGGTAGGGGAGGAACCAGTATAAATCTTTTGTGTCTTCTACTGTTATTTTATTTACTTCTGTTGTATCCGCTGCCAAAAGAATTAACTCAGAATCTGAATATCAGTTCTAATTCTAAAACTCTGATCAGAAGCTAAATAATAAGACAACGTGAAGCATAACTCAACCCCTCTCCCCCCTTCTTTTGTACTTTTCACACCTTCAAGTAATTTCCAATGTCTTATACATACCAGGCATGAAGAGTAATTTACTCAGCATAGGGAAGTTGGTCGAAAAGAACTACAAAGTGTCGATCGAATACAAGATGATGAGAGTTCTCGACTCGGGAGGTAGGTTAATCTTGAAGGCTCCAATGTCTCAGAATAGAACCTTCAAGATTGAACTTAATGTGATGGAGCATAAGTGCCTTGCAACTGTAGTCATCAAGATGAATGGATATGGCATTATCGACTTGGCCATCTCAATTTCAAAGACATCAGAGACTTGAAGAGAAGAAATATGGTTTCAAGATTACTAGAAATTGACATTCCAAGCGAAGTATGTGAAGAATGTGTTAAGGCGAAACAACACAAGAATAGCTTCAGTAAGGATGCATGAAGCAAGTCGAAGGAAATTCTCGAAGTCATATACTCTAAAGTATGTGGTCATATCCAGGTTGATTAGATTGGAGGTAATTGATACTTTGTCACACTCGTAGATGATTTCAATCGAAAACTATAGACTTACCTGATCAAGAAGAAAATTGAATTAATCGAGGTATTTTCCAAATTTAAATCTATGGTCGATAGACAGAGTGGTTGAAAGCTAAAGATTATGAGGACTGATGGTGGTGGAGAGTATGTGTCTAAAATTTTTGATGTATTATGTAAGAAAGAATGGATTGTGCATGAGAGGTTGCCACCCTACACTCCACAACAGAATGGAATTGCATAAAAGAAGAATAGAACCATCATGAATATGGTGAGAAGTATGTTGAAAGGCAAACATCTACCCAAAAAATTATGGGGAGAAGTTGTGTCGACAACAACATACATCTTAAATAGATGTCCGATAAGGAAGTTAGAAGGAATCACTCCAAAGGAATGTTGGTCTGGTGTAAAGCCTAGCCTAAGTCATTTGAAAGTATTTGGATCTATAACACATAGACATGTGCCAGATCAGTTGAGAAGAAAGCTTGATGACAAGTCTAGTCAAATGATCCTAATAGGATATCATTCGACTTGAGGATACAAGTTGTTTGATCCAGTGAATAAGAAAGTTGTGATCAATATGGACATGATCATAGATGAGCTTAAGGAAAGGGATTGGACTGAGAATGTTAAGAAGGATTCAATGAGAATCTTATGTGAAGAACCAGCTAGTGAATTCGAAAGAGATGTTTAACAAGAAGAAGTCAGAGGTGAAGTATGCCCAAGAAGACCTCGACGAACAAGATATATGCCTGCAAGGTTGCAAGAATGTGATATTACATCAAATGATGTGGTTAATGAAGAAGGTGAGCTGATACACTTTGCTTTCTATGCAGATGTCGATTTAGTCAATACAGTTGACGCATTGAAAGATTCAAAGTGGGTGAAAGCAATGAATGAGGAACTATAGTCCATCAAAGTCAACAACACTTGGTCACTTGTCGAATTTCCTCAAGGCAAGAAGGAAATTACATGGTGAAGGTGAATCCTAAAGGAGAAGTAACTCAACACAAGGCGAGACTTGTGGCGAAAGGATTTCTACAGAAGGAAGGAATCTACTTTGACGAAGTTTTTGTACCTGTTGCTAGGATCGAAACAATCAGGTTGGTTGTTGATCTAGCAAACATGAACAATTGGCACACATGTCAGATGGATGTGAAATTTGCATTCCTAAATGGCCCCTTAGATGAAGAATTTTATGATGCACAACCAGTTGGGTTTGTGAAACAAGGCAAAGAAATAATGGTGCACAGGCTGCATAAAACCCTGTTTGGACTTAAGCAAGCTCCAAGAGCTTGGAATAAGAAGATCGACATCTTTCTAAGGGAGAAGAAATTTGTGAAGTGCACAACTGAGCATAGAGTATATTTAAGGAGAAGCAATAGTAAATTTCTTATACTATGTCTCTATATCGATGACCTGTTGATAACAGGAAGTTATAAGAAGGGGATCGAAGACTTCAAACATGAACTAAATGAGGAGTTTTAAATGTCATACTTAGGAAATCTCTCATATTTCCTTGGCATCGAATTCTACAAGAGTGGTAGGGGTTTGATGATGCACCAAAGAAGACATGCAGGAGAAATACTCAAGAGATTTGAGAAGCAAGATTGCAACCCAACTTCGACTCCAATTGAGACCAGATTGCAACTGTCGAAAGATTCAGATTCAGATGATGTCAACCTAACCCAATATAGAAGACTTATTGGGTCACTTTGATACCTTTGTCACACAAGGCCTAACTTAGCATACATTGTGGGTATGGTAAGTAGATTCATGCAGAAGCCAAAGGTATCACACCTAGCAGTGACGAAGAGGATACTAAGGTATCTAAAAGGAACTCTCGACTACGGCATTTTTCCCTACAACTGATGAAGGAAAAGAATGCAAGATAGTAGGATACATTGATTCAAGTTGGTGTATTAATGTTGGGGATAGAAAATCTATAGCTGGAAATGTGTTTATGCTAGGTGGTGCACCAGTTGCTTAGAGTTCGAGAAAGGAGCTAGTAGTGGCATTATTTTCATGCGAAGCTGAATACATAGATGCTTCTCTTTGTGCATGTCAAGCAACATGGATAGTGAACCTAGTCGAAGAGATTACATCGAAGAGTCATGAAGCAATTACCATGAAGATTTACAACATGTCAGCTATCAACCTGGAAATAATCCAATAGCACATGGTCAAATCAAGTATATCGAAATGAGGTTCCATTATCTTCGAGAGCAGGTAGCAAAAGGGAAGATGAATTTGGAACACTGCGGAACTGAGAATCAGATTGCAGATATCATGACGAAAGGAGTGCAAGTGGAAGTGTTCAAGAAGTTAAGGTCTATTATGCATGTAGATAGCTTAGACACAATGAATTAGGTAGTGTGTTGAGTTTGTAATTCCTTGTGTCAAAGTAGTGTAGCTCGACAAAAACAAGGTCTAGTCGAATTAGCCTAATGTGTATGTGTGTCGAAGTGTCGAAGTAGGTTGCTTCACACAGGATTTCGACTTAGGCCTATTTTAGTAATGTTAACTATTTTGGACTCTTATAGTTTTGGGTTTTTCTTTAGAGTGCAAGCTAACCTAAATATATAAATAGGGGGCAACACTTATTTTGTAAAAAACTAATGACATTGTATTCATAGAATTTGTAGTTGCAAGTGAATAAGAAATTTCAGTTTGGAAGAAGAGAGAAACTCTATTGAATATTCATTCTTCTTCTTCTCCAAAGTTATTTTCTTTCTTTCTCAACCTTTTCACTGTCATCTCGTGATTGATAACAATCTTCTCCATCAAGATTGAATGAAATTCTCCATAGGTTGTGGTTGAATTCCAACAGTTATCTCATATTATTGTATTAACCACAATAAATATGTATTATTAACCTTTTCTTATTTATAAATTATTAATCATTTTTATTATTAAATTAATTAACAAAATACATAATGTTACCTCTATTCAGACATTAAATTAAAAAATATATCAATAAAAACTTTAAATTTTATAAACCAACTTTGTTTTACTACTTAAGATTTTTTATGATTGAGAACTCATTAATCAAGTTATAAACTATATTAATCAATTTTTACCCTACTCATCTTGAATCTTGGACTGATTTATTCATTAGAGATCTAACCGTACCAATCCACTTTGAGCCGCCATATCAGATATCAACACCATTGTTTCAAGATTATCAGTTCTTCAACTGCATTCATTTCTAAATGGAACATCATGTAAGACTTTGTCTTTTGATGTCACATACTCAATAACTAATTGTGAGCTATATTAACCAGCTTATTAAATTCAATTAACCAAATTTATTTTTTCATTTAAAACTACTTTTTATTGTTAACGCACATATTAACCAAATTATATATTGTGTTAACAAAAATTGTTTTAAAGAGAAAGAAAAAATATGTAAAAATTTCAAAATTATGAATGTCAATATTCACCATATATGTGAACACTAACATACTGTTTAGGTGTAATAAGTTGGTGTCAAAATAATATTTATCTATATCAAATTATAATAAATAGTTTTTTGCATACCTTATAATCGGTTGGTCAAGGTCAACCTATTGAATGTTGAATTTAATATTTTAATATCATAATTGATATTTTTTTATTTTACATGCTTTATGTATTAATGAATGTAATAATATAATTGGTGTGCACAAGTTGGTAAAAAACTCTATTTCGAGAGTGAGTGTCAATTGATAAGTGATTATTCCAGCGTATATTTAGCTTATTTTATTCTTGTTTTAAGGTATGTTTTTATCGTTTTGTTTCGTTTTTATGCGCTTTTGTGTGTTTTTGTTGATTTTAGATAATAAGGAAGTGCCAGGTAAGATTGAAGTGAAAAAGATAGAAAATCGTGTGTTCAAGTAAAGTCTCAGTAAAAAAGATTTGTGGCTAACACATCTTTGTCGTGTCGAATGACACATACCGAGTTAGCCCTTGAAGCCCCCCAGTGTAAAAACATGAGAACACAGGCTGACTATGTTGCCTAACACGACAGCGTTCCTTAACACGGCCCCCCGTGTCAGGTGACACGCTCGTGTTACATCTAGTGACAATTACAAAACCAAGAGTGTTTTGGAGCATTTTGTGACCGTTGGAAGTTTGAAACTGATCAAGACTGATTAGTGGATTTAAATGATAGTGCACGAATTGTGAGTGATTAGTTATTGATTTATGTATAAGTAATGTATTTTATTTAAGACAATGGTGGGTCATTGGTTACTTGTCACTTCCATACTTGCAATTTTTAGTTTTTGGTGAATAGTGTTTTTCTGCTATAACTTTCAGACTTCTTTTCATTCAAGTATTATTTCCTTTAAGTTTATTTTCTATTGCAAATCACCTTTATTTTATTTATTTTATGCATGTTATGTCCAATTTTTATTTGTTTTCGATCAACCTCGCCATGAGTGAGTAATCCTTTAAGGACAAAGGGTCATGAGAACTATCTCATGACGAACCCCAATTGACCTATCAGAAAATGAAAAATAAGAAATATGAGTATTATTATTTTTAGATCCTAAAACTTAAATATGTTTGTGTTGGCTAGCGAAAGCTAGGGCCACCCAGATGTCGATCATGTACCAAAAGGTAGTGATTTGACATCCGACAATGAATTACTAAACAATTATAATGACACGCAACTGAAAAGGTGTCTCGTTCTCGATTGAGAAAGATGATTAGTTGTGCCATAAACACGTCTAGATACGCACACCATAAAAGTGGGTGTAATATGTAACGTCTCAACTTATTATTTAAGTAATTATTTAATTGTTTGCATAATTTGGTGATTTCATGAGAATTGTGGTATTTTCGGAGGGTAATAGTAATTTGGTAAATTACTAATTACTGAGTTTGAGAGTTTGTAGAACATATTAAATAATATTATTGGGATTATTACAAATAATTTGGCATTGTAACTATTTGTAATAAGAAAAATAATAGAAATATAGAAATTATAATTTAATTATTAGTTGAATTAAATATTTTTTCAATTTTAATATTAATTTAAATACATAATTAGGAGTTTGGATCATTTGAGTGATTAAAGAGGAGTATGAGGTTAGAATAGAGAGGTGGAGAGTAAGTGGGTAAAAAGTGCAATATTGAGAATTAGAGCTCATATAAATTCTAAAATGTTGGAAAAGCTAGATTTAGGAATTTTTCTGTACGTGAAAAAGAGGGCATACCTGAGATGAAATTGTAAGTGCTCTGGAAAATTGTAATCCCCATTTTAGTTTATTTAATTTTCCATAATTAAATTGTGTGTATGTATGTGTTGATTGGTGTTTTTGGTGTGCTAGAGGTATCCGTAGTATAGGGTAGATGCCTTAAAAAGGGAGTTTGAGGTGTTGGAGGGTGTGTGAGTAATATTGTAGAGATTGCGGATGGTGAAAGTAAAAACTAATTAGTCATATTAGTTAATAATTATTTAATTAAATAATATAAGGTGGATATTATTTAAATTAAATATTTGGTAAAAATTAGTATTATTATTATTATTTTTATTATTTTTAATGAGTTAGAATTAGTAGTAGTAGTAGTAGTAGTAGTAGTAGTAGTAGTAATAATAATAATAATAATAATAATAATAATAATAATAATAATAATAATAATAATAATAATAATAATAATAATAATAATAATAATAATAATAAATAATGTAATAAAATAAGAATAGGGGAATTAGAGAGAAGTTGTCAGAACTGAAAACCAGAGAAAAGTAGAAAGAGAAGGCTATGGCTCAGGGGGAAGAGGAGAACTCCATTGTTGAAGAGCTTTTACAAGAACTCTAAGGTAAGAGTGGGGTTCCTATTATATAAGGATTTGTGTGATGATGGAGGGTAGGTTATATCTATGCATGATTTGTTGTTCTCTTTTTTCTATGTTATGATCATTGTTGAAATTGTGTGTTTGTTAGAATGAATGAATGTGATTGATGAACTACGAATTATATGATGATGTATTGATGGATGATTACTGGTGAAATACCTATTGGTGCTATTAGAATCGTATATTGATGGAATTTCATGATGATAAATGTTGTGTTGTTGATGGTGGTTGCGAGTTAGAGTCAAAACCTAATTTATAAGCTTTTTAAAAAAGAATTAGGGTGTCGATGCTTTCTAAAAAGTGATTTTCGTGTTAAAATGTGTGATAAATGAATTGTATGAAACGTGGGGTTTTGGGATGGGATAAAAAGTGATTTTCGTTTGGAAAAGTAGCAGAAAAATGCTTATGCTCACAGTGTAATCGGTTACCAGGTATAGGGTAATCAGTTACACTGCTTTGAAAATATGTTTCTGGGAAAAATAGTGAGGGTGTAACTGGTTACCTCAATTTGGGTAACCGATTACACTGAGTGGCAATTGCATAGCAGGGGATGGTTACAGGGGTGTAATCGGTTACCATATATGGTGTAATCGGTTACACTGGGAGCAAAATTTGAAAATCTTTAAAAAATCATATTTCAAGTTTCGGATGTCCGATTCGCGTGTCATTCAAAGCATTTGGAAGCTAATGTGATGAACTTTATCCTAAAATTGGTTTCAGTAACTGAAAATGAATAAATTGTTGTGTGATAGTGTTAAATGTTGTATAGCATTTATGTTGTGGTGTGACATATTTGCAAATGCATTGTTGTTGCTTGTTATATCATTGTGTTGATGTTGATGTTGCTGAATATTATAGCATGTGTTTGGTGCATGGTGGCCAGAATTTTTGTTTGTATCTGAAGGTGGTGAATGTCATGATAATTATTATTGTTGTTGCATGTATATAATGTTGCATGCATTCATGGTGTTGGACGGTGGTCCGTTTTTTGTGAGCCTCAATCCTATGGTGATGGATTAGATGCGAGTAGCTGATTCCTACGGTGATGGAATTAGTGAACCCTATGGTGTTGGTAACGAATTTTGGTGGGCTCTGATCCTAAGGTGGGGATCAGAGCAGTGAACCTGAGAATTCACATATTGGTACCACATGTATTGAGTCAAGCTATTGAGTCTCGTTGCATAGCATATTGTTGTGTTGTTGTGTTTGGATTGTGTGGAAGTGTGATTAGTGGAATGGGTGATAATGCATATATTAATTTGATGCTTACTTACTATCATGCAATGCTTTATATAATTGTGATATCTCACCCCTTCTGTTTGAATGTTGTCTTTACATGAGTATCATGCAGATAATCCGCAGTAGAACCGTGGATGTGTGTGGAAGATGGTGTTCTTCCTTTAATTTTTATAAATTCAGTGTCTGATTTGATGTGTAACACTGGGGAAAAGGAACACTTGTTGTTATTTATGTTTATTGGGGATTTTATGGATATCTCCTAAGTTGTTATTTCTTCTAATTACTTTAAATCATGATTATGTTTTGATTAATTAAACTATTAAGTTGTTGATGTTTCCGCTCCTTAATAAAATTGGATTTTAGGCATGGTTAATGTTATTACTATTATTATTATTATGAATAATTTTTTACAGTAGTATGTGTTACATATCGGATGGTATGGGCATTATTTGTTGGCTTGTGACATCTGAAATTCGTGTTGATTTTAATTTACTCTGATAATTATTTATAAATTATGTGGGGGTATTTAGGGTGTTACAGAAATCAGTCGTAGAAAGATAAGGAAAAAAAGGAAAAGCTCTAATTTTGAGGTAGGGGGATTGTCTACTTTTAGGCGGCCTCTGACATTCGAAATAGTGAGGGTTCTTTAGCCTCCTTTCAGTGCCCTATTGGGAATTTTTTATATGTTTTCCTAAACTTTTATTTTTTGTGATTTATGAGTTACAATGTGTTCTTTTTTTTATTTTGTTATTGTTTTAATGTTGTGTTTTGATCGTAAACCCAATTGCGGGATTTGGGATAATCCCCTTAAGGTTCGATAACTTCAAGGTAGGAGGTATGACCTTGTAATTTATGTAATATATGATTGTTGGCATGTGTTGTGGATTTACCTGTTTTTGTGTTGGAATTCTCCTCGAGGTTTTGAACGGTCTTTTGAGAGTCGTTTGATTTCCAAAATTATGATTTCTTGGATCTGAATTATTTTTCCGAGTCGACCTTTTTTATGGAATTTTCCCAAAAACCAAAATAACTTAAGTTTTCATCTATTTTTATCAAAAACGACTTTTTGCAAAAAAAACATTAAACTGGAAAACCTTTAATTTTGAAAACCCAACTTTTTCGGGGAAGAAGGGAGCACAACGGCCGATCGAAGAAACAAAAAAAAGTTTAGCGGTTAGTGGGCGAATTCGATTTTGGTGTTTTTTTTTTACTTTTGGGTAATATTTGGATTTTTCCGACTTTTCAGGCATTTTTTTTTATGGTTTATGAGTTTTTGAGAATTCCCTGGAACTTTTGGAGTTTGAGAGCCTTCAGAGATACTTTGGAGCAATTGGTGACTTTATAGACCTTTTTGTGCCCTTAGGGTTATTTTTGAGTAAATTAAGGAAAATGTCTATCCTTACCCCGTTGAAATTTTGAAAATAAATATTAATTTTCAGAGTTTGGAAAAATTATGAGTTTTGAAATGTCTTGAGTTCAATGACTATTTTGAAGAGTTGAAATTTAGGGTAATAATATAACTTTACCTATTTGAGGTGAAATTATTAAAAAAAATTTAAAACATTTTTTTGTATAGTAATCCAAGAGAGGGATTATAATGATGGCCTTAAATGATGTTTTGAGTTAGTAATCCAGAGAGGGATTACTGTGATGGCCTTGAATGGCATTCTGATATAGTAATCCAGAGAGTGATTACAGTGATGGCCGATTATGGCGAGTTATAGGTTCAAAAGTGAGACCTTTTATGAATGATGATATTTGTAACATGTTATGATTTGAGATGATGATGTTGTTATATTATAGTGTTGTTCTTATGATCATGCACTCATATATTTCGGAGATAGGTAGGGCTTCAGTCCAATGATGACTTGGTTTAGAGAAGGACTATCACGATTTCACATCTAGAAAGTGACACGGTTCAGTGAGTTGCAGGATACATGGGGATATCAGTAACATACCTCTGACCCAAGTGATTTTGGTACCACATGCATATGGAGATGGTGGCATTGCATTGAATTTGCATTATGTTTCGTTTGATTGTGTAATGAGTGTGATTTGAGAATAATGTTATGTTCATTATTACTATCTTGTAATGATGTTATTCACTATTAATAATTGTTAGATGTATTCACACTCCCTGTTTGTTATTGTGGCGTATATGCTCCCGGAGTACAGATAACCAGGTACATGAGTAGCTGTTGAGTAAGAGATGGTGTTTATGCCCCCTGTAACTTTTATCGTTGGGTCTTAGAGGAGTCGCTTTGATATGTAGCAATGGGGAAGGGATGTCATATGTCTTTGTGTGATGCTTTTATTTTGTTTTGTTGGAGCTGTTGATGAGACCTTATTTTGAACTTTGTTGAATTTCTGTTGTGTATTGCATGACTATTTGGCTTTTTGAATTTTATCTTTTTTGTGACACTCTAATACTTGTTCTATTCAAACTATTTTATTTAAATGTTGATTCGAAGAAGTAGGGTGTTACATAGTGGTATCAGAGCAGGCCGGTTCACCCAACTAGGTTTTTGTGATTTTATTTTGTTCTTGGTGTACGACATGTATGTTAACATTGTCGATGCAATATTTCTTCTAATAGTTATTTACTGTTGTAATAGAGAAATGGCTGGAAGAAATGATTGTGTTATTATTGATTCCTTGACAACCTTGGCTCATGTGTTGCAAGTTCATCAAAATCCACAGGTTGGAGATGTTTAGTCTTGTGGATTGGACATGCATCTTATAAATAAGCCACCAAACTTCAAAGGAAGGCATGACCCACAAGGCGCACATATTTGGTTGCAGGGGATCAAAAAAATCTTTTGAGTGATGGCATATGCAGATTCTCAAAAGATTCTTTATGGTGCTTATATGTTGTCTGAAGAAGCAGAGTATTAGTGGAATAATGCTAGACAGAGGTTTGAGGCTAATGGTACCGTGATTACTTGGGCAGTTTTCAAGGGAGCATTCTTGGAACTATATTTCCCGGCTAATATGCATAGCAAGAAAGAGGTGGAATTCCTTTAACTTAAGCAAGGAAATATGATAGTTGCGGATTATGCTGCCAAGTTTGAGGAGTTGTCTAAGCTCTTCCCTCACTATAATGGGGTGAAAGCTAAAATGTCTAAGTGTATCAAGTTTGAGAATGGATTGTGCAAAGAGATTAAGTAATTGATTGGGTATCAGGAAATTCATCAGTTCTCTATGCTGGTTAACAAATGTCGTATCTATGATGAAAACATTCATCCTAGATCCTTTCATTATAAAAGTGTCAATTACAGAAGAAATGGTGATCAGAATCACAAGAAGCCATATTTTATTCTAAATGGTAAAAGTAAATAGAAGTTCTAGTAGAAGAGTAATGGTGGGAAGAGTCAAGGTGGGGGAGGTACTCTTTCTACTGTCAAGTGTTTTAAATGTGGGGTTCTTGGTCATAGTGTTGAAGAGTGTTCTACATTGATTTTTTTCAAGTGTGGAAAGGCAGGGCACAGGGCTAATGAATGCAAGAATGTTGTGGTAACTTGTTTACACCATGGAGAAGTTGGTCATATTAGCATACAGTGTCATAAGCCTAAGAAGACTCAAGATGTTAAGTATGGTGGAAAAGTGTTTGCTCTCAGTGGTGCAGAGACCTCCAAATCTAATAATCTTGTTCGAGGTACTTGTTTCATTAATAACATTCCGTTAATTACTATCATTAATAATGGTGAATTAAATTCCTTTATATATACTGATTGTATGGAGAGATTGGATCTTATGGTCTCAGCTATGAGCGGCATCATGGTTATCCATACTCCAGCGAATGGGTCGGTGACTACTTATCTAGTTTATTTGAAGTGTCTATTGTTAATATATAATAGGGACTTTGGTGTTGACTTTGTTTGCTTACCGTTGAGTCAACTTGATTTTATCTTATGTATAAACTGGTTAGAATTCAATCACATGTATATCAACTACTATAATAAGACTGTGTTATTTCCTGAGTTTGTAAAAGAGAATAGTCTGCAGTTTATTTCTGCGAGACAAGTTGAAGAATTCATGAAATATGAAGCTCATGTGTTTGCGATGTTTTCTTCCTTGAAAATTGATGGTCAATGAAATTGGAGGATGAACCTATAGTATCAAAATTCCCAGATGTGTTCACTGATGATATTATCGACTTACCGCTAGAAAGAGAAATCGAGTTTGCCATAGATTTAGTACCCGGTACTAGACCTGTGTCGATGGCACCTTATAGAACGTCACCAGATGAGTTGAGTGAGTTGAAGAGTTTGCTAAAGATCTACTTGATAAGGAGTTTGTCAGACCAAATGTATCACCTTGAGGAGCTTCGGTGTTGTTAGTGAAAAAGAAGGACGCCAGTATGAGATTATGTGTTAATTACCGTCAACTGAATAAGGTCACCATAAAAAATAAGCATCATCTTCCAAGGATCGACGACCTTATAGATTATTTATTTGGTGCTTGTGTTTTCAGTAAAATCGAATTGAGGTCGGATTATCATCAGATTCGAGTGAAGGGCGGAGATATCTCAAAGACTGCATTTAGGACACGATGCAGTCACTATGAATACTCAGTGATGTCGTTCAATGTCTCTAATTCTCCTGGCGTGTTTATGGAGTACATGAATAGGATCTTCCGTCCTAATTTGGATAAGTTCATAGTGGTGTTTATTAACGACATTATTGTTTATTCTAAATCAAATGAGGATCATGCTGGACATTTTCGTATTGTACTTCAAGTGTTGAAAGAGAAGAAGTTGTACGCCAAGTTGTCGAAATGTGAGTTTCTAGTTGCGAGAAGTGATTTCTATAGGCCATGTGATTTCTAGTGGCGGTATAGCTGCGGACCTTGACAAGGTAGATGCAGTGATTCAGTGGGAGGCACCAAAGTCAGTTACAGAGATCAGAAGTTTCTTAGGGTTGGTTGGTTATTATAGAAGGTTCATTGAGGATTTTTCCAAGTTAGCCTTATCTTTGACTCAGTTGACTAGAAAGGGTCAAGCTTTTGTGTGAGACATGATGTGTGAGGAAAATTTCCGAGAATTGAAGAAGAAGTTGACAATGACACCAGTGTTCATATTACCATATCTGAAGCAACCTTTTATTGTATATTATTGTCGCTACGCGAAAAATAACATAGAGTCGCCACCGAATTTTATTTATTCCAAGAGGAAAGGGGAAATAACGACAAAACCCTCTAAAGGTGAAAAATGGTCTCGCAACCAAATTTGGGTTCGGAAGTCGGTTATGTAAGGGGAAAGTATTAGCAACCCCTCGCATCCATCATACTCAATGGGAACCATTTAAGTTGTCTAAGCTCGAATGGGTGTTCTATTCTAAAAGTCTACTTGATAAAGGGAAAGAGGGTTGGTTTTTATTAGTGTTCTCCCCAAGGATTGGGGCCCTTGTGCCTATGTATTCTCAACGGGAATAAGAAATCAGAGCATTTGTAGTTCGTGGGGCTATGGTTTATTGGTGTTTTTTGTAGACGATGCTAACATTCACGTTCTAGCAATTAGGTGTATTGTCACTCGCTCGTGGAGTATTATGTGTTACTTGTATTGTAGTAGAACAGAAATAACATGCCCTTTTCTGAAAAGGTTTAAGAGGGAATCCTGAAGGATGAAAATATTTGGATTTGTTGGAGTGTTTTAGTTAGGGTTTTGAAAAGAAGTTTGAGACGCGTGTTGTATTAAAGTCTATGGGTAGAGGTGAATATTTCAAAATACTCGGAGTGAGTGTAGGGAAGCTCCATTCCCACTCTTTCTCCACCACATACTGCACACATTGTGTTTATTAAGTGTTTTTGGAGTTTTGATTATGAAAATATTTGGATGCAAAAGAAAGGAAGATCTAGGGTATTTAAGTCCTAAATGTTATCATGCAAAGTGGTCCTAAGATTGAGGATAAGGAAAATCTACCCTAATGTTGCCATACTTGGATTGATCCTAAAGTCTGTCCTACTTCAATCTTAATCAAAGATTAAGTTGAACTAGGAGATCCTAAGGGAACATACAATTAAAGTCAAGAACAAAAAAGTCAAGAAATCAAATGAAACATGGCTCAAACTTCAAGAATAAAAATTAGACGCATGTATCAAGATCATGGCAAAAATTATCAACAAGGATGGATCAAGAACTAACATCAAGAGTTAATCACCAAGATTTAATCAAAGGCTAACAATCAAATATAATCCTAATCAAAACTACCAGAAGTATCTAATTAAAATTCCAAAGACTAAACAAAAGGTTTTATCAACATTTAATCAAAATAAGTAAATAAATTAAACTAAACAATTATGAAAGAAATTATCAAAACAAACAAGAGAAAATAATAATACAATTCACGAAAATTATTAAAATAAATAATAACAAAAATCTTTGAGAAAAATAACAAAAGCTTTAGTAATTAACAAAAAAAAACCTTAAAGAAAACATGTCAACAAAAAGTCTTAAAGAAATAATTTAAAACAAAAACTAAAGAGGAGCGCAAAAAGTGATTATTAGGGGTCTAAAATGAATGGGCTTAAAATCCAACAGCCCAAACCAATTTTAAAAAAATGAAAATTAAAATAAGAATAAAAGAACGAAAAATAAAAACAAGTGGATTAATCACCACGTGAAATCTAAGTTTCTTTCTTCCTCATGTCGCCGCACTCTCTTCTTTCTTTCTCACGGCCCTCACATCACTCTCGCGACTTTCTCTTCTCCGCTTTCGACGTGTTTTTCTCTGCTTCGGTTCTCTACTTCGGTTCTCGTACATATGGGAATTAAATAAAATAAAGTTGCCACCCAAGAGTGTCACACTTCATAGAAACATCATAATTATCATCCTGCTCTATAACACGGGTTACATCATATAGAAATAACAACTTATTATAGATCAACACATCTTTTAAAAAGTAAAACATCGCAGCAGAATCATCGTCATAATAAGCTCCTCAATAAAACAAACTCATAACAATTTTAGTCTCATCCAATTTGTAATTACAATAGTTTGACATCTTCAAAATCCTCATAAAATATGTTAGTCAATGAAACACAACATTCACATAACTAGCATTCCCAACCCGATGTTACATATCAGAGCAAGACACCTTCTAATTAACAAAAATTAATAAAATACTCCAAAGCTACCTTCAACACTTCTACAAGCTACTCCAGAGGATCTGTGCGTTATCCACGTGGAGACAATGTTCAAACAGGAAGGGTGAGTAATCACAATTCATTATAAAATATATAAGGAAAAGATTTAGTAGTTGAAAATATTAATATAGAAACACATATTATACATCAATACATCTTGCTCACCTACACAACCTCACAACAATAACACATCTTTCATCATCAAAGATCATCATATACTCATATAGTTCACAAGGATCATCATGTCACAACTCATCAACAACAGTTTATGCAATGACACATAGGATGCAACAACATTTTGACTCAAATTCATGTGGTACCAATTTTCGTGAATACTCGGATTCACCGTTCTGATCCCCACCTCCTAGGATCATAACCATTCATTAACCCATCACCTATGGAATCAGTTATCGGAACAATCCACACAATGGGATTTTTGACTCACCAACAACGGACCATTGTCAACAAATGTATTCAATGCGACTATTTATGCATACCACAATGGCAACATCATCATGTACAGTAACCCACCACCATGGTTACTGTACACCGCCCAAAGTGGCCAACAAGCATAAAATATATTTCATACAATATATATATATATATATATATATATATATATATATATATATATATATATATATATATATATATATATATATATATATATATATATATATATATATATATATGTGTATATATATATATATATATATATATATATATATATATATATATATATATATATATATATATATATATATATATATATATATATATATATATATATATATCCTTATTAAGACATCCTCATATTACCATCATTAACATCACAACAACATCTTTGTAACGACATTCAAGATTCGTCACTTACAACAAGACTTCTTAGCGTACACAACAAGTAATAACCACATTCCTAAACATATTATACATATAAATACTGGGAAAAAAATTCACCTACTAATACCATGTTAAAGTTCTATTCATTAGCTTACTGGCGCTTTAAACGGTTCGTCATTTGGATATACGGTTAAAAAGTTACGATCAAAACTGTGTTTAACATTTTTGTGTGCTGACGCAGAGGTCGACGCATACAACCAAATTTTCAAAGAATTTGTTTCTGGAAGCTATAAGTCGATGCATAAGATATGCAGGTCAACGCATACTATTATGTTTGCCCAAAAATCACTTTTTAAAAGCATTTTTACACTAGTTTATCATGTTAGAACCTATGCTACGAAATTCTACCATCATAGACCCATTTTTCTACTATCTTATCATTCTCAAAAATCAATTATTTTCTTGTATTACTCATGGATTAACATCATGTAATCATTAATTTCCTATCTATGATTCAAACCTGCATAACTCAACAATGAAGGCAAACATATCAACAACCCAAAAACAGAATTGTCACACATATAGGAAAGCAAAATTCATCATATAATCAATATATTATAACAGTATCATCATCCATTATTTCAAAACATTCATAGCATTATTGAAAAACACACAATTTTTCAACTAAGAGAGATCAAGGTTCATAGCATAGAAGGACACAACAACCCAATAACGCAAGAACCTAAATCCTTACCCACTATTCATCATACTATTATCAATTCATCATACAAGGCAAAACCTACATCCATCTTAACCATCTATCGATCATAATACACCAGGATTACACCTCTTACCTTGATTCCTAGAGATTGACTCTCTTCTTTCACAGTCTACCGAGTTCTCCTCTTGGTTCTCTGTAAGCACTAGCCTCTCTTCCGTTATTCTCAAATGTAAGATCGTACATAATGAATTCTCTTTCCTTGTTTTACTTTTTTAACCCTAGGACTCTTTCTATGGCTTGCCTCTTATACCCTCACTTAACTCACACACTCTTACTATTATGCCCTTATCCTTATTTTCACTTTAATATTCTTGTTTTATTATTATTATTATTCCAAATAATATAAACTAAACTATTTAAATCTACATAATTCTATTCATCACCAAATATTCCTCTTATTTCCCCACCACACATTAATATATATTATATAAATAAATCAAAATTCACGAATAACCATTTAGATAGATAATTCTAAATTTTGGGGTGTTACAGAGTTTGTTCGTTGCTGAAGTGAGGGTGGCAAAGGAAATCAAATGAGGTGGTTGTGGGTAATGTTGATGATGTTGTTGTTTTGTGTTTTTTGTGAGTGATGTGTGTTTCATAGTGGATAGATTTGTGGTTGTTACATGGAGTTTGAAGCTTGTGGAAGCTTGACAATATTGAGGAATGAATTTGTTGTTGCAGGTTGAAGGTTAGGGATGCAGAAGGTTGATGTTACATTGAGATTTATGATGAAGATGATTGAAGTCACTGGTTGTTTTTGGAGAGTTTTCTTTTTGCTCAAGTTTGTGTTTTGCATAGATTTTTCAAATGCCCAGAATTTTTTCTTTTATCGTTCTCCTTTCCTCATTTTTTGTTGCTGTAACTTATTCCTTTTAAATTAAAGCCAAGTTGTCTCCTAAGTTTTCAAGTACTAAGGGCCTTTGTCTTGTTCTTGTTTAGTGATGCGTCATTTTTGTCTTGGCAGGATGTTGATGGGTGTTGTGCAGAATATGTAGGCTTGTGCAGAATTTTGGATGGTTGTGTGAGCAGGATTGTCGCAGGTCTGTTGAAGCAACATATCATTGTGTAGATGCAAAGTTATTTGGAGGCTAGTGTGTGTTAAATGTTTTTGTTGTGCAGGTTATAGCAGGTTTTGCAGCTTGTTGGTTCTACAAGTTGGTACGATTTTGTAGTGGAATGTGCCAGTCTTGGTTTTAGCAGGCAGCAATACGGTTTTGATGGGGATTTTAGAGTGTAATGTAGTATTTTTGGTTTGTAGAGGTTTGTGTGCATGGGCTTGGATGTGGAGAGTAGATGTATGTTGCATTATGAATCATGTTATTGGCTCGTGGTGTGGTGTGTGCGTGTAAAGACTTGAAGAATTTTGTGGCTTAGTTGAATGTTGCTTTTTGCTGTTGTGGAATTGACATAGTGGCATTTTTGTTATAATCAAGATATTGGTGATGGGCTTGTGTAAAATGATATGGACTTATGTAATAATTTTTTTTTAATGAATGGTTTGCTAATTGTCAAACTGAAATGAAATTTTGGACTTTATTTGGGTATTGATTGAATTGAGTTTTCTGAAGTGGATAATTGAGTGGAAATTGGATTTGGAAAATAAAAATGGATTTTTATGGATAAATTAAATTGAAGAATGGGTAAAAAATGTGCATAGTGGATTATTTAAATGAATAATGGAAATGGATTTAAATGGATAGATGGATATTGGATAAATGAAAAATAGATAAAAGTTGGATGTTATGGATATGAAAATGGGTAGTTGGGGAATGAATTTTGTAATGCGCCACAACACTTAAAATCTCGACAATTGCAGTTGACTGCCACAAATCCTAAATTACGTCACAACCTTGAATCTATTTTAAAATGATCTTGATTGAACAAGAAATCTGAAGAATCCTTAGGTCAATGACGAGAACCTGAACCACACAATCAAGATTTGCAAATAACCTGAGATGTATCAACTGTCTTGACTCCTAATGGCTCTACAATCTTGACTTCAATAGATGATTTGAACTAGCACAAAACCCATAATTAGCGTCAAACACAACTTACTTGAATTATGCACACCTTGGCTTTGATCATGAAACAACTCTTATCTGGCCATGATTAGGTCAGACCCAACTGGACTTCAACCATCACTGAGCACATATTTGACCTGATAAACTTGAATAAACCACAACTTGTCCTTATAGCACCTAGACTTAGACAATAAGGAAATGAAAGTTGAAGCAACATATTTTTTGTATGCACAATGGTTAGATGACATAAATAATGGATATGATGCACAAATGATGAAAATGTTATAATATGAAAGGCATGTTATGCTATGCGGATGATGTAAATTGAAAAATGAAGTCAGATAAATGCAAGTTAAAAATGCCTAGTCAAAATTTGGGATATGACAATTGTGTTGCATCCAAGATGGGATTGGGTGGTGTTCTTATGCAGACTGGGTAGGTTGTGGCTTATGTTTCGTGACAGTAGAAAGTTCAAGAGAGAAACTACCCTACTCACTGTCGTACCCCAAATTTTGCTCACCCTTCATATTGTTTTTAGTGCCACTTTATTTATAATAAATGAAATGGAACAATTGGTAGAAGAACATATGTAAAAGGGAGATGTCTTGAGTTCAAATCCCGCTTTCTCCACTTGTAGAGTTTTTCTCTTTTTTATGATTTTACATTCATTTAAATTTTTTTAAGATAAAAAATGGTACTATTAATATTTTTATTTTATTCTTGAATTTATTATAAAATTATTTTTTAATAATTAATATTTTATTTATTTTAATATATTTTTGTCTAAAAATCAAGAAAAATCATTTAAAATAATAAAAATATTTTTATTTCTATTATTATTACCATTTTGCAATATTAGTTATTATTTTTAAATTATTAATTAATATTATTTCATTACAATTATAACATTAAAAATCATTAAAAAAATGAATTTCATTTATATTTTGTTGTTACGTTGTACATAGGACACGAATCCATCCAAATTCATTGACTTGATTCCTAAGAAACAAATAAGATCGAATTTGATAAAATATTTCCTAAACAATTCAATCAGACATTCAATTCTTGAACTGATTCTAACTTATAAATAAACCTACAATTGTCACAAAAATGACATCCACAATTACAAATCTACAATCCTAAAGTTGTCGCTCTTCACATCGAAAAACAACAACAACTAAAAACACTAATCTAAACTTCAATCGTCCCTGCAACTAAAGAAAAATGAGAAGGGGAGTTAGAAGGAATTCGAGGCAGAAGGAGGAAAGAAAGGAAAAAGAGTAAAGAAATAAAAAGTGTACCTTTGACCGGGGAAATACTCTTCCCTGTAGGTTGGTCCTCCATTCTTATTTACCCTTTTTGCATAGATTTTTGTTGTAATTGAATCTTTTTTTTCTGGATCTGTTATGGACTGGACCCAGACCTGCCCACCCGTCGAACAGGCCTAGCCCAATGCTATTTGGGGAAGGCCCAATAAGGCCCGAATCCCCCCGTGTCGGGAACGGTTCCAGACACACCGAGCAGGTACCCTCCCCCGTCGGGAAGAACGACACGTTCTCTACGTGCTCCTCCCGCGGGGACACGTCATCAGGAAACTATCCACCTCCGAAAGAGCAGGTCATCCCACCTTCCGGAGATCACAGGACAATTGATCTAGGGCGAAGATCACGTGCTGGTCTTCACTACGCCATGTAAGCCCTAGTAATCACTTGGGTTGGGCCTAGCCATCCAGCCCAACATAAATGACCGTTGGCCCTGCGCCGGGGTCTTACTATAAATACCCTCTTTCACCAGAGGGTCACGTATGTTAGACGATGGCGCAGATCTAGAAGGGGATTGAATAGATCGCTTGCTTAAAAAGGGTCGGCGCTACCAAAAAAATGGTTTTTAAAATATGTTTAATTGCGGAAGCTGCTGAGGAATTATACAGGTCTAAAACGAATGGTTACTAGAAAACCGGATATGCGTTCGGCCTATGGAATCCGATAACGAGATATGAGAATTACTACGTTAATCACACTATCAATTTGATTTAGCTCACTATATGGCATGACTATTTCAAATGCCTTAAAAATACTAACACAATGAAAGGACAACACACAAGGCTTTTAGTTTAGACAATTTATCAAACACTTGGCGTGTAGAGCACTACAAGTGAGTTCTGCTTTGAGAGTGTATTGCTTAAGTTTCCTCTTACAATCAACGATTATACTAGGTTCAAAATCAGTTTAGCACTACTCAAACCAGACCTAGATTGATATAATCGTTTGCCCTAAAAACACATATATTAAGCAATATAAATGTAAAGCAAAAGACACAATGATTTATTGAGGCAGTTCCCTCGTCATCCTCGCTCGGGCTACATCTGCCCTCAATTCTAATAATAAAATTGAGACCTGTTGATATATAGATATAACATTTTTTTGAAAGTTTATACAAGAAGCGAATAGCTATCAAACAAACAAACACTATTGTTGTTGTAGATCCTATTTCTTCTTGCCCCATGATTCGACTCGAATCAAGTACTTCGATAGTTGTGAATAAACCTTTGGTTGCGGCACTATCTTTGAACAACCTTCAGTCTTCAAAATCTAGCCCGGATGATTTCAATCACCCGCGTGTCGAACCCGAAACTCCCACTCACAATCCTCCATTTACCGTTACTAAATCGACGAAAACTTCAGCTCCTCAATTACCTTCACTCGGCTGAATATGTGATGAGACGAATCATGCAAAACCCCCCCAAATTCAGAGAATCTTGGAGGACAAAACCCTAGAGGTTTTATTCAAGAAAAACCTGTCGATTCCTCAACTCGAACCGGATAACCAAATCTTCGGCTTTGAATGTTATCACCTCTAATAATGCATAATGCACAACAAAGATGATTATGTGTAATTGTTGTGATATGCTATGAAGAGAATGAAGATGATGAGAACCAAATCGACACCTATTTCATTTTTCTTGTTTTTCTCAATGTTGTGAAGTGAAAATAGCAACTGAGCTTATATACCAAACATAACTGTCATAATAACCAAAACCACTTCACAAAGACAGTTGACATAACAGAAAATTGACATAAAACAGCGAGCGGTCGACCTATGCAGAAGAGAGGGTCGACCTGAGCTGACCCGATTGTAAAATTGTGCAAGTCACAGAACCATGCGTCGACCGGAACAAGGTATGCATCGATGCATATCATGCATTTTTAGACAAATTAAAATGCTTATAGTATGTGTCGACCAGTGGGTCGACGCGAGCCCGCTTGAAGGAAATTCACAAAACTGACTTACAGTGTGAGTCGACCAGAATAAATCTTTGGTCGACTCAAAGCCCTGAAACTGTCAAAAATGCCTATTTTCATTTTTTTCGACACTTTTGATGACATCTATGATATGGAAAACGACACCAATAAAGTCTAACTCATATGACACATATTTTTGACAATCTATATGTAACAAACGAGATATTTTATGCGAGCATTTGAATTATGAGAAACAAGACATGCAAATGCAACATGGTGATAACGTCCAGCATATATTCTTCTGTGGAATGGAGTTTTGACATCATCGAAACGAACACATCTATATATGAGGCTTTTCCATCACATACTCTCCCTTTTTTATGATGGCAAAACACATAGAACTTGACTGTATGATATGTGACATTATCCTCCTCCTTGTTTGATGTCTTCATCCCTACTCACTTGTTTGTGTTAATGCTAAGTCTTCACCTTTGGTCTTTCTGGTTCTACTGCAATGCTTGACACTTTCTCCCCCTTTGACAACATCAAAAAGAAAGAAACCCCTGTAAATAAATGGTATAGACGTAACAACAGATGCACATCTCAAAACACACACAACAGGCTATACATTAACATACATCCACACATAACATAGTTAATGATAAAATAATAGAGAGATAAATAGAGCCACACACAGACAAAAACAATAAGTATTGCTACGTTAGACAAACAAGTAACCACATATAAGTTCATAATCCATGACATTAACAAATTATAAGTGCAATAATACATAGCAATATTGGAAACAGAATGGTGAGATGCAATATGTAGTATGCAGAGCAAATTCAAGGTCTCCTCCCTCTGGAATGGTGGCCTCGCCCTCGAGAGGGATACTTCAGAGGTAATTGGGCATCGGCTCTTTTGGTGAACTCTAAAATCGCTCTGTTAAGGGTATTGAACTCAAAATCTTCAAGCTTTCCTTGAAGGCGGTGTAGAATACCCTTACCAGGTCTTCATTGTATTTTATGTTGCACTCCAAGAAATTCTTAAACCCTTGAGCATCAAGAAGGTTGATAATTTGTGGGATGTGCATACGCTCAGCAGACAACCGGTAGTACGCATGCTTCTTTATGACAGAACGCTTACTAAAGTTTTTGTCATAGATCTCAGCAAACTCTTGTGGAATAAGTGACACAGCTGTTGCCTGAAGAGCTGCAGATGATGGACCTGCATGAGATGAAGAAGCTCTAGTGGATCGTTTTTCGGTAACTCTGCGGGTGGACATGTTTACTTTCAAAGTTGGAGAAGAGGAATGGGTGATGAAGATTGCAAAGTTGGAGAGAGTTCTTGAAGATAGAAAAATGATGATGACTTTACCCCTTTGTAGTAGATACTAGGTGTTGGGAAGAGAGGAAGAGGAGAATAACCTTGATGTATGTTTCAAGTTACAATGCAAAATGTCTTAATGTAAATGAATTTGAAT
This sequence comes from Lathyrus sativus, assembly GCA_963859935.3. Classification (NCBI taxonomy): domain Eukaryota; kingdom Viridiplantae; phylum Streptophyta; class Magnoliopsida; order Fabales; family Fabaceae; genus Lathyrus; species Lathyrus sativus. The sequence goes on along the minus strand of OZ012740.1, from coordinate 452,895,530 downwards.
GAACAAAGTAATTAAATGAGAAATGAACAGTTTCAGTAGAAAAATTTGACCAAATTTGCGCGATGCATCGACTGGAAGGTCTATGCGTCGGCGCATACTGTGCATAAAATAACATGTTCAAAATATCAGGGGTATGCATTGACCGGTTGGTCGACCTGAGCATACCCAAATCTAATGCAACGAAACATTCATCTTTGTGAGTCGACCACTACCTTGCATAGGTCGACTCATGCATATAAAACCATCAATTTTGATATTTTTGACTATATTGGCATACATTAAGATATAGATACAAAGCCAAAGCACATTTTAAGCATTCAACGGAGTGAAATACATACAACATAATATATATGACAAAAATTACACATAAATTGATACATTTTATTTTTGTGAACATGAAGATTGTGAGAGATGTTAGTTGAGGAAGGATATTACCTCAACTTCAAAAGTAGCTAGATGCACACACATATGGCTTTCAACATCTTCATTTGTTAGATATCAGATGAACCAAGTACATATGGACATAGACATATATAGTGTGCGACAGATATTACTAAACATGATCCTAAATATCAACAACACCTAGTTCCCGTCGGATATGAAAGAAAGGCTCAGTAGCAAGAGGTTTTGTAAATATATCATCTAGTTGATTTTTATTATCAACATGCTCAAAAATCATGTCGCCTTTCTCCATATTATCCCTAAGGAAGTGGTGCCGAATTTTGATATGTTTGGTGCGTGAATGCAGCACAGGATTCTTGGTGAGATTGATGGCATTCGTGTTGTCACAGAAAATTGGAATACGCTCGAGTTTGAAAATTGGAATACGCACGAGAATGACGATTGGAATACGCACGAAAATTGGAATACGCCCGAAAATTGGAATACGCACGAGAGCGAGAAAACGAGGTTTAATCTGCTAAGTATTTTGAGGTAGAATGACGATTATTCGATAAACGAGACGTCATCCTCACAACCAACTAATCAGGGAATTACTAGAATGCTAGATCCTAACAACACCGTTTTCATTCAATTAATTAAGAAAGTGTGTTCATTGGACAATAAAACTCTTTGTACAAATAATTAGGGCAAGTATTTATGGGACGAAAGGTTGAGCAACCCACAACCCGAGGCGTGGGCCCCAAGAGCGGTCACTCAAGAATCCAAGGAGCAGGAGACTCCATGAACTCTATTATTTCATAATTTAATTAGGAAAAATATTTGAATGTGATTAGGGTATCTTGATTGAACGCGTTAGGTATTTTAGAAATGCAAGATCGAAAGGACCACAACCCAAGGCATGCGCCCCAAGAGCAATCTTTTGAGAACCCAAGAAGTTCTAGACCTCAAGAGTTCGATATCTCAATTATTAATTAAGAAAATATCTTTCAAAAATCTTAGGTTAAGTGTTTTAATCGTGCGCACTAGCAAAGTAGGTTAGTCTTCTAAACGACCAACTAGAAGTAATTGATTGAATAGGTCGCACTGTAAGAAAGTCTGGGAGTAAGCTTTGATTGTTGTGTATGGTGACCAAAATGTTGATGGCGATGCTTTGAAAGCAATCGACTTATAAGGTGTAGAAGATGGCTCGACGTTTGATCGAGAATTATTTTGAAAATGATTTAATTGATGCAATGACAAGACATAAGCAGAGTAAAGGAAAGTGGAAAATTTATTTACACTTCATGGGAATTAGGTACATTTTATCGAATGAGGATAGGAATAAGGTGATTAAAACCAGACCCACCAAACAAGTACATGAAAAATAAAAGTTGCTCGTTGTAAGAAGATCCAAGAGTAAGCCACGGGACCAAGAACCAAACGAAATTAAAGGCAACGGAATTTAGAAGCATGTCAAGATCATTTAGAGTGGATTCATGTGAGAATCACTCTATACATAATAGGTCAACAAAATTTATGCGTCGATACTGGTTTCGAAAGCTAATATTGAATTAAACCTCTGAAATCACAATGCAATAAAAGGAAACAACAACCAAGAAGAATAATCTCTTTAACAATTAAAACAAACAAAATTTTAACATCTAGTTAACTAAACAATGGATTAATTATAAATTAAATTAACCTTTATGTGATAGAACATGAGACTGGTATAAATGAGACAAAGGGAATTTTAGAAATCATGTAAAAAATGGGCCCAAGAGTAAGCCCATCCAAAACAATAAGAAAAACACTAAACTAAAATCTTAGAAAAACAACAGAAGTATAAGTAATTTAATTAAAACAAATCAGCATAAGGAGCCAACAAATGATGCGCCTTATCATCATCTCTTGTATTGCAGTAATAATTTGATCATCTCAATTAACTAGTAAAAGTTTGACATGTATCCAATTTATATTAAAACATATAAAACTAATACAATAGTAACAAGTTAAACAAAACTAATATAATAATATAAAGTGAAATTAAACTAATATAATATAGTAAAAAGTTAACTAAAACTAATATCCTAAAACTACATATCATAATAATGTATAGAACGAAAAAAAAGTAGCAGTAACTAATATAATATCCTAAAACAACATAGTATAGAAAGAAGAAGAAATAAAAGTTTTATAACATCGCAAAGCGACATGGCAATCGAATAATAGCAGTAACTAAATATTAAAATAGAGAAAAACATGAAAAGTATATCAGTAACATGAATGCAGGGAGAAAAAGAAAAGATTCTGACCAAGTGATTTTTGGATCGATTTTTCATAAGCTTTTCCTCCAGCAAACGTGATTCTCACACAACTGAAGGCAACAGGAGCGCTCGGACCCATAGATGCAGCAATACGCTCAACTTCTCTCAGTTTTTTTTTACTCAGCTCTTGTTCCGTTTCAGTTTTGATTTGAAGTCTCATTTCGATTTCGGTTCGAAATTGGTTCACAATCGTTTCAGTTCTGAGTTCTTGTGATTTTTGGTTTATTTCGACTCAAGCTCGGTTCTATTTTAGATTTATAATTGAGTGGTTAGTTTGTCACCTATTAAGTAATTGAAAAATAAATGAATCTACCAATATTCTTCATTGATTGATATAAAGGAAAGATACAAAGAGTGATACATATAGCCACCTATGCACACATCTTATGCAGATTATAACCACCCTACAGGTGTCATACGGTAAGAAGAAAAAAAAGCATGAAAAGAATGTGAACCAAAGGGGTGTCACGTGCCTTGTAACTAGTAGCAGGAAAAAAAACAACTGTAATTAAAAAGGAATCCTGGCCCACTAGAATATAACAATAATTTTGATAGCCTTCCTCAAACTGCAGCATGATAAATATTTATCATGTTGAGTTTGGAAATAAAGTAGTGAAATTTTGGTGGAGGCAAAGCTTTTGTGAGAAAATCCATAAGTTGTTCAGAGGATGAGATAAGAAGAAGCTTAAGTATCCCTTTTTGCACTTTCTCACGCATAAGGTGGCAATCGATGTCCAAATGTTTTGTTCTTTCATGAAAGACCGGGTTTGACGCTATATGGATTGCACTTTGATTGTCAAAGTACAATACGGGAATCTTGGTGCACGACACATTTAAGTCTTTAAGTAAATATAACAACCACTGTATTTCACAAGCAGCGGACGATAAGGCTCGATATTCTGCCTCAAAAGAGGACTTTGACATAGTGGGTTGTTTCTTTGCACGCCAGGATATCAAGGATTTGCCTAGAAAAAAACAATGGCCAAAAATGGAACGCCGTGTGTCCAAATAACCTGCCCAGTCTGCATCCGAGTAGCTAAGAATTTGCAGGTCAGAGTTTCTGTCAAAGAAAATGCCACGGCCAGGATTCTGTTTGAGGTACCTGACAACTCTACATGCTGCCTTGTAATGTACAGTAGTAGGTGAGTGCATGAATTGGCTGAGTTGTTGGGAGGCAAAAGTAATATCTGGCCTTATTGTGTTCAAGTAAAGAAGCTTGCCAACTAATCTTCTGTATGAAGAAATATCTTCAAGTGGTATTGAATCATCATTGTACAGCTTGACTGAAGTATCAAGAGGAGTAGATGTCGGTTTAGAACCAAGCAGACCAGAATCATTGAGTAGATCCAAACAATACTTCCTTTGTGAAATTGTGATTCCAGCCTTTGAATGAGCTACTTCTAGTCCAAGAAAATACTTCAACTGGCCAAGGTCTTTTATTTTGAAAGCTTCGTCAAGGATGACTTTGATTCTTTCAAATTCCTTTAAAGAGTTCCCTGCAAGAATCACATCATCGACATATACTAGAAGAGCAGTGAAAGAATTATCTTTGTTTAAGGTAAATAAAGAATAGTCGGAAGTAGATTGAGTGTAGCCTTCCTGAAGCAACAAGTGAGTTAACTTCTCGTACCATTTATGACTTGCTTGTTTGAGATCATACAAACTTTTCAACTGTTCGCAAACCTGATTAAGTTTTGATCCTTTCACGCCTTCTGGAACAGTCATATAAACATCCTCTTGAAGGTCTCCATGGAGGAAAGCGTTATTCACATCCAATTGATGGAGGTGCCAGTTTTGAGTTGCTGCAATTGCAAGTAAAGTTCTGATCATGGTCAGCTTTGCTACAGGTGAGAAAGTATCGAAAAAATCAAGTCCTTCCACTTGACTATAGCCTTTTGCAACGAGTCGGGCTTTATACCTCTCAACGGTGCCATCTGATTTATACTTGATCTTGTAAATCCATTTGTTACCAATAGGTTTCACTCCATAATGAAGATCAACAAGAATCCAAGTCCCATTTTTTTGAAGGGCATCTAATTCAGCATTCATAACTTTTAACCAACAAGGTGAATTGGTTGCCTCTAAATAAGATTGTGGCTCAATGATGTGTGTGATAGACATACTGAGTTCCTTGTGAGAAGAAGACAAATGTGTAAGTGAATGAAAATAAGAAATAAGATATAAACTACCTGAAATGGCTAGGGCAGCTGAGGTGCTTGATGGAGTATCACACACATAATCAGACAAATAGGAGGGAGGTTTTCTCTGCCTCACTGGGTTTGTTGGACTGGGAGATGAGCCAACATTTAACTCAGATTGGATAGGTGAGGATGTATAGGATTGGTTGGGATTAATTATCAAAGGTGAGTCATGGACAGTAGAATGGTCTGATTCAGTAGCCGAGGGACTGGGTGAATGATATGTCCAATGATTGTTATTATGAGGGGACTGGTATGGCAGAATGTGCTCATGAAAAGTCGTATTTCGAGAAACAAAAATGTCTCTGTTATGCAATTCATATAGAATGGCTCCTTTCACCCTGGCCTTGTAACCTAGAAACACACATTTCCTAGCTCTATGGTCTAGCTTAGTTCTTCCAGACTGTAAAGTTGAAGCATACACAAGGGATCCAAAAACTCTTAAGGAGTGAAGGTCAGGAAGTTGATTGTGTAGAAGGTAATAAGGAGACTTGTTTTGGAGAATTTTTCTAGGCACTCTATTTATTATGAACACAGCATGGGACACATCATAACTCTAAAACTGTTTGGGTAATTTTGATTGAAAAAGGAGTGCCATACCCACATTTAGGATATGTTGATGTTTTTGTTCGACTCTCCTATTTTATTGGGGGGTTTCAACACAATTGGTATGGTGGATGATTCCTTTAGAGGTGTAGTAAGTAGGCATAAGGAATTAAGGTGTGTTATCAGTTCTAACAACCTTAACAGAGTGGTTATATTAGGTTTCAATTTGTTTGATGAAATTTTTGACATGTTCTCTTGTTTCACTTTTATGTTTCATCCAAATTATCTATGTGTATCCAGTATTATCATCCACAACAGTTAGAAAATAGCTATGGTTGCAAATGGATGGAGTTGAAATAGCCCCCCCCCCCCTAAAAAAAAATATCAAAATGAATAAGATCATAAGGATTTAGAGCCTTTCTTGTACTATAAGGAAAAGGAGATTTTCTATGTTTAGCAAAATGACAGATGTCACATATTGCATCTTTATCACTGATAACAAAGGGAAATTGATCTCTTAAGGTTAACAATCTAGAATATGAAAGTTGCCCTAGTCTAAAGTGCCACAAGGCACTATGTGGTATGTGAAGAGTGTTTATGCTTGAGGTAGGATCCTTGTTTGTCATGATAAGGTAGTATAATCCATCAAGTCTCTCAGCTGAACCAATCATCCTCAGGGATTTCTGTTCCTGAATAAGACACTTCAAACCAGCAAAAGACACCAAACAATTTAAATTATGGCACAATTCAGAAACAAAGACTAGATTGACATTAAATTCAGGCACGTAGAGGACATTTAAAATAGTAAAACCAGGGGAAAATGTGACAGTGCCCATGAATTTTGTGACGGTATGCTGACCATTGGGCAACTTTATGATCATTGGATTGATTTCATTATAAGAATGAAACCAGTGCAGTGATGAGCATATGTGATGACTGGCCCCTGAATCAATGATCCAAGAGCCATGATTTGTGTTATGACTTGAAGAATGAAAAACTGACACACTGTGAATAGAAAATTTACCTGGAGGATCACCTGGTGTATGACCAGCTGAAGGAATTAAGCGAACCTGATCAGAAGCAACCATTCCAAGTTGTTGATTGAAGCCAGAACATTGAATTAGATGGATAAGTTTCTCATATTGATCATGGGTCAGAGATGGAGGAGTACTTTGGTTGTCATGTGTTGTATCAGAGATTGCAGATGCGCTAGCTTCACTTGCAGTGCCATGAGAACCGGAAGAAGTATATCTCTGCAAATGAGGAGGCAAACCATGCTTCTTGTAACAAGTCTCGATAGTGTGTCCAGTCCTGTTGCAATAAGTGAAAATACGAGGTTTGGACCTGGTAAAGTCTCCCAGTTTTCTGATGCATTTTCTTTGACTCAGTGGCATTGATGAGGGCCTTAGAATCATCAAAAAGGTTAGGAATACTCTGGCGCTCATGTTGGAGAATCATGGAGAAAATTTTGTTGATAGATGGTAAGGGATCAAGTATAAGAATCTGAGATTTCACAACCCCAAAGTTATCATTGAGACCAGTAAGAAAACACATTGAATGGAGTAGTTGATGGTTGCGGCGAGCCGTGCGCATAGCATCGCATGTGCATTTAACACGACATGTACACGTAGGAACCGACGTGTAGATCTCAAGTTCTTCCCATAAAATTTTAAGTTCAGAGAAGAATTTTGTTACCGTACGAGACTCTTGCTTGAGAGAGTAGATCTCATACTGAAGTTCAGAAATACAAACAAGATCTCCTTGTGAGAAACGCTCCTTCAAGTCGAGCCAAACATCAGCAGCGTTCTCCATGAATACAATGGATTGAGCTATGGAGGGATCTACTGAATTCATAATCCAGGAATGAATGAGCATATTGCACCGGTTCCAAGGACGATATAGAGGGTCAAAAGAGTCGGTCGACATTGGAATGGAACCATCGAGAAACTCAAATTTCATCTTCGCACCAAGAGCGCGACACATAGATCTAGCCCAGGAGTGATAATTAGAACCAGACAAGACAGGGGTGATGGATACAGAAGATGGAGCATCACTATAATGAACAAAGAAGGGACTAGTTTGATCCAAAATTGGGTCGTTGGGTTGAGAAGCTAGGCGTGGCGGTATGATTAACAATGAAGAAGAATGAAAACCTAGATCTAAATGGTGAATGATACCATATTAAGTAACTGAAAAAGAAATGGATCTACCAATATTCTTCATTGATTGATATAAAGGAAAGGTACAAAGAGTGATATAAATAGCCACCTAGGCACACATCTTGTGCAGATTATAACCACCCTACAGGTGTCATACAGTAAGAAGAAAAGAAAGCATGAAAAGAATGTGAACCAAAATGTTAAGAAATTGTGGTTGGGCCTAACTCAACCCTATAAAACCGGTAGAGTGAGGATTGCCCCCACTTATAAACACATGTTCATGCCATATATTGTCTGATGTGGGACTCTTAACACACCCCCTCATGCTCAGGACTGGACAACTGAAGCATGGAAATAGATGGTGGGTGGCCTGATAGCGGAAACCATAGAAGGTGGCCCACCGAATCTTAAACGAGGCTCTGATACCATGTTAAGTAACTAAAAAAGAAATGGATCTACCAATATTCTTCATTGATTGATATAAAGGAAAGGTACAAAGAGTGATATATATAGCCACCTAGGCACATATCTTGTGCAGATTATAACCACCCTACAGGTGTCATACGGTAAGAAGAAAAGAAAGCATGAAAATAATGTGAACCAAAGGGGTGTCACGTGCCCTGTAACTAATAGCAAAAAAAAACAACTGTAATTAAAAAGGAATCCTGGCCCACTAGAATATAACAATAATTTTGATATCACCGGAGAAAACATGATGGTGGTGGAAAATGATTTATGAAACTAGAGCTTTTTATGGAGTAAGGTGTTGATTTCTTGTTTTTGAAAGTAGTAGGCGGTGGTGGTAGTTTCTACGGTTGCGTTTGACAGAAGAGTTGTGCATGTTGGTTCGTGGTTAGAAATAGCAAGATGTTTGATGGTCAAGTTTCGTGTTTGGATGTGTATGGTTTTAGACGGAAGGAGATGAAGGATTGTTGGTGTTTAATGGGTGAAGAGTGACAAAAGTCTTGGTGCGAGGGTGGCAGTGACTTTTATATTAACTGGGAGAGGGTGAAGTTATGGAGAGCTAATTAAGTTGTTGTTGTTGCTGAAAGTTCACATTCACAAGGGTGTTGTTGAAGCGGGAAGTGGTGTGAAAATGGTTGAGAAGTAATTCCTTTGTTTCTACGACGATGTACTGAGGCAGAAACTTGTCAGAAATGGACGTAAGGTTGAGCGTTATGGTGCACTGTGAAAAGGAGGGTGTGTTTCACAGTGGGTTATGGTTAATGGTGTTTTGTGGAAAGGTTGCAAAACCCACGAAAATGGAGGTAAGATAGTTCAAAGTGTGGTGAAGAAATTTTGAATGGTGGAAAAGAAACGGACAAGGTGAGTTAATGTGGTTTGAGTGAATTTTTGACAAGGTTTGTTAATGGATTTATGGTAATGAGGGAGCTTAAGGTGGATGGGAGATTGATGGGTTGATGAAGGAAGTATCTGAGAGAATTTTTGTAGTGGGTATTTTTGTAATGGTGTGTAGTCGTCAATAGTGCACCAAGAGAAAGAATTAATTTGTTTTCCAAAAGTGAGTGAGGAGAGAGCATAAGACTATTTTGTTTTCTTTTTATTCGAAAAAAACTGTGAGTGAGAGAGAGAAGAATATTCCTCTTTTTTGTGAGAGTAAGCTTAGTGGGTTGGTGGAGAGTGAGGAGGATAGTGGGTATTATGCCATATTATTGGAGAAAGAGAGAACATGTATTGTGTATTTTTTCCTTACAAAAGAAATAGAGAGAGAGAGAGAGAGAGAGAGAGAGAGAGAGTGTGTGTGGAATTTGGTGAGTGTACTACATGCTGTCAAAAGTGAGTGGAGGAGTTTCCAACGGTCTTTACATGAGTGGAGAGGGTACTGAATTTTGAGTATTTCATGGAAGAGGAGGTGTGCTTTGAGTGGAAATTCTAAAAAAAAGAAAGGATAAGATTGGTGATGAATGAGCTGGCAGGTATTCCAAATTTCTTGGAATCCAATGTTATCTTTTTGGTATTTTGAAAATATTTAGTAACTAATAATAAATAAAACTAATTTTTTTCAAAAAAAATATAACTAAATTTAAATTATTATCCAATTAATTCTAATTATTTATACTAATTATTATGATTAAAAATAAAAATGATTGATTATAAATAATAGTCGATCACGAAAGTTCCTGAAAAAAAATAAAATAAAATAGCGTAACAAAAATGATCAGCGCGGAATAAACGACTCGAAAAAATACAGCGTTTGGTGAGATTTTGAAATAAATTGGGACCGGTAAAAAGCTCATACTGGTTGAAATATGACTGAAAAGTCGTTGAAAGTTGAGACGAGCGCATCAGGTTCAATTATGCGAATAGTAGATCAATATTACTGACATCTACAAGCTAAAATTCGAGACTTTTTATTCACTGATATTTTGCATAATTCAACCAGTTTGTCTGTATATCCGAGGGTTCATTCTAGCTAATTATTTAGGATTTATTCATGCTGAAAAACAAACTATGTTATGCAAGAGATGCAAAAATGAAACATGAGCTTTCTGAAGTAAGGAAGTATCATGAATTAGAACATTTCTTTTCAGAAGAAAATCTTTTGATTTATCTTCAGGATTGTGAACAGTTACACATTAATAATTGTCTTTTCATTTGAGAACGTGTGAACGCTTGTGGTGACAATTGTCCCATTTAATGAACATGTGTAATCATGATTTGACACATTGGGCTTGGTAACCAACTTGAGAATAGGTTAAATCTTTATGTTTTCCCCTATTATTATGCATTCATTAAGACATACGTGAGTTAAAGATTTCTTGACACTAAGTGTTTCTGCTCTCAATCTTTATTCCTTGTCAGATTTCTTTTGCCACTTTTAAGTATACATTTATTCGTATTTATTGACTGATGTCAAGATTTGAATAACGTATACCTAATGTTGCAACTGCAAAAAACACCCAGCAAAATAGAAGAGTCACCACCTTTCGTTATTTATCCCAAAGAGAGGGAAAGGAAATGATCAGAAAAACCTAACGGAAAAGGGAAAGAAAAGGTCATCGCAACCATGTCTGGATCCGGGAGTCGGTTACGCAAGGGGCAGGTATTAGCACCCCTCACGTCCGTCGTACTCGACGGGATCCACGTTTGTTGTCTATCTAAGGGTGTGTTTAAACTATCTACGCTACAGGCTTGTGGGACAAAAAAAAAGAAGTGACTCAGCAAAGCATCGCCGCTTTGTGCCTACGTATTCCCTCGTGCAATGGAAAAGTCAGAGTCAACGTAGTTCAGCCAACTACGGGAGAGAAAGGAGGGAGGTTGCTCGCCAAGACATCGCGTCTTGTGCCTACGTACTTTTATCTGGTATGAAAGATCAGAGCAAATGTAGTTCGGAAGGACACGAAACCACAGGTTGATTAAGTGTTTTAATCGAGTAGAGTTAAACATCCGTTCCAGCAGTTAGGGACTAAGCATGTTTGCGGTAGAACTGAGGCTTAACAACACTCTTTTCTGAAAAAAGAAGTTTTCGATTAATCCCGAAGGAAAAAAGGTTTGAATTTTGTTTTGTGTTTTTTAGTGAAGTGAATTAATTCGGTTTGTGATTCACGTTGCACTAAAGACTATGACATGGAGGCGAATGCGTCGTATATCACCCCCAAACGGGACGGATACTAAACATTCTAGATAAGCGAGAGGAGACCCCTCACTCATCATTCCCCATGTAGCTTAAGGCTCGTAGAACGCAATGTTTATCGCCTTTATTAAATGAGTTAGCATGATTTTGAGATGAGAAGAGAAGACGCACAGAAGGTCTAAGGGAAACTCGGCCCTAACGTTGTCATGCAAAGTGATCCTAAGATTGAGATTCAAAAGGGAAAACTACCTAATGTTATCATGCATGTTTAGAACCCTAATATCTATCATAACCTCTCTTGAACAAGAGAGGTTAGAAATCCTAAGGGAAGAAAGACAAAAGAAGAAGAAGAAACAACAAAAGAAACATGCAAATGAAAGAATGCACACATTGAATGCACAAGTAGAATGAAAGTGGGAGGAAAATAGTGTGGGGTGTAACGCCCATTTTAATTATTTCGTGTTTCTGTGTTATTTTGTTTTTCGGTGTGTTTGTGGGAGTGTTTGAGTGCGACCGTGTGTAGCCCTTAAGTTGGAATTAATTGATAATTTGGACTTTAAGATTAATAATAAATTATTAATGATGATGATGAATTATTGAATAATGGTAATATTATTAATGTTATTATTATTAATATTATTATTATTATTGATATTATCATTATTATTAATATTATTATTAGTAAGTGGAATAAAATAATTGGAATAATTGGAATTAAGGGGTATTAAGGGCTGTTTGGGAATTTGGGGGGAAAAGGAATAGAAGGGGAAACACGTTTGTGAGAAGAGAAGAAACACGATCAAGAGAAGGGGAAAATTGAAGAAGAAGAACTAGAGGAATTGGAGCAAGAAGAAGATGAGATCATCATCAGAGCAAGAGTTTTCAGCATTCGAACGAGTTATCGAGGTAAGGGGGAAGAATCGGTTAAAATTGAGAGTTATCTCTCCTTCATCCTTTTGGTGGGGGTCTATCATCGTAATTAATGTCAGATTGTGCGATAGTGGTTGTCCTATCATCCTTTTGGTGGTAGTGGCCGGTGTGAGTTTCGCTCCGTCATCCTTTTGGTGGGTGTCTGTCTTCGTAATTAATGTCAAATTGTACGAGAGTGTTTATCCTGTCATCCTTTTGGTGGTAGTGGTCGGTGTGAGTTTCGCTCCGCCATCATTTTGTTGGGGGGTCTGTCATTGTTATTGATGTCAGATTGTGCGATAGTATTTATCCTATCATCCTTTTGGTGGTAGTGGCTCGTGTGAGTTTCGCTCCGTCATCCTTTTGGTGGGGGGTCTGTCATCGTAATTGATGTCAGATTGTACGATAGTGTTTATCCTATCATCGATTTGGTGGTAGTGGCAGGTGTGAGTTTCGCTCTGTCATCCTTTTGTGGGGGGTCTGTCATCATAATTGATGTCATATTGTGCGATAATTTTTTTCCTATCATCCTTTTGGTGGTAGTGGTCGGTTTGAGTTTCACTCCGTCATCCTTCTGGTGAGGGGTCTATCATCTTAATTGATGTCAGATTGTGCGATAGTCTTCGTCCTATCATCCTTTTGGTTGTAGTGGCCGGTGTGAGTTTCGCACCTTAATCCTTTTGGTGGGGGGTTTATCATCTAATTGATGTCAGATTGTGCGATAGTCTTTGTCCTATCATCAGTTTTAGTGGTAGTGGCCATTGTGAGTTTCGCTTCATCATCCTTTTAGTGGGGGGTCTGTCATCAAATTGTTGACAGATTATGTGATAGTGTTTGTCTTATTCTCCTTTTGGTGGTAGTGGCCGGTGTGAGTTTCGCTCCGTCATCCTTTTAGTGAGGGGTCTGTCTTCGTAATTAATGTCAAATTGTGTGATACTATTTATCCTATCATCCTTTTGGTGGTAATGGCCGGTGTGAGTTTCGCTCCGTCGTCCTTTTGGTGGGGTTCTGTCATCGTAATTGATGTCAGATTCTGCGATAGTGTTTGTCCTATCATCCTTTTGGTGGTAGTGGTCGGTCTGAGTTTCGCTCTGTCATCCTTTTGGTGGGGGGTCTGTCATCGTAATTGATGTCAAATTGTGCGATAGTGTTTGTCCTATCATCCTTTTGGTGGTAATGACCGGTGGGATTTTCGCTCCGTCATCCTTTTGGTGGGGGGTCTATCATTGTAATTGATGTCTGATTGTGCGATAGTGTTTGTCGTATCATCCTTTTGGTGGTAGTGGTCGGTGTGAGTTTCGCTCCATCATCCTTTTGGTGGGGGTCTATCATTTAATTGATGTCAAATTGTAGGATAGTGTTTGGCCTATCATCCTTTTGGTGGTTTTGGCCGGTGTGAGTTTCGCTCCATCATCCTTTTGGTGGGGGGTCTGTCATCTAATTGATGTCAGATTATGCGATAGTGTTTGTCTTATCATCCTTTTGGTGGTAGTGGCCGGTGTGAGTTTCGCTCTGTCATCCTTTTGGTGGGGGGTCCGTCATCGTAATTATTGTCAAATTGTGCGATACTGTTTATCCTATCATCCTTAATAATAATGATAATATCAATAATAATAATATTAATAATAATAACATTAATAATATTACCATTATTCAATAATTCATCATCATCATTAATAATTTATTATTTATCTTAAAGTCCAAAATTATCAATTAATTCCAACTTAAGGGCTACACACGGTCGCACTCAAACACTCCCACAAACACGCCGAAAAACAAAATAACACAGAAACACGAAATAATTAAAATAAACATCAACAAAATAACACAGAAACACAAAATAAACAAAAGGATGAAGGAGTTATCGAGTTATCGAGGTAAGGGGGAAGAATAGGTAGAAGGGGATTTCCCTTATCCCCGTAGGGTTGATGATTATGTTTTACATGATGTTGTGATTCTGAGTTGTTGATGATATGTTGATTCCATTACACGTGCTGCTTGATCAATTTTGAGGGTTTCCGGGTAGTACGAAGTTTATGCCGGAACTGAATTAAATGAGTAGAACTGATGTTTAATCGGGTTAAATCGAGAGTAGATTCTATAATTAAATTGTTGCATGTTGTTCTGATATTATGGGAACTGAGTTGAGGAGAATCGGGCGAGTTCGGAGAGTTTCGCCGACTCTGAGCAGCAGAATTGTTGAGGATTCGCAGATGCTCGCCAGCTACTTCGCTGAGCGAGCTGGTAGCGAACCTTCGCCAGGGGTTCGCTGAGCGAACGAGGTAGCGAGTGCTTCCAGAATGCCTCTGGCTGCCTTTGCTAGGATGCTCGCTGAGCGAGCGTGTAGCAAGCATTTGTTGATGCTTCGCTAGGCGAGGGAGCCAGCGAGCATGACAGTATTTTGTGTTTTTATGTTGTCCTGTTCTGTTTTCTTGTTTTTTGGGACCCTTGTTGGTCGTGCTTGAGAGTGAGTTTGAGTTTGGTCTGTGGAGAGTGTAGGTGTGATATTGGAACGTGATTTCCATGATAATTGTGTAATTATAAATATTTGAATTAGTGTGTATCATATATGTATGATGTATGAATGTGGTGATGTATGAAACATGTATGATGTATAAAATGTGATCAGAGGATCGTATGCACGGTGTGTGCTTGTGTTTGTTGTGTGCATTGGTGTATGTATGTCATGATGCATGTTTATGTGCTCAGGGGGAGCATGGTAGGGATAAATCATTTCTCGGATGGAGTGTATGCGATCTATCCTGAGTTTGATTATGATGTGCTCCTGCATGGAGGGTTGATGGCCAGGTGCCCATCGTTTGCGCTCGGGGGAGCGTGGTAGGGATAGATCGTTGCTCGGTGGAGTGTATGAGATCTATCCTGAGCTTGATTGTTTGTGCTCCTTGGTGGAGGGTTGATGGCCAGGTGTCCATCGGTGTTGTTGAGTCGGTACCGCATATCATGGGTTGAGTTGCATGTGTTTGCATTGTTGTATATGCTGTGTTGGTGTGGGACAGTAGTTCCAGGTTGATGTGTGTGAATTGATGATTGTGTGTTACTGCCTTTTATTCATGTACATTATTACCGTTATATTTTGATCGTGATTTCTCACCCCTCACTTTTGTTGTGGTCTGTGCTTCTTCGAAAGTACAGATAACCCAAGTGTGTAGCTAGTTTGGATTGTGGCGAGTCGAGTCGTAGGGATGCTCTGATACGTAAAACCGGGGCTTTTTGGGAGTTTACTATTTATTTGATGATTTTGTGTGCCCCTGTGGCGTATCATGTTCTGTTGGACCCGTTGTGATGGATGTATCTTGTATATTTTGGGTGTTTGCCGTACATGATGAATATGACGTTTATGTATATGATGTAAATATATGTATATATTTCCGCTGTTTAATTATCAGAAATTCGTTAATGAAGATGTTTTGTTGATGTTTATTTTTGTGGCATCCCGTTGTGTGTGTAGCAACTCTGATATTCATTTACTTTAATTGCATCTATTTGTATTTTGGGAAACGGGGTGTTACAATCTGGTATCAGAGCAGGCCGGCCCGTCCGGCAAGTGTAGTAGTTGAGTCTGTCTGTAGGATAGAGTTGGTTTGTTTTTCTGTTAACCTAGGGTTGTTGTTGTTGAGCAGTATGGCGGGGAGGAATGATGCTACGTTGGTTGCAGCCATGCAAGCGATGGCGCAGGTGGTTGCAAATCAGAACCACGATGCGGGTGCACAATTCAGGGATTTGGCGCAGTTTCAGAGTAACAAGCCGCCAATGTTTCAAGGAGGAATTTTGGACCCTGAAGCGGCGCAGAAGTGGCTTAAGGAGATTGAGAAGATCTTCAGGGCGATGGGTTGTAGTGATGAGCAAAAGGTGAGATTCGGTACTCACATGCTAGAGGGTGAAGCGGAAGCTTGGTGGGACAATAGTCGCCAAAGATTGGAGACTGCTGGAACTCCAATTACTTGGGATGTTATTCGGACTGGTTTTCTGGAGAAGTATTTTCCGGAGGATATCAGAAGTGCTAAAGAGATAGAATTTCTAGAGCTGAAGTGTTGTAACCCAAAATTTGCTCAACCTTTTCTTGCCTGATTTATGTTTCATTGCATTTCATTTGCATAGTTACATCATGTACATAGTTCAATCATTGGAATATCATAGCATAGCATGCATCCAACAAGGGATCAAGGGTGTCTATCAAGAGAAGAGCCTAGCAAGAGGTGTTATCCAAGTTTGAGAAATCATCCAAGCCATCAAGAAGTGATTTGAAGTCTTGAGAAGTTTGAGTGCCTACATGTGGGTTTTGCTCCTATCCTGAGGAATATTGAGAATCATCAGTGGGATGAGAAGCATGGGATGTGAATGTGAGGTGTGTATGGATCTCATGGGGTGCCTAGAGGGCCATATTGAAGTTGAGACAAGTCATTGATTCAAGTATGAGAGCCACATTTGAAGTGCAGTCAACTAGGGTTTCATCTGGGTCAACCCTAATTCAATTGAGTAATTGGAGAGCATCAAGGCCTACCTTGAGGTCATGGGATTCATGAATTGGTATGTTGATACATGTGTGGTGTTGTGCCAATGTTAAGCAAAGAAATATGAAGAATGTGGGAAGTTGCTAAATTAGGGTTTCAGTGTAAAATCCCCTATTTAGTGCCCAACTTCAAAGCCATATAAGTCAAAATACATGCTTCAAATGGACCTTTGGACAACATGAAACTTGTAGAGCTTCTCAATACCTTTAATTTGAGTACTAGAAGTCTTCAATAATATTTGTAGAACTCAAGTTATGGTCTTTGCAAATTACAGGTCACCAGAGGACACTGAAACTTATCTGTGAAAGTCACTTGACTTCCAAGCAACTTTTTCCCTTCAAGGAGTTTTCAAATGGATTCTTGGCCAACATGAGATCTGTATATCTTGATCTTAGATTTCCATAGAGTACTAGAAGTCCTCAAGGGGATGTATAGAACTCCTGTTATAATCTTGGAAATCTAGGGGTATTTTGGGTATTGGTGATTATAAGTCATTCTCAAGCATGGGTCAAAATCTCCAACTTAGAGGCCTCAAATGAAAAATTATTCAACTAGAAAGTTGCTCAAAATATGGTTTTTAGGCTTACCAAGAACTCATGGTGAATTGTTTTGGCTCATATCAAAGATTGGTGTGAAGTGGTTTGAATAAGGAAGAAATTCAAAGGCAATTTTGGTGGGAAATTGAAATAAATGGTTATGGGTCCAAAACAAGTCAAATAACCACTCATTTTAATCAGAAAATATGTTTTAGAAACATTGGCAATTATGGAATTTTCATTTGAAGTGTGCTTCATGGCCTTTCACAAGATTTCTTCACATAAAAGTTACATCACACAATTCCTTTACAAAGGCAATGTGGAGATTCCTTTTGGGATGAATTCATTCCAAATGAAATATGTAAGTCATTCAAAGCTTCCAATGCAAGCTATGAAGCCAATTTCATGCATTACCATAACCAAAATTTTGAAGAAAAGTTGGACTTGGATTTTTAATTTTGGGCTTGGGCCTGAGCTCTAGAAGGTTCTAAACAATCCTATAAAGGTCTAGGAGCTCATCAGAAACAGAGTTGGTGATTGATTGGGGTTGGAAGCAAAGATCACCATTAAAGCTTGAAGAAGAAAAGTGAAAGAGTGAATTTCTGTTAGAGGCCGTTTCAAGCACAATTGAGGATTCAATCTTCTTCTAACATCATCACTCATTGGATCTGGAACATTTTGGATCAAGAATCAAGCCGGAAACGACTCCAATTGAAGCTTGAATGTAGGTACTTACTTCTTGAATTTACTCTTAATTTATGTGGTTTTAATGCATTAGAATCATGTGGTTAGGTTCACCTTAAGTTGTAGATGATTTCTGGGCGAAAAATTTGATGTTTAGTGAGATTTTAGGATTAGATTCGTTTTCGGTTGAGATCTGGAATTTTTTATTCGTGGATTTTTAGGCTGTTTAAGTAGTATATTTGTATTCCTCTCGAAATTTCATGCAAAATTGGTTCAAGAATCATTGCAAACGGATAAATATTGAAAGAGTTATGGTTGTTCAAAGTTTGCCGGAAAAAAAAACTTCATATCCATGGCCGCGGGTACTGTTCATGAAGTGCAGAAAATTCAATTGGGGAAGAAGAGCAGCAGCCGTTGGATCGTGCGGGAGAGGGGACTTAGTCTCCCAATCGGACAAAGGAGAGGGAGCCACGCGGTCGGACGTCAAAACGACGTCGTTTTGGCTTTGCGTGGGGGCTTCAGGCGCGCGGGTTCGAACCCGCTGTTGTGCTTTTCTTTTTATTTCAGTTGATTTTCGTTTTTCCTTGTGGAATGACTCCAAGCGCATGTGTTCGAATCCTGGCAGGGTACTTTTTTTCTTTTCCATTTCTCTTCTTTTTTCGTTTTGTGTTACTATGGTTTTATTTTTGTTTCTCATGGGCCTGGGTCACGCCTTGCTGTGTGCACCCCCCTTTGGGCCTAGTCTGGGGAATTAACTGAATTTAATTGCTGTTTGCAACACAGTTTTGTCATTTTTCATTATTTCTTTTATTTTTGTCATTTTCATATAGTTTAGAAATAAATCCATAATAAATAAAAAACTAAACATTTTTAAGCTAGATTTTTTTCCCTAACTCCTTAGAAAATGTAGAATTTAATAGGATTGAAAACTGTTTAATTCATGCATTTTTCATTTTATTGGCATTTTTTGCATTTTTATTGCCTTTATTTTCAATATGGTTGATACATGATTTTGTGGATTTTATTGTGAATGATTGTTGATTAATTTTTAGTTGATTCTTTTTTGGCTAGTTATCTTAGATATGCATGTACCCATAGTAATTTTCTCATATTTTTGTGAGAGAAGTTTAGGCTAGTTTGAGCATTGAACATTAGGTGGTTTAGAATTAGGGTTTTAAGATGATACCTTTAGGTTTAGGGCATAGTTTTAGGTCCAAATGAATGGTTAACCCCCTGGTTTTTGTATGAGATATTCATAAGAGGTTTACGAACCCTTAGTAATTTTGGTAGGATTTTACAATCATGTTTGGTATTTTAAGTAGAATTAGTTTTAAGACTAACTTCTAGGTGTTTCTGATGAACTAATTTGGCTAGTCTGATTCAATAGTCCCCCTTAGACTAGGGTGGTGTTGCTTTTGAGCTTGGATGATCATGAAGACCAATTTAAGGTGCTTTGGAGAGCTTGAAGGAGCTTGGATGTGTAGATGCTCTCATCTTGTGGATGCTTGTCAGGAGCTTAGGGAAACTAGGGTTTTAGGAAGAGCATTAGACTAGTTTTGCTTCTTTCTTCAAACATGGAGTATCTTGTCCATCTCCATTCTATACAATGACATAAAGTCCTCCTTGGGAAGCTCCATCTCTCCTTAGGAGGGATGAGTGGTATGCCCAAGTGAGTAGAACTTTGAGGATACCTTTCATTTGCAATGTTAAGTCCTTAGTGATTTCCCTTGGTTTTCATTAAGTCTCTTAACATTATAACTTGATTCTTGTTGGTTTGATTCTCCCCTGGAGGTGCTTGTTGAAGTTTGGTAAAGGGAAAAGATGAGGTAGCTTGTGGAAGCTAGGGTTTTGTTTGCTTGTTGAAGCTAGGAGCTGGGTGAGGTCATGAGCTGTTTGAAGCTGGTTACTGGTTGGGGTTTGAGCTTGCTTAAGCTGGGAGCTTGTCGAAGCCTGGTGCTTGTTGAAGATTGAAAGTTTATTGAAGCTTGAAGATGGGAGTTATTCATGAAGATGAAGGTTGTTGCTGTCAACTTTTTGCTGGTTAATCATCTGTTGTTGTCAGAGCTGCTGTTTGCTGTATGAGTTTGGTGCTGCTGCTTGGGCTGCCTCCTCTGCTTTGGGGTTTTGTTTTCTGTATTGTTTGTTGGCCTCTGTAGCTTGCCCCCTAGGTTTGAGGTGAATGTTGATTCATTTTGCCTGTTGTTTTGCCAGGTTCGAGGTTGAGTGGGGCTCCCTTGCCTCGCTTGTATTGCTGCATTGCATGCATTTTATTGTATTTGCTTGCTTTCTTTTCTGTTTATCCCCTAGGATCTATGATTTACTTTGTGCAGGAGGGAATTATGACAGACATTAGGATTCTTATCCATGCATGACAACATTAGGTTAGTTTTATTCCCCTTTCAACCCTAGGTTTTTAGAGCTTCTTTCTCTTCTTATCTCAAAACAATTCCAAAATACAGTAATAAGGTTAATCGACGTCGTACGTTACGAGCCTTAAGCTATTTGAGAAAAGGTTGCTGGAGGGTCACTCTTCCGTAATCTGATTGCTTAGTATGGTACCCTTAGGGTGACATGCGACGTAGTCACTCTCTAATCATAGTCTCTAGTGCGTCAGAGATTGCAAACAAACTAAAAAACACTTCTTTCGTAAAAGATTCAAAACAAACATCAAAGTGTCATTTTTGTCCGCTTGGACTCTTAATCAGGAAAACCCTTTCATAAGGTAATAAAAAAACCAGTAAGACAAGCTTGTGTCTTCCGTAGCCCGAACTATGTTTGCTCTGATCTTTCATGTTGTATGAAAGTACGTAGGCATAGGATGCGATATCCTAGCGAGCAACCTTCCCCTCCTTTCCAGTAGGTAGGCGAACTACGTTGACTCTGATTTCTGGTTCCAGACGGGAATACGTAGGCATAAAGTGCGATACTTTGCCGAGTCATTTTCTTTTCTTTTAACCCAGACCTGTAGAGTAGATAGAATAACATACCCTTAGATAGAAAACAAGCGTGGATCCCATCGAGTACGACAGACGTGAGGGGTGTTAATACCTTCCCCTTGCGTAACCGACTCACAAATCCAGAATTTGGTTGCGATGACCATTCCTTTCCCTCTTTGCGTTAGGTTTACTCTGAGCGTTTCCTTTCCCTCTTGTGGGATAAATAACGCACGGTGGCGACTCTTCTGTCATAGCCGGCGCCGATTTTTGCAGTAGCGACAGCTGGCGACTCTGCTGGGGACTCCAACGGTTCCCTATGCGAGTCGATCCTAGCACTTGTTTTCCCGTCTGGGGTTTTGTATGTATTTACCTTTCTGCCTTTACTTTCAGTATCATATTATTGTTGTTGTGCTGGGAAGAGGGTTAGATTGAGAGATAAGCCGGACTTGGGCTTGAGTTCGCACATAGACTTAGAAGTAGAGAGTAGTGGTTAGCCTGCTTGCTTAGCTCGCACCAGCTAGCCGCGAAATCTGCGCTCGGACGAGATTCTCTTTGATGCTTCTTGCTTGGCCCTTAGGGCTCGACAAGTTGTCTGACCCGAGGATTGTCGACTCTGGGGACCTATCATTTGGGATTCAACTAAGTGAGGCCGCTTCAAGGGATGATGATGCCACACCTTCTGGGTATCGTATCATCGCTCTTGAAAGTTTGTGACGTTGAACCCGCATAGGATGTCGTACCTCGTCTGCGAGTTACGTACATACCTGTGAGGGGTAGGTAGGTCTGTTTGCAGGAAACCTTTGACCTCAGAGTACCTGGTTTATCTATGTTAGTGAGATGTGGTTACAGGATTCATTTGAGTGGTTGGTTTGGTTTGAGATGAATATTTGATGGTTCTCAGGCTTCAGTACAAAAGCAGCACAGTTCATCAGCATTGCCTTTGATCTCCTGTTTGCATATGCATGTGCATTTTCATGTTTGCATTTCATTAACGTGTATTTATGTTGCAGGTGTGATCATTCCCCTCTGATTCTAGTGTATCTTCTAGCCAGACATGGAGTCCATGAAGAGGACAGTTGCTTACCGGTTGCATTCGCCAGATATCAGTGCCCTACTGGGATTAGTGGCTCTAGCAGATGAGAGGGTGAAGGCTGAGTTCAGAGTATCTTATGGGAGATTGCTTAGTTTGTTGTACAGGCCTTCAGCATTTGAGACGACTGGGGTGTATACTTTGATGCAGTTTTATGAGCCTCAGCTGAGATGCTTCCTGTTCCCCGACTATATTCTGGCACCCACTTCGGAGGAGTATTCTGCTATGTTAGGGGTTCCTGTGTTAGACCAGATGCCCTTTATACATGTTGGTGCTGAGCCTGAGTTGGCTACACTTGCTGAGATTGTCAGTTTAGACGCTTCTGAGTTTCCTGGAGGATTGGTCAAGCTGAACGGAGCCTATGGTTTTCACCTGTCTGTCCTGGTTGAGAAGGCTACACAGTGCGCGAAGAGTGGATGTTGGTTTGCCTTCAGTGCCATTCTAGCTGTCTGCATCTATGGGATTGTCTTGTTTCCTAATGTGCCAGATTTTGTTGACTCAGATGCCTTCTTGATTCTTGCCTCGAAGAATCCAGTTCCTACTCTCTTGGGCGATGTTTATCATTCTATTCACTATAAGAATGAGAAACGTCGTGGCAAGAATGTTTCCTGCTGTCTTCCTCTCTTGTACAGGTGGTTCCAGGGGCATCTTCCGAAGACAGGACCTTTTGTTGATGCTATCGATACTTTGGATTGGTCTTCCCGGTTGATGGGGCTGTCTGTTGAGAACATCATTTGGTTTGATCGGAGTATGCTTGGCACTGATATTATATATAGTTGCAGTGGCTTTCCGAATGTCCCTTTGATTGGACGGAAAGGCTGTATCAACTATAACCCTTCCCTGCTGGTGAGACAGTTTGGTTACGCCTTGAGAGATGCTCCTATTGAGGTTGAGATACAGGAATCTCTGTATCTCACGGGCTCATTAGACGAGGCTGTTTTGATCAGGTTGAGACGTGCATGGGCTAACATCCATAGGAGAGGGAAAGCTTTGCTTGGTAAGAGCAACAACAAAGCTTATGATCCTTATTTGGCTTGGATCCACGAGAGAGCTAAGATTTCCCTGATGCCATATCCTGCTGTGGAACCTCTGTATCTTCCAGTGATTGAGGCACCTACTTCGGTAGAGATTGAGAAATATAACAAATTGTTAGTAGAAAATGAAGAATTGAAGAAAGCCAATGATGAGTTAGAGAAAGAGACCTTCCGGTTGCGTCATGAGAAGAATGAAGCTACCTTCACTGTCAAGGAACAGATTGAGTTGATTAACAGGTTGGGTTCGGATTTGACTGAAGAGACCGGCAAGAGGGAAAAGGTGGGAGCAGCCTTGAACGGTGTTAGCAAGGTGCTTGCTTCTAAGAAGGAACTCTTAAACAAGGCTTATTCTCGACTCGGCAAGTTGGAAACATTATGGAATACCATGCTTACCAAGCGGAAGGAGCGTGAAGATGAGCTGAAGCTGCAGATTGCCACGCTAGAGGCGCCGATTAGAGCCCAGGATGCAAAGATTGCCGAAGAGACATCACTTAGGAGCGCTGTTGAGCTTAGAGTAAGTGACCTTGGTGAGAATCTGAGAGGTCGTTAATTGAAGGCCAGTTCCAAGAGATGCAGACTCGACGAGTGTTTTGGCGAAGGAACCTGCAAGGACGACGCCAAAAAGCTGAGATCCACTGTTGAGCGACATGCATTACTGATACAAGAGCTAATCTCCAGACTAGGTCATTCGGAGACGTTAAGGATATTAGAAGATGTCAGAGCGCGCCATTTGGCCTGAGTTATCTTTGCCTTACTTTTGTTATCTGTACTTGTATTTTGACCATCGCCAGGCTTGTTGGCCGAGGTCTCTTCAGTTGTATTCAGTTGTACTCTTGTACTCTGCCTCTTGGCATTTGTTTATGTATGAGGGTTTTCTGTTTCCTTGCTTGCTTGAGGGGGACTCCATTGTCGTGATGGCCTTCTCTCTAAAACTAGAATCGGGGGGGAATATAACCTGTAGCATATTTATACGTTTGCATCTGCATCCTCATATTGCATGACCGGTATTTTGGAATCTGTACCTTATTTCCTGCATCTCATAGGTTTTTCAGGATTGACGACCAGAGAGTCCACCGCTATTCAACCAGAAACAACTGCAAGAAGATAATGGATCAAGTTCAGGTCGAGATGCAGGAAATCCGTGAGAAGCTGACTCTGTTCATGCAAGCCATGGAGAGCATGGCCAAGGGCCAGGAGAACCTCCAGACCTTGGTGCAGCCGCTGCTGACGCGGGCAAACGGAAATGGCAACACTGACCACATTTCTGTTGAAACTCCTCGCCGGGAGGATGAGATACCGGCATTTGTTATTCCACCTGTTGTGGCTGTCAACGGAAACACTGGTACTGGTGTAGGTGCTGGCGCGGGTAATGGCAACACTGGAAATGGTGGTGATGGGCATGTTGTTAACAACAAAGGCAACAATGTGGATGTCGATCAAGGATTCGTTGACAATGTTGGCTTTGGAAACAATGGGTATGGCAATGTCAATCAGGACGGGAACTTCGGGTTCAACAATCAAGGCTTTGGTAACGATGGTTACGGCAACAATCAGGGGTATGGCTACCGTAATGGTGGATTTGGTAATGTGAACGGCGCTGGAGCATTTCCTTTCAACAATGGTTTTGGACCTGCTGGGGTCAATCAAGGGTTCGACAACCGAGGACAGGGTCCTGTGTTCAATCAGCAAGGATTTGGCCGTAACATGGGTTACGATGGGTATGGCAATGACTGGAAGGTGGATCAACAGGAGGACGCTTTTTCAGGAAGAGGTACGGGACCTGAAGGCCCTATTGACCCTGTTCAGAGGATCAGAATGCTAGAAGAGCAGATGAAAGGTGTGGTTGATCAGAACTCCGCTGGGTTAGATATGACTACTATGGGGTTGGTACCAGGGATGAGGGTGCCATTAATATTCAAGGCTCCAACATTCGACAAATACAAATGGGATACCTGCCCAAAGGTCCATGTACGTTCGTATTATAGAAGGATGTCTGCGTATTCCAATGATGAAAGGATGCTCATGCATTTCTTTCAAGACAGCTTATCGGGACCATCATTAGAATGGTACATGGGATTGGAGCCCACCCAGATTAGAAGCTGGAAGCAGTTGGCTGATGCTTTCAATATGCATTACAAATATAATAGTGATTTGGCGCCAAACAGAGTTCAGTTGCAGAGTCTGTCACAGAAAAGCGGTGAAAGTTTCAAAGAGTATGCGCAGCGGTGGCGCGATATGGCAGCTCGGGTGCACCCTCCTTTGGTTGAAAGGGAGATGAATGACATGTTTGTGGGGACATTTACAGGAATGTACTATGACAAGTTACTCAATGTTTCGATGGATAGCTTCTCCGATATGATCCTTATGGGAGAGAGGATCGAAAATGGAATTAAAATTGGGAAGATTCAGGCAGGCGAATCTACTTCAGATGGGGGTGCGAGAAAAGCGTTCGGCGGAAGACGACAGGGTGATACAAACGTTGTATTTGGTGGCAGAGGCCGGGGCAGAGGTAGAAATCAGTATAGTCAACCTCAACAAATAGCCAGTGTTACTATTCCAATTCCTCAACAACAACAACAACAACAGTAGCAACCGCCGCAGCAGCAGCAAAGGCAGAATCAGGGTCAGAGAAGGTTTCAGAATGCAAAGCCGAAGAGGGTATTTGATAAGCCCCCGTCGACATATGCAGAGCTTCTTCAGACACTGCTAGGTTTGAATTTGGTTGAGAAAAGAACTTTGGAACCGCCTATAGGACTGGTACTTCCTTATGGGTATGACGCTAATAAGCACTGCGAATTCCATTCCGGGGCGCCCGGACATGATGTAGAATCTTGCCATGCTTTCAAGCATAAAGTTCAAGACATGTTGGACAGTAAAGCCATCAATTTTGGTCAAACTGGGCCTAATATTGTACAACATCCTATGCCTAATCATAGGGCAAATGCTATCTTGACAGAAGAAAATTTGAACTCGGTGATGGATGTTAACAAACTGAAGACACCATTGAGTGAGGTGAAAAGCAGGTTGCTAAGAGGGGGAGTATTCTCGGGTTGTGATGAATATTGTTTAGAGTGTTGGACCCAGCCTGAGGGTTGTACTGATTTGAAGCAGGGCATTCAGGCCATGATCGACGAAGGGACCTTGCAATTTGATCAAACTGCAGTTGAGAAGCCTGTGGAGGCATTATGTGAAGAGCAAAATGATATTGCAACAGTGACGATCCCGAGAAAAACTATAACAATAACAGCGCCCGCCCAGCGGCCAACTATTACAATCACCAAAGCAGGGCCTGTTCCCTTTGAGAGTACGAAAGCGGTCCCGTGGACATACGGATTAGAAGCGTATTGCAACGGTGAAAAGGTTGTGATGAATAGCCAGCCAGCTGGGGCTGTTGATAATGTTGTTGGAACGAGGGGCATGACCCGTAGCGGAAGGATCTTCACCTCACCTGAAATAGAAGCAGAGAGGTTGGCCAATGGCAAAGCCAAAGTAGATGAAAGCAGGCCTACTCAGTCGAAAGAAAAGGATACGTCGCTCAAGGACGTAAAGGAATTCATGAGACTGATTCGTAAAAGCGACTACAAAATTGTTGAACATCTACAGCAGACACCGTCGAAGATTTCTATCTTATCGTTGTTATTATGTTCTGAGGCCCACCGGAACGCCTTGCTAAAGATTCTGGATACGTCATTCGTACCCCAAGAAGTTTCTGTAAATCAGTTAGAGGGGGTAATGGCACATGTCAATGCTGGACATAGCATGGGTTTCACAGATTTTGACCTAACACCCAGAGGTCGAGAGCACAACATGGCTTTGCATATATCGATGGAATGTCGGGGCACCGTAATGTCGCATGTATTGGTGGATACTGGATCGTCGTTGAACATACTGCCAAAGAAAGCCATGATGAAATTGGACATACGGGGAATTATTTGCACGCCCAGCGATTTGGTTGTGAGGGCGTTTGACGGGACGAAAAGATCAGTGTTCGGGTCAATAATATTACCGCTTCAGGTGGGGCCGGAAATTTTTGATACCGAATTCTACATCATGGATATCCATCCAGCTTATAGCTGCCTTCTTGGGCGCCCATGGATCCATGCTACAGGGGCCGTAACTTCCACATTGCATCAGAAGTTGAAGTATATGGTGGGTGATAGTGTTGTTACCGTTTGCGGGGAGGAGGATATTTTGGTCAGTCACCTGTCATCATTCAGATATGTGGAGGTCGATGGAGAAATACACGAGACACCCTGTCAAGCTTTCGAAGGGTTGCGGATTAAAGACAAAGCTCAGGGTTCCAGCAAAATGACAGAGGTGGCAGTGTCATCTTACAAAGAGGCTCAGGCTTTAGCGCAGACTGGTGAGACTAAAGGCTGGGGGCAGGTACTGGAGATTCCCGTGAAGAATGACAAGTTTGGGCTAGGGTATCGACCGACGTCGTCAGCGTCATCTTCAGGAGCGCCCAGGTTCAAGGGACCGGTCACGATTACGCCAAGCGGGGTGTGCTTTGAGACTATCAACGCTATTTCCGATGCTGAAGACGGAGATAGCGACTGCGATATGGACGCGTGGATCAAGCCAAGCGTGCCAGGACAAAGTCTCTGCAACTGGTCCATCTGGGAAACTGTCCCAGTGACTTTTAAACAATAATGATTTGTTTTATCAATTGTTGAATAATCCTATGTCCTACCCGTGGCGTAGTGATGTTACATTAGGGCTACTTGATTATGTGTATTGCATTGTTTTAATCATGAAATAAAGGCGTTTTTCATATTCAAATATTGTGATCCCTGTCTTTCTTGTTTTTTACTTTAACAATAAATGGCAACGTGGTTATTTGCTTTGTTTGCATGTTGAAGCATTTAACCATTTCCTTTGCAGGACTAATATTTCAGATGACATCTCATACGAACCGCCTATGACTCGTCTCGACTTCGAGCACCCGGTATTCCAAGCAGAGGAAGAGACTGTTGAGGATAGCGACTTGCCAGAGGAGCTGACTCGTTTGGTGAAATAGGAAGAGAGAATCATTATGCCTCATCAGGAGGAAATTGAGATTATCAACTTGGGGTCGGAAGAAGTTGTGAGAAATATCCGTATAGGGGCTGCACTGCAGAGCGACGTAAAGAAAAGTTTGATTGAGATACTGCGAGAGTATAGTGATATATTTGCTTGGTCGTACGAGGATATGCCTGGGTTGGATACGGACATGGTTGTGCACCGTCTGCCGTTGCGAGAGGAATGTCCGCCTGTTAAGTAGAAACTCAGAAGAACCAGACCAGACATGGCGGTGAAAATCAAGGAGGAAGTTCAAAAACAGTGGGATGCTGGTTTCCTAGCCGTTACAACTTATCCATCATGGGTCGCTAACATAGTACCAGTGCCGAAGAAAGACAGTAAAGTGTGAATGTGTGTAGACTACCGTGACTTGAATAGGGCGAGCCCGAAAGACGACTTTCCACTTCCTCACATTGATGTGCTGGTTGATAACACTGCTCAGTTCTCCGTATTCTCCTTCATAGACGGCTTCTCAGGCTATAATCAGATCAAAATGGCACCGAAACACATGGAGAAGACTACCTTCATTACTCCCTGGGGAACATTTTGCTACAAAGTGATGCCCTTCAGACTGAAGAACGCTGGGGCAACATATCAACATGCTATGACGACTCTCTTTCATGACATGATGCACAAAGAGATCGAGGTTTATTTTGATGATATGATTGCCAAATCCCAGATGGAGGAAGAGCATTTGGTTAATCTGCTGAGACTGTTCAAAAGACTTAGGAAGTTCAGGCTGAGACTGAACCCTAACAAGTGCACCTTTGGGGTGAGATCGGGTAAACTGCTGGGGTTTATTGTGAGCGAAAAGGGGATAGAGGTTGATCCTGCAAAGATAAAAGCAATACGAGAAATGCGACGCCTAAAACAGAAAAAGAATTGCGTGGATTTTTAGGGACATTGAACTACATCGCTCGGTTCATATCTCACCTAACTGCGACATGCGAGCCGTTATTCAAATTGATGGAAAAGGATCAGGTGTTGACCTGGAATGAAAATTCTCAAAAGGCGTTCGACAAGATAAAAGAATACTTGCAGGAACCTCCTGTTTTGATACCCCCAGTGGCCGGTAGACCTTTGATTATGTATTTGACGGTTCTTGAGGAAAGTATGGGTTGTGTTCTCGGTCAACACGACGAGACCGGACGTAAAGAGCATGCGATCTACTATTTGAATAAGAAGTTCATAGACGGTGAGTCCAGATACTCAATGCTCGAGAAGACGTGTTGCGCGCTAGCCTGGGCCGCCAAACGTTTGAGGCAATACATGCTAAATCATACAACCCTACTTATTTCAAAGATGGACCCAATCAAATGTGTTTGAGAAGCAAGCACTCTCCGGAAGAATTGCCCGATGGCAGATGGTGTTAACAGAATACGATATCCAATATGTCTCGCAAAAGGCTATTAAAGGTAGCGTTCTGTCATAATACCTTATGGAGCAGCCAGTTGAGGACTACCAATCGATGAGGTTCGATTTTCCTGACGAGGATATCATGTACCTAAAAATAAAGGATTGTGAAGAACCGTTGCCAGACGAAGGACCAGAGTTGGGTTCCAAATGGCAGTTGATATTTGACGGAGCTGTTAATTCCTATGGTAGCGGAATAGGTGCAATTATCACCACTCCTCAGGGGTCGCACATCCCCTTTACTGCCCGATTGACCTTTCCTGTTACCAATAATGAGGCTGAATATGAGGCTTGCATCATGGGTCTGGAAGAAGCCATTGATTTGCGAATCAAGAACCTGGATGTATACGGGGACTCAGCTCTGGTGGTGAATCAGATCAAAGGAGAATGGGAGACACGTCATCCCAATTTGATACCCTATATGAATTATGCAAGGAGATTGTTGCCTTTCTTTGACAAGGTGGAA
This sequence comes from Lathyrus sativus, assembly GCA_963859935.3. NCBI lineage: Eukaryota > Viridiplantae > Streptophyta > Magnoliopsida > Fabales > Fabaceae > Lathyrus > Lathyrus sativus. Next base: position 452,865,666 of record OZ012740.1, on the reverse strand, counting down.
TTGCATTACGTGCCACGAGCAGAAAATCAAATGGCTGACGCCCTGGCGACATTGTCTTCAATGTATAAAGTTAACTTCTGGAACGAGGCTCCCCGGATTGTTATCTCTCGGCTCGATAGGCCTGCATTCATATTTGCCATTGACGAGGCTTCCGATGGTAAACCCTGGTATTTTGACATCCCGAATTTCCTGAAGAACAAAGAGTATCCGGCTGGGGCATCCAGTCGAGATCAGAAGACTCTCAGGAGATTGGCTGGCAATTTCTATCTGAATCGGGACGGCGTCCTGTACAAAAGAAACCACGATTTGGTATTGCTACGCTGTGTAGATGAGAAAGAGGCGAAGCTGCTCATGGAAGAGATACATGAGGGTACATTTGGTACACATGCTGGCGGGCATGCTATGACAAGAAAACTGCTGCGAGTAGGTTATTATTGGCTAACTATGGAAACAGACTGTTTCAAGTTTGCAAAAAGGTGTCATAAATGCCAGGTTTATGCAGACAAAATCCATGTGCCTCCAAGTCCCCTGAATGTGATGTCATCACCGTGGCCCTTCTCGATGTGGGGAATTGATATGATTGGAAAGATTGAGCCTACGGCATCAAACGGACACCGGTTCATTTTGGTGGCAATCGATTACTTCACCAAGTGGGTGGAAGCAGCATCATATGCCAATGTGACCAAACAAGTGGTAGCCAGATTTATCAAACGAGATATTATCTGCAGATATGGAATCCCTGAGCGGATTATCACCGACAACAGTTCAAATTTGAATAACAAAATGATGAAAGAGCTGTGACAGAATTTTAAGATTGAGCATCACAACTCTTCTCCTTACCGGCCCAAGATGAATGGCGCTGTTGAGGCGGCCAATAAGAACATAAAGAAGATTGTTCAGAAGATGGTTGTGACGTATAAGGACTGGCACGAGATGCTACCTTTCGCTTTGCACGATTATCGTACGACGATACGCACATCAACTGAGGCAACCCCTTTCTCATTGGTATACGGGGTGGAGGCAGTGTTACCGTTGGAGGTCGAGATTCCATCCCTGAGGGTTTTACGTGATGTCCAACTCGACGAGGCAGAATGGGTTAAAGATAGACTGAATCAGCTCAGTTTAATGGATGAGAAGAGACTGGCTTCTTTAGCATACGGTCGGTTATATCAGAGCCGGATGAAGAAAGCTTACGACAAGAAGGTATGCCCTCAAAGCTTTCAGACGGGCGATCTTGTTTTGAAAAAGATTCTCCCACCACAAACAGATCACAGGGGCAAGTGGACTCCCAATTACGAAGGTCCCTACGTTGTCAGAAAAGTCTTCTCTGGAGGAGCCTTGTTACTATCCACCATGGATGGTGAAGACTTTACGTCTCCTGTGAATTCGGATGCAGTTAAAAAATACTTTGCTTGAAAGTGACCCGCTGGACAGTAAAAAGAGAGTCCAGGAAAAAATGGGGCATCCCGGCAAACCATAAAAAATGAATAAAAGGTTCGAGCAAAAGTTAGGGATAAAATTGAAAAGATTTACACCCACGAAGTCGAAAACCTGAAAAGGGCGACTTCGGCAAAAAAGGGTATCCCGGTGAATTGAAAACCCACAAAGGGCGGTTCACGCAAAAGTTAGGGATTGAAAAAGAAAATGACTGCTGTAACAGCCCGAATTTCATTGAATAATTAATTATAGTAATTAATTGATTTAGTGGGATTTTTATTAATGTTGGAAATTAATTTTTATTAATTGGAATTAATAGATAATCGAGAAGGAAATTGGAAGGAAGAAAAATAAAGGAAATATATAATAGAGAAGGAAAAGAAAAGAAAGTTGGAGAGAAAACATTTGGAAAGAATGAAGAAGAGAAATAGAGGGAAGAAGAGGAAAGTGGAAAATCTTCAAGAACCAACATCAAAGCTCCGATTAATCGAGGTAAGGGTGAGAAATGTTTCTATTTGATCATTGCATGATGTTATATATGTTGGGTTGGGGTTTTGGTGTAGTTTCCATCCTTTTCCATTTAGGGCAAAAGTTGGAATAATCGGTAGAACTGTGATTTAATCGGTTGGAACTGAGTAATAATGTCGTAGTTTAGTCGGGTAGTGTTTTGCCGAGAGTATTGAGTTTCGTTTGAGTGAATTTGATCGAGTTTATGAGTTTTGCCATTTTTGGAGAAATTGGAGGTTAAGATTTGGGTGAAATTCGGAAGTCGTAGAATTAGTGTTTTATGATCCTAAATTATCCCTATATGAGAGGTGATGATGAGTAAGTATTTAATCGGGTGAAAACTATTTAATCGGGCGACTTTTTGGGGCTTTTAAGCCCGAACCCGTAGCTGTTTTTCTGAGATTTTCAGGTGTTAATCGGTTAACCATATATGTTAACCGATTAACACAGTGTTGGGGGCCTAAAAGCTGAGTTTTTGGCCTAAAACCTGAGTTTTTGGAGTGGTTAATCGGTTAACCATATGCGTTAACCGATTAACACTGTAAGTGTGAGAAAATATTATTTTTCAAAACTTCGAAAATTCTTAACTTTTTCACCGTTTATCAGATTTTGACGTTCTTTATATCAAACTGAAGCTAATAATATGTTCTATAACTTGGTGAAAAGAAATATTATTTTTAGCCAAATTTTAGCCTATTTTACCGATTATTCGAGATTAATTATTTTAAGTAAGTGAGGCTTAAGTAATTAGAGCGCTCGGTCGCGATCGACCTCTTCTCGAATGAGTAATTGTGTTGTGATATGTGTTGTGGGTAGCCTACGGGTATGAATCCTAGAATTGTGATTTGAATGTTAATTGCATCAAGTATAAATACATGTGAACATAATAGGTGATTATGTGTGTATTATTTAATGAACTTGTATATGCTTGATGTGCATACAATTATGTGATGAGTATGCATGAGAACATTGTGAATATGTGTGCATAACTTGTAATTGTATGATTGGTATTGTGATGTGAATACCTTGATTGTTGTGATATATGTTGTATGTGCAATGATTTTGTAATTCTTGAAGAGATGAATTATTAAATGCATGAGATTAAGATGCGAGAACGGTCTTAAGTGCATTGTTGTGGTTGATTGCATATGCATGATTTAGTCAAGAGGCAATGTCTGTTAGTTTCGTGGAAACTAGTGGCTTGTCCCAAACCTAGAAGAGTGGGTTTGAAGGCTTAGAGGATGGGCCTTTGTTGTTATCGGTCTAGAAGAGTGGACCCGGTTTAATGTAAAAACCGAAAAATGATAACAGGTTATCGCTCTAGAAAAGTGGACCCGGTTTAATGTAAAAACCGAAAAAATGATAACGAGAGTCGGTACCGCATTGCATGAGTTGCATTGAGTTGTTGAGTCACATTGATATATGACATGTCCATGAAGAGATGCTTATGTGTGAATGATAAGATTGTGGAAATGTGAGTGTATGCATGATGTGGGAATGCTTTGTGAATATTTATGTTGTCTATATATGTGTGGTAAATATATATGACTAAGAGAGTGAATTGTGGTGAGGAATATGGAGTTGAATTATATGATTACCTATATATATATATATATATATATATATATATATATATATATATATATATATATATATATATATATATATATATATATATATATATATATATATATATATATAATCTTATGCTTTGATTATTATGGTTATATTTCTCACCCTTCTGCTGTTTTATAATGCTCTACGAGGCATTGCAGATTAGGAGGCTGGAGTCCTTTTTTGTGAAGTTATCTTCATTCTTTTGAGTCGGCTGCTCTGATATGTAACACCGGGTAGTTAGACTAGTATAGTTATTCTTTTGTGATACATTGCGATGTATCAGCTGATGTGGTTTTGTAATTACCTGGCATGATGTATTAATCTGGATATCTTATGTGTATGTGAATTAATATTTTGGAAATGATTAAATGATTTTATCTTCCGCTTAAATTTAAATGTTGAAATATGATTTCTAAAACCATGAAAATGTTACATATTTTATGGAGCAAATGTTAAAGTGTTTCATTGGTGAAATTGTGACATTCTTCCTTTATACCTTATTCTAAAATTTTCACTCTGATAAATTTGTATATGCATTTATTTGGGGGTATAGAAGGGGGTGTTACAACTGCGGTCCGGATTTGACATGGCATTGCTTAGTGGTTTGGGAGTACCTGGGGGCCGTCTATTCAAAAACAATCTCTTCCGAAGATCGAGTACTGGGAAAGCGCAGAGTCAGGCGAGTCATAGGAGGATCAGCTCATGGTGTTTGTCTGCGCCACATTGCTGACATGTATACAAATATTGTTTTGTATTTTATTTATGCTGCTTGTGCATATATGTATGTATGTGTGTGTGTAACTTCCTCTTTTCAGGAGTTGCATCCAGTGTACAAAACTTAGCCTATTCAGAGGCCCATTATCAATAAAACATATTATTCAGTACTTGATGCTTGTTCTTTAATGTTTTGTTTGTGAAGGACGCCGATGTTTTTGTTAAACTTGCACTTACATAATCTTGGTGGCCCTTGCCAATAATTGCTAAAACTTCGAATTGACTGAAGTAATGTCACAGATGATAATCCGGATAGATTCTGTTGTATAGGCCTGTTTTGTCTCGTTTTTGTTTTGCAGGGTTCTTACCTTTGGAGCAAACAGTCAGGAATTGTATTCCCCAGCCAAGGTCGCTTGATATAAGACCTGACTCCAGTTGATGTCATTCCTCAGCTAGCCGCAGCTTATCCCCCCGAGATTTGAAAGGACGTTTATCCCTTCCCGAAGCAGGGAATTATTTTCCCCAGGAGAGTGTCCTAATGGAAAGCCGTCCATAGGATTAATCCCAGCAAGTCAAAATCAACGTCCCCTGCAGAGGTTGCGCTCCTCCACAAATCGAAGATGTGCATGTTCAATCTCCAGCATTGGAGATTCCCGCAATAGTTAACCGAGTTGTTGGTTCGAAAGGTCTGTATCCGCAAAGGAGGGTGTTCTTGCTCCCCACAGGTCGTCATGCCATTGACAGGATGTTGATCCTCAGCAGAGTCCGAGGCTCCGAGTTTGTAAACTGTGCCCAGATAGTGTGTTTTTCCTAGAAGTGTCGCTTCTTTCCCCAGATGAGTTAGTTCACCAGCAGGGTGGTTTGTTCTTTCCTCCCAATGGAAATTGGTGTTTAATCTCTCCCCGGCAAAGATGGTTGTGTTTCTGGCGTTTATTTCGCCAGAATATTTTGTGATACTTGTTCTCCCCAGCGGAGTTGGCGTTACCCTCAGCATTCATGTTGTTAAGACATCATTGTCAGAGTGGCCCCGGAAGCTTGAGCCTGCATTTGCATTTGCATATATCGTCATATTCGCATCTACTCAAACGCGTAGCATTTCCGTGCCGTACGGAGCATTACGCCATTTTCAAACATACGCATGTTGAAACATAAATCAGGTTGGTTAATCTTTTGCTTTCAGATGTGTCTTCTCAGCAGGAGTATGGATTTCTAGCTCGGATCTATGACCAGATATTCGAGGTCTCGCCGTGAGACGTGTGATGATACGGTTCATCTTACTATTTTCCCCACAGAGTTACTTGGTTAAGTTTCTCTTTGTCCCCGAGCAGAGTTGTTTGCTTAAATTCCTCTTGTTTTCCCCGCCAGAGTTGCTTATTGCAGTTCCTCTTATCCGGCCAGCGGATTATTTTCTTCAAATTTGTTGTTACGTCAACATCAAAGGGTTTCATGAATCAAAATTTCAGAACGGTGCCGCTGGTTATTGAAATAGGCGCCCGGCGGTTTGGTTTCCAAATATCCTCAGTAGAGTCCGCCTCAAAGTCGTTGTCACGTCAGTGCTAAAAGGTTTGTGGGTTGGGACCAATGGAGTTAGCTACTGCAGAGATAAGTAGAGAAACTGTATTCAGAGTAGCTTCCCGTATGGACGGACGAATGTATTTTCTTACTGGATGACAGAAAGATTTCCCCGGAAGTCGTCAAAATTTTATTGCCTGTGTTGATAGGAGTTCCTCGTGTTGACGAGATACGAGGCCTGACATGGACAATTTATTCCTATATTGACGGGGTTTCTTCGTGCTAGTGAAGTGGGTGTCCTAACGTGGACAGATTTATTTCCTCGGGTTAACGAGATGTGCTAGTTCTAACATGGACAGATTCGATTTCTCCGTATTGATGGAATGTGAAGTCCTGACGTGGACAAAATTGATTACTCTTCGTGGACCATTTATCCCCAGCAGATATCTTCCTTCGTATCAGCAAAATGTGTGTCCTGACATGGACAAGTTTATAGTTCTTTGTGATGACAAGATGCGTGAGTCCTGACGTGGACAAATTTATCTTTCTTCGTGTTGGCGAGGCGTGAGTCCTGACGTGGATAGGTTTTATTTCCTCAGTGGGTCGAAGTGGGTGTCCTAACATGGACAAATATATTTCTTCGGGTCGACGAGATGTGAGTCCTGACGTGGACAACTCAAGAAAAGTTTATTCCTAACGTGGAAAGTTTATTCCTAACGTGGAAAGTTTATTCCTAACGTGGACAATGTATTCCTAACGTGGACAGGTTACTCCTAACGTGAACATTTTATTCCTAACGTGGACGATTTATTCCTATGTTGATAGGACCCCCTCGTGCTGACGAAATGCAGACGATTCATCCTCGGCGAAGTCGCCGGGATCTCTCCGCGTTGACGGAATGTGGAGTCCTGATGAGGACAATTTTTATTCCTATGACGATAGGATTTCTTCAGGTTGACGAAATTTGAGTCCTAACGTGGACAAGTTGATGATGGGATTTCTTCGTGCTGACGAAGTGTGCGTCCTAACGTGGACAAAGTTTTGCTCTTGTTGAGGGGATTTCTTCATGTTGACGAAACAAGCGTCCTAACATGGACAAAGTTTTATTCCTGTGTTGTTGAGAGGTGAGTCCTGACGTGGACAGATTTGGGCATTCATGATTTGACGAAATTTGGGGTCCAGATGTGGACAAGGTTGCTCCTGTGATGACAGAATCTCTATTCGTGTTGACGAATTTGTTTCCCTTCTTGGGCTGACAAGGTTGGTCCAGTTGTGGACGGAGGTATTTTGCGAAAATTGTTCAGTACCTGCGGCATTATATAGGTGGTTGAAGTTGAAATCAGAATTATTATGAGATGTTGGATCAGTTGTTGACGTAACGACCGGATCTAGTTGGTGGATGTCGTTCCCCAAGCAGTGCAGTTTATTTCTGCGGTTGGAAAATTTCCGGGGTCCTTGGTATTCAACCGTCTTGTACCTCGATTGTTTGAAGGTCGTTCGCTCTTCACCCAATCGGGTCCAATCCGTTTGAATAGGGGCAGCTGTTGTACCCCAAAATTTGCTCAACCTTTTCTTGCCTGATTTATGTTTCATTGCATTTCATTTGCATAGTTACATCATGTACATAGTTTAATCATTGGCATATCATAGCATAGCATGCATCCAACAACGGATCAAGGGTGTCTATCAATAGAAGAGCCTAGCAAGAGGTGTTATCCAAGTTTGAGAAATCATCCAAGCCATCAAGAAGTGATTTGAAGTCTTGAGAAGTTTGAGTGCCTACATGTGAGTTTTGTTCCTATCCTGAGGAATATTGAGAATCATCAGTGGGATGAGAAGCATGGGATGTGAATGTGAGGTGTGTATGGATCTCATGGGTTGCCTAGAGGGCCATATTGAAGTTGAGACAAGTCATTGATTCAAGTATGAGAGTCACATTTGAAGTGCAGTCAACTAGGGTTTCATCTGGGTCAACCCTAATTCAATTGAGTAATTGGAGAGCATAAAGGACTACCTTGAGGTCATGGGATTCATGAATTGGTATATTGATACATGTGTGGTGTTGTGCCAAGGTTAAGCAAAGAAAGATCAAGAATGTGGGAAGTTGCTAAATTAGGGTTTCAGTGTAAAATCCCCTATTTAGTGCCCAACTTCAAAGCCACATAAGTCAAAATACAAGTTTCAAATGGATCTTTGGCCAACATGAAACTTGTAGAGCTTATCAATACCTTTAATTTGAGTACTATAAGTCTTCAATAAGATTTGTAGAACTCAAGTTATGGTCTTTGCAAATTACAGGTCACCAGAGGACACTGAAATTTATCTGTGAAAGTCACTTGACTTCCAAGCAACTTTTTCCCTTCAAGGAGTTTTCAAATGGATTCTTGGCCAACATGAGAGCTGTAGATCTTGATCTTAGCTTTCCATAGAGTACTATAAGTCCTCAAGGGGATGTATATAACTCCAGTTATGATCTTGGCAATCCAGGGGTATTTTGGATATTGGTGATTATAAGTCATTCTCAAGCATGGGTCAAAATCTACAACTTAGAGGGCTCAAATGAAAAATTGTTCAACTAGAAAGTTGCTCAAAATATGGTTTTTAGGCTAACCAAGAACTCATGGTGAATTGTTTTGGATCATATCAAAGATTGGTGTGAAGTGGTTTGAATAAGGAAGAAATTCAAAGGCAATTTTGGTGGGAAATTGAAATAAATGGTTATGGGTCCAAAACAAGTCAAATAGCCACTCATTTTAATCAGAAAATATGTTTTAGAAACATTGGCAATTGTGGAATTTTCATTTGAAGTGTGCTTCATGGCCTTTCACAAGATTTCATCACATAAAAGTTACATCACACAATTCCTTTACAAAGGCAATGTGGAGATTCCTTTTGGGCTGAATTCATTCCAAATGAAATATGTAAGTCATCCAAAGCTTCCAATGCAAGCTATGAAGCCAATTTCATGCATTACCATAACCAAAATTTTGAAGAAAAGTTGGACTTGGATTTTTAATTTTGGGCTTGGGCCTGAGCTCTAGAAGGTTCTAAACAATCCTATAAAGGTCTAGGAGCTCATCAGAAACAGAGTTGGTGATTGATTGGGGTTGGAAGCAAAGATCACCATTAAAGCTTGAAGAAGAAAAGTGAAAGATTGAATTTCTGTTAGAGGTCGTTTCAAGCACAATTGAGGATTCAATCTTCTTCTAACATCATCACTCATTGGATCTGGAACATTTTGGATCAAGAATCAAGCCGGAAACGACTCCAATTGAAGCTCGAACGTAGGTACTTACTTCTTGAATTTTCTATTAATTTATGTGGTTTTAATGCATTAAAATCATGTGGTTAGGTTCACCTTAAGTTGTAGATGATTTTTGGGCGAAAAATTTGATGTTTAGTGAGATTTTAGGATTAGATTCGTTTTCGGTTGAGATCTGGAATTTTTGATTCGTGGATTTTTAGGCTGTTTAAGTAGTATATTTGGATTCCTCTCGAAATTTCATGCAAAATTGGTTCAAGAATCGTTGCAAACGGATAAATATTGAAAGAGTTATGGTTGTTCAAAAATTGCCGGAAAAAAAAAACTTCATATCCATGGCCGCGGGTAATGTTCATGAAGTGCAGAAAATTCAATTGGGGAAGAAGAGCAGCAGCCGTTGGATCGTGCGGGAGAGGGGAATTAGTCTCCCAATCGAACAAAGGAGAGGGAGCCACGCGGCCGGACGTCAAAACGACGTCGTTTTGGCTTCGCATGGGGGCTTCAAGCGCGCGGGTTCGATCCTGCTGTTGCGCTTTTCTTTTTATTTTAGTTGATTTTCGTTTTTCCTTGTGGAATGACTCCAAGCGCATGTGTTCGAATCCTGGCAGGGTACTTTTTTTCTTTTCCATTTCTCTTCTTTTTTCGTTTTGTGTTACTATGGTTTTATTTTTGTTTCTCATGGGCCTGGGTCACGCCTTGCTGTGCGCACCCCCCTTTGGGCCCAGTCTGGGGAATTAACTGAATTTAATTGCTGTTTGCAACACAGTTTTGTCATTTTTCATTATTTCTTTTATTTTTGTCATTTTCATATAGTTTAGAAATAAATCCACAATAAATATAAAAGTAAACATTTTTAAGCTAGATTTTTTTCCCTAACTCCTTAGAAAATATAGAATTTAATAGGATTGAAAACTGTTTAATTCATGCATTTTTCATTTTATTGGCATTTTTTGCATTTTTATTGCCTTTATTTTTAATATGGTTGATACATGATTTTGTGGATTTTATTGTGAATGATTGTTGATGAATTTTGAGTTGATTCTTTTTGGGCTAGTTATCTTAGATATGCATGTACCCATAGTTATTTTATCATATTTTTGTGAGAGAATTTTAGGCTAGTTTGAGCATTAAGCATTAGGTGGTTTAGAATTAGGGTTTTAAGATGATACCTTTAGGTTTAGGGCATAGTTTTAGGTCCAAATGAATGGTTAACCCCCTGGTTTTTGTATGAGAGATTCATAAGAGGTTTACGAACCCTTAGTAATTTTTGTAGGATTTTACAATCATGTTTGGTATTTTAAGTAGAATTAGTTTTAAGACTAACTTCTAGGTGTTTCTGATGAACTAATTTGGCTAGTCTGATTCAATAGTCCCCCTTAGACTAGGGTGGTGTTGCTTTTGAGCTTGGATGATCATGAAGACCAATTGAAGGTGCTTTGAAGAGCTTGAAGGAGCTTGGATGTGAAGATGCTCTCATCTTGTGGATGCTTGTCAGGAGCTTAGGGAAACTAGGGTTTTAGGAAGAGCATTAGACTAGTTTTGCTTCTTTCTTCAAACATGGAGTATCTTGTCCATCTCCATTCTATCCAATGACATAAAGTCCTCCTTGGGAAGCTCCATCTCTCCTTAGGAGGGATGAGTGGTATGCCCAAGTGAGTAGAACTTTGAGGATACCTTTCATTTGCAATGTTAAGTCCTTAGTGATTTTCCTTGGTTGTCATTAAGTCTCTTAACATTATAACTTGATTCTTGTTGGTTTGATTCTCCCCTGGAGGTGCTTGTTGAAGTTTGGTAAAGGGAAAAGATGAGGTAGCTTGTGGAAGCTAGGGTTTTGTTTGCTTGTTGAAGCTAGAAGCTGGGTGAGGTCAGGAGCTGTTTGAAGCTGGTTACTGGTTGGGGTTTGAGCTTGCTTAAGTTGGGAGCTTGTTGAAGCCTGGTGCTTGTTGAAGATTGAAAGTTTATTGAAGCTTGAAGATGGGAGTTATTCATGAAGATGAAGGTTGTTGCTGTCAACTTTTTGCTGGTTAATCATCTGTTGCTGTCAGAGTTGCTGTTTGCTGTAGGAGTTTGGTGTTGCTGCTTGGGCTGCCTCCTCTGATTTGGGGTTTTGTTTTCTGTATTGTTTGTTGGCCTGTGTAGCTTGGGTTGCTTGATCAATTTTGGGGGTTTCCGGGTAGTTCGAAGTTTATGCCAGAACTGAATTAAATGAGTAGAACTGATGTTTAATCGGGTTAAATCGAGAGTAGATTCTGTAATTAAATTGTTGCATGTTATTCTGATATTGTGGGAACTGAGTTGAGGAGAATCGGGCGAGTTCGGAGTGTTTCGCCGACTCTGAGCAGCATAATTGTTGAGGATTCGTAGACGCTCGCCAGCTGCTTCGCTGAGCGAGCTGGTAGCGAACCTTCGCCAGGGGTTCGCTGAGCGAACAAGGTAGTGAGTGCTTCCAGAATGCCTCTGGTTGGCTTTGCTAGGGTGCTCGCTGAGCGAGCGTGTGGCGAGAATTCGCTGATGCTTCGCTAGGTGAGGGAGCCAGTGAGCATGACAATATTTTGTGTTTTTATGCTGTCCTGTTCTGTTTTATTGTGTTTTGGGACCCTTGCTAGTCGTGCTTGAGAGTGAGTTTGAGTTTGGTCTGTGGAGAGTGTAGGTGTGATATTGGAACGTGATTTCCATGATAATTGTGTAATTATAAATATTTGAATTAATGTGTATCATATATGTATGATGTATGAATGTTGTGATGTGTGAAACATGTATGATGTATAAAATGTGATTAGAGGATCGTATGCACGGTGTATGCTTGTGTTTATTGTGTGCATTGGTGTATGCATGTCATGATGCATGTTTATGTGCTCAGGGGAAGAATGGTAGGGATAGATCGTTGCTCGGATAGAGTGTATGCGATCTATCCTGAGTTTGATTATGATGTGCTCCTGCGTGGAGGGTTGATGGCCAGGTGCCCATCGTTTGTGCTCGGGGGAGCGTGGTAGGGATAGATCATTGCTCGGTGGAGTGTATGCGATCAATCCTGAGCTTGATTGTTTGTGCTCCTTGGTGGAGGGTTGATGGCCAGGTGTCCATCGGTGTTGTTGAGTCGGTACCGCATATCATGGGTTGAGTTGCATGTGTTTGCATTGTTGTATATGCTGTGTTGGCGTGGGACAGTAGTTCCGGGTTGATGTGTGTGAATTGATGATTGTGTGTTACTGCCTTTTATTCATGTACATTATTACTGTTATATTTTGATCGGGATTTCTCACCCCTCGCTTTTGTTGTGGTCTATGCTTCTTCGGAAGTACAGATAACCCAGGTCCGTAGCTAGTTTGGATTGTGGCGAGTCGAGTCGTAGGGATGCTCTGATACGTAACACCGGGGCTTTTTGGGAGTTTACTATTTATTTGATGATTTTGTGTGCCCCTGTGGCGTATCATGTTCTGTTGGACCCGTTGTGATGGATGTATCATGTATATTTTGGGCGTTGGCCGTACATGATGAATATGACGTTTATGTATATGATGTATATATGTGTATATATTTCTGCTGTTTAATTATCGAAAATTCGTTAATGAAGATGTTTTGTTGATGTTTATTTCTGTGGCATCCCGTTGTGTGTGTAGCAACTCTGATATTCGTTTACTTTAATTGCATCTATTTGTATTTTGGGAAACGGGGTGTTACAATATGGTATCAGAGCAGGTCGCCCCGTCCGGCCAGTGTAATAGTTGAGTCTGTCTGTAGGTTAGAGTTGGTTTGTTTTTCTGTTAACCTGGCGTTGTTGTTGTTGAGCTGTATGGCGGGGAGGAATGATGATGCGTTGGCTGCAGCCATGCAAGCGATGGCGCAGGTGGTTGCTAATCAAAACCACGCTGCGGGTGCGCAATTCAGGGATTTGGCGCAGTTTCAGAGTAACAAGCCGCCGACGTTTCAAGGAGGAATTTTGGACCCTGAAGCGGTGCAGAAGTGGCTTAAGGCGATTGAGAAGATCTTCAGGATGATGGGTTGCAGTGATGAGCAGAAGGTGAGGTTTGGTACTCACATGCTAGAGGGTGAAGCGGAAGCTTGGTGGGACAATAGTCTCCAAATATTGGAGATTGCTGGAACTCCAATTACTTGGGATGTTGTTCAGACTGGTTTTCTGGAGAAGTGTTTTCCGGAGGATATCAGAAGTGCTAAAGAGATAGAATTTCTAGAGCTGAAGCAGGGCAATATGGCCGTGGCAGAATATGCAGCTAAGTTTGAGGAGCTAGTGCAGTATTGTCCCCATTAGGATACTGATGGAGCGATGACCTCTAAGTGTTTGAAGTTCGAGAATGGGCTGCGTCCTGAAGTCAAGATGGGAATAGCTTGTCAGAAGATCAGGGATTATCCTGAGCTGATAAGCAGAATAGGATTTATGATAATGATAACCGGGTCAGGATTGCGCATTACAAAGCTGCTAATGACCGTAAAGGTAAGTAAAGGTTTGGTGGTACTTCTTACAGTGTTCCTACTGATAAGGGGAAGTTCAAGGGTGCTCATGATAAGAAGCCTAGAGAAGGGAGATCGTTTGCTGGTGGGAAGTGTTTCTGGTGTGGTGGCACGGGCCATCAGGCCAATGATTGTTCTCAAGAGATGAAGAAATGCTTCAAGTGTGGTAAGCCAGGCCACATGAAGGTTGATTGTCGAGTTGTAATGCCTACTTGTTATAACTGTGGTGAGAAGGGACACATCAGTATGCGTTGTGAGAAGCCGAAGTCGTCTCAGGTGCCTCAGACCAGTGGCAAAGTGTTTGCGGTGGTGGGAACTCCAGCTGCGAGTGAGGATCGTTCTATCCAAGGTACTTGTTTCATCAATAATGTTCCATTGTATGCTATGATTGATATGGGTGCTACCCACTCGTTCATCTCTGTGGATTGTGTGAAGAGGTTAGGTTTGGGGCCGACTACTCTTGAGCGGTGGATGACTATTGAGACTCCTTCTATTGGTTCAGTGACTACTTCTTTAGTGAGTTTGAAGTGTCCGCTGACTATTTTTGGTAGAGATTTTGGTGTGGATCTGATTTGCTTGCCTCTTGGTAAGTTGGATGTTATTCTGGGTATGAACTGGTTGGAGTTCAACCGAGTGTATATTGATTGTTTTCGGAAGGTGTTGTTGTTTCTTTCTCCAGAGGAAGAAGCATTGGAGGATTCTTTGTCTGGTAAGGAGTTGAGGATTTTGTTAGAGGATGAGGCTAAAATGTTTGCTTTATTTGCAACATTGTCTGTCGACAACAAAGCGTCACTGGAAGAGTTAGCGGTGGTGAATGAATTTCCTGAAGTGTTCCCTGATGATATTACTGAGTTGCCTCCAAAGAGAGAAGTTGAGTTTAGCATTGATCTTGTACCTGGTACGAGGCCTATATCTATGGCGCCGTACAGGATGTCGGCAGTGGAGTTGGCCAAATTGAAGTCTCAGATTGGAGAGTTGTTGGATAGGAAGTTTATCAGGCCAAGCGTATCGCTGTGGGAGCTCCATTGTTGTTGGTGAAGAAGAAGGATGGTAGTATGCGGTTGTGCATCGATTACCGTCAGTTGAATAAAGTGACCATCAAGAACAAATATCCTTTTCCAAGAATTGATGATTTAATGGATCAGTTGGTGGGAGCTCGTGTGTTCAGTAAGATTGATTTGAGGTTGGGTTACCATCAGTTGGTGGGAGCTCATTCATTGGATCAAAAAGAAATGAGAGAAACAAATGCAAGAACAAACAATGCTACAATTTAACTCATTTAAAACAACTCCAATATTTAATTCCTTTTTAAATTGAAAATAAAATCAAAAAAATAAAATAAAAATATCCTAAAAATAAAAGACATCTTAAAGTTCATGAAAAATATTTTTGTTGAATTTTTAGAACAATGGAGCTATTTTATATGACTTAAATTGAAAACAGAATAAAAGAAAATAAGAAGAAAAAGAAAAAAAAACATTGGTTCAAATAGCAATGAAATGAGTGCAAAATGAGAATGGGCCCAGCAGGGGGTGTGAGTAGCAGGCGAAAATCCAAGCCCAATCCAAAAGAACAAAAATCAAATAATTCTGGTGATCGTGTGTGCAAGAGTCAACCAAAGAGCATCATGGAAATCAATGTAGATCACATGATCAAATAGTATGCAAATCACGTGGCTAAGAGCGTGCCAGCACATTAATGAGATATTTGAAAGTGATTACGTGTGTGCAGCATACTATGGTGTAGCGTGTTTCTTAATTTCATGCATTGGATTGGAAATAAAATGAATCAAATGGACCAGGTCAAGACACCACATCATCTTTTTCATAAAATTGGGAGGGAAACAGGTGGTGGTTGGACTGCAACTCCGGTCATCTTCTTCGCAACTCCGACCACCGTGAAAACAACAACAACACACAAACAACAATTCTTCACCATTTTGGACAAACTTTATATGAAAATTAATCTAGAGATCACGAGGATCACAAATCCAACATCCAAATTCCTTAATAATGCATAACAAACACAACTCGAAGGCAAACATATTTGTGCATCAAGAACAAAAGTTCACCAAACTCACTCAATTTTGTGCAAACATCATCTATATGTTATGGAGATCACAGATCAAGCAAGAATTAAGCAAGAACACTCAAGAACAGATCAATCCAAGTCCAAACAGTTTGGAGCTCATAACATAAAGCATCACAAATGCCAGTTCGTTTTAGTTATTAATGATCTACATGTTTCCTAGGTCTCAAGTATGCAAAAAAAGGCAGAGAATCATGGCATAATGAAAGAGATAAGTTGAAAAGAAGATACCTAGTGGAGAACTTCCACTGAGCCTTCAACTCTTGATGAAGCTTGAAGATAAATGTCCAGAATCACTCCACAAACTTCAATAAAGCTTTTGCAATCCACAATTTAGTTTGAAATGGCTTGGATTTTAGAACTCAAATTTTGAATTTTCTTCACTTTTTCCAAATGCTTTAGCTCCAATTCTGCTTCCAATTCGTGTTCTCATGATTTGTGAATGATAGAAACCTTTAATGTGATGGATTTGAATCATAAGAAAGCCCAATGGCAGCCCCTAGAGCCCAATTGCAAATCCAACTTTTCTTCACTTTTTCACTTGTTCAAGTGCACGAAAATGCCTCCACTTTGCCTCCAAAATGCTTCAAATCATCTGTTGGTAGTGTATGGAGTATGAATGGCTGTGATTTGATCATTGTTTGATCTCCATGGTTGATATTGATTGTGTAACTTAAGCTTGAAGTAAGCTTGAAAATGGCTCATCAAAACACACCAAATTCAAATTCTGAAATTGCCATTGTGTTTGGAATATGTTTTGCACTCAAAATATGCACTCATTTTCACAAAAATGATCCAAAATGAATTAAGTTTGATTTTCTCATTTTAAGGCCTTTTCCATGAAAATCACTTTAGGAATTCTTCAATCTAAGCTTTAACCATGACTTCGCAATGCTTGGTTGAACAATTGACACCATTTGGAGCAAGTTTGATGTTGGAAAAATCTCCATTTGAAGTGTGCAAGTTGGTGAAATGGACCTATAATTTTATGACCTATAATCTCACTTTCCCAAAATACCCCTGACTTGTAAGCCTCATAACTTGAGTTCTATAAAACAGATAAAAGACTTCTAGTACTCTTTGGAAAGCTAAGATCATGAGGAACAACTTTCATGTTCACCAAAAGTTGATGAGAAACATCCTTCTAGGTCAAAAATGGCTTGGAAGTTGGTTGACTTTTGTTGACCAAAATCACATTCATCTGAGGACCTATAACTTGTCAGCATCATAACTTGAGTTCTAGAAATCAGATGAATGACTTCTAGTACTCAAAAGAAAGCTAAGAACATGCTCTCTAAGTTTCCTGACCATGTCAAGATGATATGAGACTTCTATCTTGAGAAAGGCGGTCTTGAAGTTAGGGGACTAAACAGGGGATTTTACACTGAGAACCCTAATTTAGTAACTTCTCACACTCTTGATTCTTGATGAATTGATCTTGAAATGATATATTAGACATCTCAACATAACATCCCATGACCATAGATACTTGAAATTGAGTCTTAATCTCCTTCAATTTCACAATTAAATGAGGATTAACCAGATGAAAACCCTAGATGCAACATTCTTGACTGTGGCTTCTTTCACCTCACACAACAACTTGAATAAGCTCCAACATGGCTCTCAAAGCACTCAAGGAGTTTTCTCAACATCCCATATCCATAATCATGAATTCAAAATCCTCTGATGATCTTTAGCTAGCCTACAAGTTAGGAGCTGACCCACATACATCCATCAATCCTTTCAAAGAACATTGACCACTTCTAGATTACCTGATGACCATTCAAACTTGAGTAACACCCCTTTCTTAGGCTCAACAATCTGAGTAGACTCCTCTTGCTATGCACAACCTCTTAATCCCCTGTTCAATAAAAAATTCTATGCAATGCACATGCTAGAAAGAAATGAAATGAAACATAAGCCAAGTACAAAAAACAAGAAGGCAAATTTTGGGGTGCTACACCTAATATGTGACTTTTTGGATATTCCTTTCATAAGAGACAGCTTCACTCATTTCCTATTCTTTGATAACTATGTCTCTTACTCTGCTTGTGTCCTACGTCACTTATTTGGGAAATGATGAATTTTCGTGTCAGTTCATCTATACATTATTGTTATTTATTGCTGATACATTTCTTCTCTCTCTCTCTCTCTCTCTCTCTCTATATATATATATATATATATATATATATATATATATATATATATATATATATATATATATATATATATATATATATATATATATATATATATATATATATATATATATATATATATATATATATATATATATATATATATATATATATATATATATATATATATATATATATATATATATATATATATATATATATATATATATATATATATATATATATATATATATATATATATATCAACTCCTCCTCATTTCTCTTCCTCAATCTCTCAAATCTCTCTTATCCTATTTTTGTCACTATGTCTATCAATTTGTTTTATGGAAATGAAGAAGTCATGAAAGTAAT
This sequence comes from Lathyrus sativus, assembly GCA_963859935.3. NCBI lineage: Eukaryota > Viridiplantae > Streptophyta > Magnoliopsida > Fabales > Fabaceae > Lathyrus > Lathyrus sativus. The sequence continues at coordinate 452,847,549 of OZ012740.1, read as the reverse complement.
CTCTGAGAAAAGCCCTAACCTTCCCAGACTTAGAGACTCTGGTTTGAACATATCTACCAGCATGCAGATTCAAGGATGGTCTGGTTGCTACGCAATCTTGCATGGACCTATCTATCCTATCCTAGTGAAGGAATTTTGGACATATGCAAGGATTGGCGAAGATGACTCTATCTGGTCTTCTGTTTATAGAGTTCCGTTCATCATAACACCTACCTCCATTTCTCAAGCTATCAACCATGTCCAATTTGGAGTCACCGTTGAAGTTTTTCGTCTGACCTACTCCTTTGTTGAAGAAATCATTGTCATTCATGATGTTTCTCTTCACAGATATGAACCTTACAATCCTGAAGGGCTCCTTCCCACTACTAAAATATGGTTTCAACTCCTACTAACCAACTTTCGACCCCAAGGTGTGGCCAAAGATGATCTGTCTCATAATGATATGCTCTTTATGTACTTCCTGATGTACAACATCCGGGTCAACCTGCCACAAACTATCTTCAATCATCTGAAGTATTATGTTGAAATCTCCAGAAATCAGCATAACTCCTTCATTCCTTACGGATGATTTCGGTCTGAGCTGTTCTTCAAGGCTGAAATGATTGGATTAGCCAAAAGACTTGGACCATAAAATGATGCGGTTGAAGAAAGATGTGAAAGAGTTGATAAGGTGCAGGATTTTTGATGATTGATGGGCGGGTGTTCTTGTTGGTGTATCATAATTTGTTCTCTCATTTCATGTATTTGGTTAACCGTTTTATTTGTCTATCTGTCTACCGTTTGTTTGGTTATTTTAGTGGTTATGTTGGTTTGCTCCTTGCTTATGTACTTTTGCGCCTCTGGCGATATTTCTGTTAATCAATGAATATTATCATTTTGTTGCGTCTGTTGCATTTTATTGCATTTCTTTTTTATTGCTGACAAAAAGGGGGAGAAAGTATTGATTTTGATATACCTAATTTCTCTTGAAGCAAACCCAAACATTCCAAATATTGCACTAACCCTTGTTTTAAAAGATATTATGTTAGTTGTTTTGCTTTTAGGAAAAATTTATGTTATATTAGAAATACCTAAAATATCATAACATAATGTATGAAGCCCAAATTCTGAAGATATGCTAGCTTCTTAAAAGTTATGAATCATCTTGAGTGAGAAAAGACTTCAAAGATAAATCAAACTTATTTAATTGATCAGAAGTAAAACCCATTAGAAGTTGATATGCACTAAGGTTAAGAAACTTATGACAAACAAACCAGTTATTTTGATTAGAAGGTTCATCTACTCCTACAAAAGGTTAATCAGGGAAGTGTTTTTTCATTCTGATTATCTTTTTAGAGTTTCTCATTTCAGGGGGAGCGTTGTACTTCTTTTTTATATATGTTTTTGGTGATTACCCGACAAAAATTGTTCATAAAAATATAGTGTTTTGTCATCATAAAAAAGGGGAGATTGTTAGAACAAGACTTGGTTTTGTATCTGTATCTCTGAGTTTTGATGATAACAAGTCAGTATTTGTGTGAAAACAATTTTAGTACTCTAACGGTTTGTTATTATGAATTTTTAACAAACAAGTTCTGACTCTGATTGCAATGTCATTCTGGTATGACATAAGTCACTTCTGCACCAAAGAACAAGTCTGCTTTTGTACTTGCTCATATTCAGAAATATTCTAAGAAGACAATATATTGTTATTGCAATACTCTCTTGGATTTTGCCTCTGAGCGTGACTCTGATGATTTACTTCTGAAGATTTTCTAGCTTCTGAAGTTGTTAGATTTTGAAGACTAAGTTCTAAAGACTCTGAACACAAGGTTCTGTTGAACAAAGTTCTGAAGACTAAAAGATTATAAAGACTAAGTGCTGAAGACAAGGTTCTGCTGAACAAGTTCTAAATACTTTGAAGACTAAAGGCTCTGAAGACTAAGTGTGGAAGACTTTGAAGACAAGGTTCTGCTGAACAAGTTCTGAAGACTCTGAAGACCCAGCGATCAGCTATTCTACTCATGCTTCAATCATCTCTATTTAGAAGCCTCTTATGTACATAATATAAGATCAAATGTTTATGAGGGAAATAGTACATAATACGTATCAAAACGTTCCATTCCACTACCCTGATTTTGTGGTGAAAAGGACAACATATGTGTACGTTTTTCATCCCTACATAACGACATTCTTTCAAGTTGCCAGCTCACTCAAGGATATTCCTGATCTACCCTCCAATGTATCTTTTATTGGCTATATAAGGACTTGATAACTTGAAGAAAATCGAAAGCAAGAGAATGCAAGTAAGCAAGTAAGCAAATGAAGCAAACAATGGAGCACCACAACGCAAAAAGCACAACTATACTCATATTGTGTGCAAATTTTCTTTAAGTATTTTTAGATATTCATAGTGTTTATATCTTCTTGATTAGAAGCAATTCGTAAACATTTATCTTTCACAAACTATTGTTTGTAATTCGTTAAGGGACCAATTAGGTCAGAATCCTTAAGAAGACTTAGACAGTTAGTCTTTGTGGTTGTTAGTCACTAGCAGTTGTGTTTCCCTTGAAAATTGGAAAACAACCGCTGATCTTCCAAATCTAATTTTGGTGACTCACAGGATCGATCAGATTGATCCTAGGACATGTGTTAAAGGTTTTTTTGTTTTTGGAGATCTATCTAAGTTTCATACTTAGGCAGTATTGGGGTAAAAGAATCTAAAGAAACACCTTGTTCGACTACAGAATAACTTAAAAGATAAAACAAAAATTTCAATGAAAGAAAGAAAGAAGTTTTTCTGGAGAGGGAGATTAGATTAAGGGCGAAGAAAAAATAATTGCATAGGAAAACGAGAAAAGAAAGAAAAGAACAGAAATAAGGAAGAAGGGTGCAAAGAAAGTAAAAGACTTTGTAAAGTTTAAAGCAAGTAGAGTAAATTTTATTAAGATAAAAGATGATGTGTTTACATCACGTACATTCTCTATAATACTCGCTTTCTCTATGCTCGAATACTTGGAGTAATTCTAAGAGTAATTTTTACAATGGTAAATTACAACACACTTATTCATGTCTAGGACATCCTATTTATAATAGTAAAAAATAACTTCTCCTAACTTCCAACATCACCACCTCTCGCCACTTGTCATAATGCATGGATCCATTGCTCATAAGGTGCCATGTGTCTTCTTAAGCATTTGGCAAACGAAATTGTTCCCTCCAAAAAAACCTTTGAATTTCAAACCTTCGACGAAGTAGCAACAGCAACAAGCGGTCGAAATCCTAGCTTCTCTTTCAATCTTGGTAAGTCCTTCGATTCCCTCCTTAGCCGCCTTACACCTTTCGACCAACTTTTGTTTTCAGCTTGTTTCTAACATTTCATCCTGAATTCCTTTCTTCTGCAAGAGGCGTCGAATTTAGGAGCTAACAAATTGCCCCCCCAAAATGTATTTTTGACTTCTGATGTGGAAAAGCACATTTTTTGACAGCGTCTGATTTCGATGCCGCTTGTCCTCTTCATACGTGTCATCTGATGCTCTTTCCCCTAATACAAGTCTAGGAAGGTGAAAGGGAAGGAAGAGAAAAAAGAAAATAGAGAGGACACGCAAGGTGCTATTTCGCCACCTTAATCCACGTTCCTGACGTCACTTTCATCATGGCGATTTTCTCGGGAACCACCAAAATCATGGGCCATCATTACCTTTTCAGCCTAGGGGATGTGAATTGCAACTACTATATCTGCCACCCTACTCCAGGCGCACACGTGGCCCACTAATTCTGGCCCCTTAATGATGAAAACTTTCAATCTTCCATACTATATAAGCAATTCTCCTCTAATATTTTCATTTTTCCAACTTCTTTAACTCCTAACAACACTCTTTGCATTTCTCTTCCTCCAATTTTCTATTCTCCAAACCAACAAACTTTTCACTACTTTCAACAATGGCTGATCATCAAAAGAAGAAGATGCAACTCAAAGGGCAAGCTTCTGCATCAACTCTCCCGCCATTTACCAGTTTGAGCGGCCCTAAGGTAGTGAAGAACCAACAGTTCATTCGCGAATCCTTGTCAGAAGAGAGACGCCACATTTATGAATCGCAGGTAATCATCCCAGTTACTGTTGCAGGTAAACCCTTAGCCATGTCTGGCCCTTTGCCTCCTTTAGGTCTTGATTATTCTGCCATCAGAGACTTCTTTCCCTCCTACAGAGTCACCAAACCTTTAGGGAAAAAAGATTCTAGCAAAGTCTTCGCTGATGGCCCCGATAACCTAACCCTCTTCGACGTAGGTCTCAGGTATCTCCATGATGGAGCCAGATTATTTAGGGCTACCCCCTACTTTAAAGATTATGAACTTTACCTCAATTGGCTGGCAAAAATAGAGAAAGTGAAAGCCCAAGATTGGAAGGACACCGGGATTTATGATCTGATAATGATGTCGAAGGTAGGCCCTACTTACTGCCCCCTTTATGTTGGCTTCTTCCTTGTTTTTCTGGGACAGTACTCACAATACTTTCCACCTCCCCTGTGGGGTGATGACACCCATCTTGCTTGATTTAGCTGCCATTGTGGGCTTAAAACCCCACGACCTTGTTTACGACCCTGAAATTGATAGCCAAGACACCATAGGATTTGCCAACACCAAACATACTTACACAGCCTTTGTTCAACACTATCATAACAAAACCGACAGCTCTGTCGATAACGAGGAACATATAGCCTTTCTGGCCATGTGGTTATTTCGTTGCGTATTTTGTACGAAGTCTCTGTAGGTGGCACGAAAATACCTTGTGTTGGCCAACCAACTGCACTTAAAGAGAGGCATATGCCTGAGTGAAATGATTCTGGCCAGTCTCTACGAGGCTTTGGGTGAAGGTGCTTCCAAGTTGAAAGACCCTGAAATCCACGACAACTTGCTGTTATCGGGCCCCTTTTGGCTCCTCCAGTTGTGGCTTAGTGCCACTTTTGAACACAACCTCCCCAACAGAGGCGAAGTCGATGAAGGTTCGTCTTCAGTTTTTGAGAGACGAGTCGAATGGCCTCGCTTGGCCCAGCTTACTCCTAGCGAAGAAGGACATACTCTTCGATCCAACTTATACAACTTCATCCACATGTTCGCCAAACAATACGAGTTCACCTCAAAGATGGCTCCCTTTGCAGAACGAAGATGTGGCCCAGAGTGGTTCACCAGGCCCTTCCCTACTTCATTAAAGAAACAAGAAGAGGAATCGAAGCTGATTTGGGAAGGATACCTCATACCTCGACTACTGGTTCACAAATTAAACCTTGTTAGAGGTCAGACCAGCTTAGTAGCCTACCAACCAAACTTGGTGTCCAGGCAGTTTAGATTGATACAGACTTTGCCCAAGTGCCTATATGACAAGAAGTCACACATCATACTCCCTCTCGCGGTGCTTTCTCCCCTTGACTGTTCAACACAGTTGGCGCGCCATGCCCATAAGTCTTTCCTTACACCTGTCCATTTTGAACCCTCTTATTTCTGCTCCCAAGATTTCTATGACTGGTGGTCAAAACATTATGCCTCAGAGTTTCTTGACGCTTAGAGTTTTGCTCACTTGATTGACCAAGCTTTCGTTGATTTGCAGGAGAAGATCAAGAAAGGTACGTCTACCCATATCAAAGAGATTCAAGCCTTCCAGAAGTACTTCGAAACTGCCTATCGACCAGATGATGTTAGTCGGACCATCCGTGAGGCTGCTGTCACTTTGAAGGAAAGGTTTTCTAAAAAATTGGACAATTTAAAGATTCCCTCTTCTGTTCCTCGTGAGAAACGATATGAGGTTTCCTTTAAAAATTTTCCCCCAAAAGTCCCTCGACTACCAACTGATGCTCCATCCATTCCTAGATTGGTTTATTTGTGGAGACGCTATAAAAATCCTTTGACAACAGTCGAAGCCCAAAGCGCAGCGGGTGGTCCCGACTAAACATACACTCAATACGTTTAAAGGGCACCTTCATGTTAGTATCGAAGATGTTCGCATCGAATCCGACATTCTTGAAGGTTCATCCCCCTTCGATTTGGACTTTCCTCCCCGAGCTTTATTGTTGCTAACTGGCATTGGTCTTATTTATTTTTTCAGCTGCTCCAAAACGTGCTGCCCCAGCAACCAAGAATGAAGGCAAGGTCGAAGACCAGAAGGTAATCCTCTGTAACTTTCTACTATTTCGAATTCCTCAATTACCTTTAACACTTTATGTTGCTTTCAGGCTAGTCGAAAACCACCCACCCCACAAAAAAGGCTGAAAAGGGCTTCTGCCCAGATTATCATAGATTCTGATGACGAAGATGGATCTCCTCGCGAGAGTCTTCAAGTAAAAAGAAAACGAAAGATCACCCACGATGTGGATACTCCTGATGCTCCATCCGCTTCTCTTGTAACCAACATACCTCAAACTAACATTCCCCTTGAAGACCTTACCAAGGCTCCCACAGGGGATGCTTCGATCTTATTTGTTGTTCCTATGGAAAGTGACAACTCCAGCCCTGCTGATGAAAATGTCAAGGTATGTTGTGCATCTATCTTTCTTTGGGTCTTGCACTGATTTTTTGGTCCTACTCTTTTTGATGTCCGTTTTTTCTAGGCTGATGTTGGGGCTCCAAAATCTGATCCGACGAAGCTCCCTCTATCACTCTATCCCTTAAATAGCCAAGGTGAGCCTACCTATCACCCCACCTCTGATTTGGGTTCTGGTATGAGTTCTCTTGGTGAGATTAATAAACCTGATTCTTTCACAGTCCCTCCTTCACCTGCGAAGACAACTACTCAACAGTCTCAGACTGATGGGTCTGACCACGAAGACAACAATATTTTGGTCGATCTTATTGTAGCAAATGATGAAGTCAACATTTTGGAGGGGGGAACAAACTTGGTCGATACAAACAGTTCTCCCTTGGGTCAAATGATAGCTGTGGATGAAAAGGATGTCTAAGGTGATCATGCTATTGAAGATCAAGCCATGCACCAGTCTGAATTGAACGAGTCCAGCAACGAATGTACTGGAGATGAAATGGAAGAAGATGGCGCAGAGGCAAAGGAGGGTCAAGATAAAGAATCAAAACCTGTGGAAACTTCCATCGAAAAAACCACCACTACTGAAGTGATAAAGACTCATGTTTCTTCTACCCCTAAGGACGCTCAAACAATCCCCCTCCAAGGCGAAACTCAGGTTACTGCAGCCAAACTTGATGCATTGAAGGTTTCAAACCCTCGACAATACATCAGGCTTCTCTTGAGCAGGCAAAGTCATTCTTCTGGCAGAACCCCCAGCACCTCGACATCTGAAGGACAAACTTCGAATCAGCCAACTGACAGTGCTCTTGATAAAATTCAGAAAAAGATCTTCAAAGGGGATCTTTTCACCCTTCTGCAGATGGGCCCAGCCAGCCATCTTCCCCTCAAAGCTCTTCTCCAACAAGTGGATCTTAAATCGATTACTCCTGGGGCCGCAAATGTCATTCAAGAAGTTGGCACTTTAACTGACCAGGTTTACCAAGACTTTCGACTATTGCCTCAAAGTGAGGGTGACATTCAGACGAAATCAGGCAGTGAAGTTGCCGCTTGGACTGTTGTTGTCGACTCTGAAGAAAAGATCGCTGCATTGGAGGAGACGAGGGAGAAAAATAAACAAGAGGTCCTTCCTAATGAGGCGAACATTGCCTGTTGGAAGCGCAAGATCAAAAGACTTCGTAGTAAGATAGCGAAAGCTAAGAAGAAGAATGTTGAATTATCTTCTTTCAATGACTCCCCCCTAACAGCTTAACTTGAACATGTCGTTAACTATGCCGAGGAAGCCCGTCGCTTGGAAGTCGAAGTTGCCCAACTGAGAATAGAGAAAACCCAATGCTAGAACCGCCTCGAACTTCAAAAGTCAAACTACTTCAAGATGAAGGCAAATCTTCCTTTTTAATTTACTTCGGTTTTGTAATAGAGTAATTTTTTACTGACCTTTGTAAGCCATTTTAACTTTGTTTGTAAGACACTGAGCCATTTTGGCGTATTTGCTAATCACCATTTATGGCTTTGCTTTATATTTGAATGTTATTTTGCTGAAATTTTTACCTCTTGAAGTGCAGGCTTATATTTTTTCAAATACTTGCCATTCACTTTTAATATCCTTCTGTCTTCACTCAACTCTGTCACTTTGTATGCCCCATTAAAGAAAACTTTCGATACCTGGAATGGTCCTTCCCACTTTGGGGACCATTTACCTAAAGACCTCACCTTTCGATCCATAGACAAGATTACTCTCCATACTAAATCTCCAACTAGGAGCGCCTTTTCTTTGACCTTCTTGTTATATGATTTCTCCATTCTTTTCTTCTGTCTTCTCAAGAGTTCTAGAGTCTGTAATCTTTCCTCATCTAAATCCACTAGCTCATCAAGCATCATGTCCCAATAAATCTCTCTAGGGATTTCTTGATGCCTTTGAATTCTGACCGACTGTATGTATATCTCAACTGGCAGCACTGCATCATGGCCGAAGGTCAGTCGATAGGGGGAAGTGTTGGTTGCTTCCTTCGGGGATGTTCGACATGCCCATAAGACTTGATCCAACGTCTTATGCAAATTTCTAGGCTTGCTTCCAATCTGCTTCTTTATCATGCCAATTATCACTTTGTTTGCCGCCTCGACTTGGCCATTGGCCTGGGCGTAATAAGGCGTCGAAGTAAGAAGTTTGAATCCCATTTCTTTGGCGAACTCCTGCATCTTCCTACCTGTAAACACTGACCCTTGGTCTGTCGTTATTGTTTCTGGTAGCCCAAATCTGTAGATGATGTACTTCAGAATGAACTCGATGACGTCCTCCTGATCTACTTTAGGTAGAGGTATAACTTCGATCCACTTGGTGAAGTAGTCTATCCCCACCAAAATATACTTCTGGTTTTTGGAAGATGCGGGTCGAATCTCTCCTATCAAGTCTAAAGCCCAACCTCTGAATGGTCATGGCTTGACTATGGAGTGTAATTCGCTTGCTGGGACATGTTGTATGCCAGCATGGATTTGGCATTCCTGACAACCTTTGGCGAACTCAATGCAATCTTTCAGCATCGTGGGCCAATACATCCCCTGGAAAAATAGTAGCCATTTCATCTTATGGCCTACCTGGTGCGCTCCACACGTCCCACTATGGACTAATGATAATGCCAAGTATGCTTCAGATTTACTGAGGCACTTAAGTAAAACACCTTCAGGGATTTTCTTAAATAACTCATTCCCTAAAAGGACATAGCTTAGCGCTTGATATTTTATTTTTCTTTCTGTGATTGCTGAAGGGTTCTGAAGGTATTCAACCAAAGGTTTCCTCCAATCCTTGTCTGTCAGGCCTTCGACCGTAAAAATCTCGAAGGTTTCCTTGTCAGCGTAGCCAAATTTTGTAACTTCAAGATCTGACGGTCTTAAACCTACGGACACAACCTTACCTCTAGCCTCAATTGCTTCTTGCAAGTTTTCCTTCGAGACCCTATATCCTGAAGCGACTTGCACCAAATTGTTGGCTATCTGATTGTGTAATCGTGGTATATGTCGAATAATGCAGACCTCGAATTTTTTGAGTAGCCTATTAGCTATCACGAAATACATAATGAGATTTTCTTTAATGCACTTGTACTCCTTTGTTAGTTGTTTTACGACCAACTCTGAATCTCCCATTATTTCGACTTGGGTTGCCCCCAATTCTAACAAAATTTCAAGTTCAGCAATCAAAGTTTCATATTCATCTTTATTATTGGAACATAGTCCCTTAACTCGATACTTGAATTTTGTTGGAATTTTGTCAGGCGAAATAATGAGCAGACCTATGCCTGCCCGTTCTTGTGGCTAGACCCGTCGAAGTATAACTTCCAAGGCTCTAGTTTGACAATGTTTATGGTGTTTTCATTTATGGAGTGGTCGACGATGAAGTCTGCCACTATTTGACCTTTGACCGCCTTTAACGGTCTATATGTCAGTGAGTATTCAGTTAAGGCTAATGCCCATTTACCGATTCGACTATGCAAAATAGGCTAATGCCCATTTACCTTGGGAACTGTCGCTACTGCGAAAATCGGCGCCGGCTATGACAGAAGAGTCGTCGCCGTGCGTTATTTATCCCAACGGAGGGAAAGGGAATGCTCAGAGTAAACCTAACGCAAAACGGGAAAGGAATGGTCGTCGCAACCAAATTCCTGGATTCGAGAGTCGATTACGCAAGGGGAAGTTATTAGCATCCCTCACGTCCGTCGTACTCGACGGGATCCACACTTGTTTTCTAGTACGGATTGTTATTCTATCTACTCTACAGGTCTGGGTTAAAAAGAAAAGAAAATGACTCGGCAAAGTATCGCACTTTATGCCTACGTATTCCCGTCTGGAATGAGAAATCAGAGTCAACATAGTTCGCCTACCTACGGGAAAGGAGGGGAAGGTTGCTCGCTAGGATACGGCATCATATGCCTACGTACTTTCATACAGCGTGAAAGATAAGAGCAAACGTAGTTCGGGCTACGGAAGACACAAGCTTGTCTGACTGTCTTTTATTACCTTATGAAAGGGTTTTTCTTGATTAAGAGTCCAAGCGGACAAAAATGACACTTTGATGTTTGTTTTGAATCTTTTACGAAAGAAATGTTTTTTAGTTTATTTGCAATCTCTGACGCACTAGAGGCTATGATTTAAGAGTGACTACGTCGCGTGTCACCCAAAGGGTACCACACTAAGTAGCCAGACTACTGGAAAGAAGCTCTCCAACAACCCTTTCTCAAATAGCTTAAGGCTCGTAACGTACGACATCGATTAACCTTATTACTGTGTTTTTGAGTCGCTCTGAGATAAGAAGAGAAAGATGCTCTAAAAAAACCTAGGGTTGAAAAGAGAATAAAAACTAACCTAATGTTGTCATGCATGGATAAGAATCCTAATGTTTGTCATGATTCCCTCCTGCACAGAGGAAATCAGAGATCCTAGGGGATAAACAGAAAGGAAAGCAAGCAAATACAGTAAAATGCATGCAATGCAGCAATACAAGCGAGGCAAGGGAGTCCCACTCAACCTCGAACCTGGGAAAACAACAGGCAAAGTGAATCCACATTCACCTCAAACCTAGGGGGCAAGCTACACAAGCCAACAAACAATACAGAAAATAAAACCCAAAGGAGGCAGCCCAAGCAGCAGCACCAAACTCCTACAGCAGCTCTGACAGCAAAGTTGATAATAACATAACTCCATCTTCAAGAAGACCTTATGAAAGGCATCTTCAACATCTTATATCTTCATCCCCAAGCTCTAGCAAGCTCCACCAAGAAAGATTGGTTATTGAGATCAATTTATAATGAATGGGAACCAGTGAAAACCAAAGGAAATCACTAGAAACCATCATCAGTAAAGAAGAGCATCCTCAAAAGTTATACTCTTTAAGGCATACCACTCATACCTCCAAGGGAGAGATGGGGCTTCCTTGAGAGGACTTTGAATCACAGGATGGGATGAAAGCAAACAAAGCATTCCATGTTTGAGGAAAGATATGAACTAAGTCTAAAAAGCTCTTCCTAAAACCCTAATTTTCCTAAGCTTCTGACAAGCACTCCAAAAGATGAGATAATCTTCACATCCAAGCTCCTTCAAGCTCTCCAAAGCATCTTCAACATGTCTAGAAGCTCCTCTAAGAAGTAATCCAAGCACTTCAAGTTCCAAAGTCACCAACAAGACCAAACAAAGCAAGCCACCAAAGATTGAACATCAAAAACACAACCAACTTGCAAATTCTACCTAAAATAGAAAACTAAGTTGTAAAACTCTAAGCAATTTCCTAGGGGAACATGCATGGATTAACATTCTAAAGTTCAAAGATTGAGGCCTAAATCAATTTCTAGGTCCACTAAACAATTCCTAAAGTGAAGTAGGTCAAGGGTATCCACAAATTTGGGAAGGTTCTAATCATCAACCCTAAGTCAGAACCTAATCACATCGAAAAAATCTACAAAAAATCCTAAGGGAGCATAAAAGTGTTATCTACAACATACTAAAAGATCTAAGCAAAATTCAATACCAAATGGGAGAACAAAATTCCACAAAACAGATGATCAAATATGCAAACAAAAGAAATCATATAAAAATAGGAAAAATCAAATTAAATTGAAAAATGGGAAAAAATGAGATTTCTTAATTTCAGAAAATCACAGTTAAATCCAAGATCATGGAGATGTTTTTAAAATATTTTTTGGATCAAAATTGGATTTAATATGGATTTTAGAAATCAAATAAATTAAAATAAATCCAAAAAGAATAAAAAGAAAATAAAATGATGAATTAAATGAGGGCCATCAGATGGAGAGACCGGTAAGCGCATCTGAGAGTCCTAAGCATGTCCACGTGAGGGTCCAGTCACCAGCTGACTGGATAAATGAAACGCTGCGTTTTTGGTTAAAGAGGGAAAGCCGAGTTTGAATCATATCCACACGATCATGCTTCCAAGTCAATGAGTCAACCTGATCCAATGCTTCAGGCTTCGTCTTCCCCAAAACTCAGGTGACCTGAGGCAATTCTCAGACGGTGGTTCACGGTGGAAAACACCGTCTTCTCCGATGAAGGTCCACTTGCAGGTGATCATAAATCACAAAGATTATGCCTATCTCACTCAGAAAATCACCCGGATCATGAATATCACATCCATTTCATCCAACTCTCAATGGAAATTAAAACACGAAGCCATCTTCAGAATATGCCAAAATCTCAACCATCACCATTTGCAAAATTGAATCCACAGAAATGATCCTCATGTTTTGCACATCATAATGATCTATCCAAATCAGTTCATAGCCTTAGGATTAACTCAATTCGTGCTCAAACAGAAATCACATGTCATCTTGGAATGCCTCTAACTGCTCAAACTTCTATCCAGAAACGACCTAGGTTCCATCTAAACCCTAACCACATGCATGAATCTACCTAGTTCAGCCTAGATCATGAGGAAACTTGAGAGTTACATACCTGAGAAAAATGAATCAATAGAGGTAGAAGATGGTGGATTCAAGCTCCACAACTCTTCAGACACGATCAGTGAAGCAAGAGGAAGCTTTTCCAACCTTCAATTGTGCTTGATTGTGCCTTGAACTCCAAAACCGTTTTCAGTTAGAAACCTTGAAAGCTCAACTGCAATCTTTACTCTCTCCACAAAATCATCACCAACCTTCATCTGGAATCATTGAAATGAATATATAGAAGCTTCTCATGGGCTTCTAAGTCCAAATTAAGGCCCAATACAGTGATCCAAAGTTTCTGATTTTCTCTTAAAAATCCAATGTGACGGTCATGATTCTGAGCTCTCAGCTTGCTCTAGAATGTTCTAACCAACTACAAATTGAGCATGGAGTATGTTTGGATAGCTATCTCAGCCTGAAATGCCTTGTTTTTTGTTTTGGAATTGTAACTTGTAAATGAAGTAATCACTTTTCAAAGCAACTCATGAAATTGAACCTCAACTCAAAATTGTGACATTGCCAATGTGTTTGAAATGCAATTTCTGGTCAAAATGACTACTCATATGACATGTTTATGACCTATAATTCAAAAAATGATTTTCCCTCTTTTGAATCATTTGAAAAATCCTTCTTTTTAGGCCATTTTGAAGCACTTTGTGAAATAAGCTCATCCAACTCACCATGACTTCACATATGACCTAAAAACATCATTTTAAGCACATCTAATGTTGAACAATTTTTCATTTGAAGAGTGGAAGATGGAGATTTTGGCACATTCTTGAAAATGACCTATAATTCAACTTTCCCAAAATACCCCTGGATTGCCAAGATCATAACTTGAGTTACACAAATCTTCTTGAGGACTTCTAGTTCTAAAATTAAAGCTAAGATCAAGACCTATAACTCTTATGTTGGCCAATAATCCATTTGAAAACTCCTTGAGGGGCAAAAGTCGCTTGGAAGTCAAGTGACTTTCACAGATAAATTTCAGTGTCCTCTGGTGACTTGTAACTTGCAAGAACCATAACTTGAGTTCTACAAGTCTTCTTGAAGACTTCTAGTACTCAAATTAAAGGTATTAAGAAGCTCTACAAGTTTCATGTTGACCAAAGATCGATTTGAAACATGTATTTTGACTTATGTGGCTTTGAAGTTAGGCACTAAACAGGGGATTTTACCCTAGGAACCCTGTCTCAAACACCTCCAACCACTCTTGATTATTTTGAACTTGGTCTTGGCTCATCCACACACATGCTTCAACATATCAATCCGTGACTTCCATGACCTAGAGCTAGGTCTTGAAGCCCTTTCTTTGCTCTCCTTGACCTAGGGTTACCCAGATGAAACCCTACTTGTACACACCTCAACCATGACTCTTGAACTTGATACAATGACTTGTCTAAGCTCCTTCTTGACTTTCTAGAGACTCATTAAGCTTCATTCACACATCATACCCTTGATCAAGACTCTTTAAACCCTGGAGGCTCCTCAGATACCTCCTCACACTTGAAGATAGGCCTCATACAGATGATCAAACTCCTCAAGGACACCCTCTTTTGACATGATACTCTTGATGACTTTTCTATTTTGTGTGAACCTCCAGCTAGGCTCTTTCTTTCATATCTCACCCTTGATCCCCTGTACAATGAATGATGCTATGCTATGCCAATGTTAGGGCTATGTTATGCTATGCAAATGAAATGCAATGAAACATAAATCAGGCAAGAAAAGGTTAAGCAAATTTTGGGGTGCAACAGCTGCCCCTATTCAAACGGCTTGGACCCGACGGGGTGAAGAGCGAACGACCTTCAAACGATCGAGGTACGAGACGGTTGAATACCAAGAAACCCGGAAATTTGCTAACCGCAGAAATAAACTGCACAACTGCTTGGGGAACGACATCCACCAACTGAATCTGGTTGTTACGACAACAACTGATTCAACGTCTAATAATAACTCTGATTTCAACATCAATCACCTGTGTAATGCCACAGGTACTGAACACCTCCGTCCACAACTGGACTAACCTTGTCAACACAAGAAGAGAAACAAATTTATCAACACGAACAGAGATTCCATCGTCACAGGAGTAACCTTGTCCACATCTGGACCCAAATTTCGTCAAGTCACGAATAAACACCAATCTGTCCACGTCAGGACTCACATTTCGTCAACCCAAAGAAATCTCAACAACACAGGAATAGAACTTTGTCCATGTTAGGACGCTACATTCCGTCAATACGGAGAGATCCCGGCTATTCCGCTAGGGATGAGTTGCCCGCCTCTTGCCAACACGAGGAGGTCCTATCAATCATAGGCAATAAATTTGTCGACTTCACTGGGAAATATTTTTGTTCAATCACGGGAAACTCCATCCGCCTATTCACATGGGAACACCATCCGTCTATCCATACGGGAAAATCATCTGCCTAAACACAGGAAACTCCATCCGTCTATTCATACGGGAGTATCATCTGTCTAAACACAGGAAACTCCATCCGTCGATCCATACGGGAAAATCATCTGCCTAAACACAGGAAACTCCATCTGTCTATCCATACGGGAATATCATCTGCCTAAACACAGGAAACTTCATCCGTCTATCCATACGGGGAAAATCATCTGCCTAAACGCAGGAAACTTTATCCGTCTATCCATACGGGAAAATCATCTGTCTAAACACAGGAAACTCCATCCGCCTATCCATACGGGAAAATCATCTGCCTAAACACAGGAAACTTTATTCGTCTATCCATACGGGAAAATCATCTGTCTAAACACAGGAAACTGCTTATCTCTGCAGTAGCTAACTCCGTTGGTCCCAACCCACAAACGACTTTGAGGAGGACTCTACTGGGGATAATAATATTTCGTCAACACGAAGAAATCACGGTGACTTCATTGGGGATAGAACTCTTCCACCCAATAGGAATTCAATTATGTCAATCATACTGGACAATAACTCCGCCTTATCTTTGCAGTAGCCAAACCCACTGGGGATGCTCTGCAATTAACTGCCGGGCACCTGTTTCGACAACAGGCGACAACTTCTGAAATTTTGATTATGAAACCCTGTGACGCTGACGGAACAACAAACTTGAAGGAAATACTCTGACGGTCGGATAAGAGAAACTTCGACGAGCAACTCTGTGGGGAAAAATCTGGCAACAACTCCAAAGTCTACTTATGAAGCTATTCCATGCAGACAAAAACCTTCGGACAACAACTCCAAAGTCTAATCATGAAGATGCGGTACCGCTGAAGAACTCCAAAGTCTAACTGCGAAGGCGTTTGATGTTGAAGACAACTCCAAGGTCTAATTATGAAGCTGCTCAATGCTGACGTAACAGCTGCTATAGAAAACTCTGTTGGGGAATCGCTAACGACGACTCCAAAGCCTAATTCTGAAGCCGTGTAACGCTGACGTAACAACCACTCGAAGAAAACTATGTCGATCTCCAAAGTCAAATCATGAAGTCTGCAATGCTGACATAACAGCTATGCGAGGAAAATCCGCTAGGGGATCCCTAACAACAACTCCAAAGTCTAGTTACGAAGTTGTTTAACACTAACATTAACTCCAAGGTCGAATTATGAAGCCGTATAAACTGATAACAACTCCAAGGTCTAATTATGAAGCCATCCACTGCTGCTAACAACTTCAAAGTCTAATTATGAAACAGTGACACCAAGTAACGATTTTAGCCGTCTAATCTCTGAAATCCCCCTTTTAAAAAATGCCAACAACAACTCCAAAGTCAAATCATGAAGCCTTATAGCGCTGACGTAACGAACTTCAAAGTCTAATTATGCAGCCATATCATGATGGTAACATCTTCAAAGTCTAATTATGAAGCCATAACAGCAAACCGGGGAGAACTCTGCCGGGGGAGATTCTGACGTCAACTGTCAGACGTTCAACTTGATGACGAGTAATGACTTCAGATGTCTAATCTCTGAAATCTTTTCTGAAAATGCTGACGTGATAGCAACCCGAGGGAACACTCCATTGGGGAATCTTTGACAACAACTCCAAAGTCCAATTATGAAGCCATCTAAAGAACACTCCACTGAGGAAGAAGAGAAGTTAATCAAACACCTCTGATAAAGGAACATATGGCGGGACGAACATTATCATCACATATCTTATGCCGCAAATCTGAATATCTGAAAACGATCCTGAACAGGAAGTCCACTTACCTGCAGGGAAGAACACCTGAAAACAAAGAGGTAGCCAACCTGACTTACGCTTCAAAATGCGTATGTTTGAGAGTGGCGTAATGCTCCGTACGACACGGAAATGCTACGCGTTTGAGTAGATGCAAATGTGATGATACATGCAAATGCAAATGCAGGATTAAGTTGCTGGGAAACTCTGGTAGTGTTGTCTCAACAACATGAATGCTGAGGATAAAGCCAACTCCGCTGGGGAGGACAAATATCATAAGGTATTCCGGCAAAATAAATGCCGGAAGCACAACCAACTCTGTCGAGGAGCGATTAAACATCAATTTCCACTGGGAGGAAAGAACAAGCCACCCTGCTGGTGAACAAACTTAGCTGGGGAAGAAGCGACACTTCTAGGAAAAGCACACTGTTTGGGCACAGTTTACAAACTCGGAGCCTCGTACTCCGCTGAGGATCAACATCCTGTCGATGGCATGACGACCTGCAGGGAGCAAGAACACCCTCCTTTGCGGATATAGACCTTTCAAACCAACCACTTGGTTAACTATTGCGGGAATCTCCCATGCTGGAGATTGAACGCGCACGCCTTCGATTCGCTAAGGAGCGCAACCTCTGCAGGGAACATGGATTTTGACTTGTTGGGGATATCCTGTGGACAACTTCCCTGATGACACTCTTCTTGGGAGATAATCCCTCATTCGGTAAGGGATAACGTCATTCCAAACCTCGGGGAATAAGCTACGACTAGCTGGGGAATGACATCGACTGGAGTCAGGTCTTACGTCAAGCGATTTTGGCAGGGGAATACAATCCCTGACTGTTTGCTCCAAAGGTAAGAACCCTACAAAACACAAACCAGACAAAACAGGCCTATATAACAGAATCTACCCGGGTTAGCATCCGTGACATTACTTCAGTCAATTCGAAGTTTTAGCAATTATTGGCAATGGCCAGCAAGATTATGCAAGTGCAAATTTATCAAAAACATCGGCGTCTTTCACAAACAAAACAGTAAAGAACCAACATCAAGTACTGAATAACATGTTTTATTGATAACGGGCCTCTGAATAGGCAAAGTTTTGTACATTGGATGCAACTCCTGAAAAGAGGAAGTTACGCACACACACACATACATATATGCACAAGAAGCATAAATAAAATACGAAACAATATTTGTATACATGTCGGCGACGTGGTACAGACAAACACCATGAGCCGATCCTCCTATGACTCGCCTGACTCTGCGCTTTCCCGGTACTCGATCTTCGGAAGAGATTGTTTTTGAATAGACGGCCCTCAGGTATCTCCCAAACCACTAAGCAATGTTGTATCAAATCCGGACCGCAGTCATTTGCTTTTTCAATCCCTAAATTTTGCGTGAACCGCCCTTTGCAGGTTTTCAATTCACCGGGATACCCTTTTTTGCCGAAGTCGCCCTTTTCAGGTTTTCGACTTCGCGGGTGTACATTTTTTCAATTTTATCCCTAACTTTTGCCCGAACATTTTATTCATTTTTTATGGTTCGCCGGGATGCCCCATTTTTTCCTGAACTCTCTTTTTACTGTCCAACGGGTCACTTTCAAGCAAAGTATTTTTTAACTGCGTCCGAATTCACAGGAGACGTAAATTCTTCACCATCCATGGTGGATAGTAACAAGGCTCCTCCAGAGAAGACTTTTCTGACAACGTAGGGACCTTTGTAATTAGGAGTCCACTTGCCCCTGTGATCTGTTTGTGGTGGGAGAATCTTTTTCAAAACAAGATCGCCCGTCTGAAAGCTTCGAGGGTGCACCTTCTTGTCGTAAGCTTTCTTCATCCGACTATGATATAACCGACCGTATGCTAAAGAAGCCAGTCTCTTCTCATCCATTAAACTGAGCTGATTCAGTCTATCTTTCACCCATTTTGCCTCGTCGAGTTGGACATCACGTAAAACCCTCAGGGAAGGAATCTCAACCTCTAAAGGTAACACTGCCTCCATCCTGTATACCAATGAGAAAGGGGTTGCCCCGGTTGATATGCGTACCATCGTACGATAACCGTGCAATGCGAAAGGTAGCATCTCGTGCCAATCCTTATATGTCACAACCATCTTCTGAACAATCTTCTTTATATTCTTATTGGTCGCTTCGACAACGCCATTCATCTTTGGTCGGTAAGGAGAAGAGTTGTGATGTTCAATCATAAAATTCTGACACAGCTCTTTCATCATTTTATTATTCAAATTGAATCATTGTCGGTGATGATCCGCTCGGGGATTCCATATCTGCAGATAATATCTCGTTTAATAAATCTGGCTACCACCTATTTGGTGACATTGGCATATGATGCGGCTTCCACCCATTTGGTGAAGTAATCGATCGCCACCAAAATGAACCGGTGTCCGTTTGATGCCGTAGGCTCAATCTTGCCAATCATATCAATTCCCCACATCGATAAAGGCCACGGTGATGACATCACATTCAGAGGACTTGGAGGCACATGGATCTTGTCCGCATAAATCTGGCATTTATGACACCTCTTTGCAAACTTGAAACAGTCTGTTTCCATAGTTAGCCAGTAATAACCTGCCCGCAGCAGTTTTCTCGTCATCGCATGCCCCCCAACATGTGTACGAAATGTACTCTCATGTATCTCTTCCATGAGCAACTTCGCCTCTTTCTCATCTACACAACGTAGCAACACCAAGTCGTGGTTTCTTTTGTATAGGACACCGTCAGAATTCAGATAGAAATTTCCAGCCAATCTCCTGAGAGTCTTCTGATCTCGACTGGATGCCCCAGCCGGATACTCCTTGTTCTTTAGGAAGTTCTGGATGTCTGAGTACCAGGGTTGACCATCGGGAGCCTCGTCAATGGCAAATATAAATGCAGGCCTATCAAGCCGAGAGATAACAATCCGGGGAGCCTCGTTCCAGAAGTTAACTTTATACATTGAAGACAATGTCGCCAGGGCGTCAGCCATTTGATTTTCTGCTCGTGGCACGTGATGCAATTCCACCTTGTCAAAGAAAGGCAACAATCTCCTTGCATAATTCATATACGGTATCAAATTGGGCTGACGTGTCTCCCATTCTCCTTTAATCTGGTTCACCACTAGAGCTGAGTCTCCGTATACGTCCAGATGTTTGATTCGCAAATCAATAGCTTCTTCCAGACCCATGATGCAAGCCTCATATTCAGCCTCATTATTGGTAACGGGAAAAGTCAATCGGGCAGTAAAGGGGATGTGCGACCCCTGAGGAGTAGTGATAATTGCCCATATTCCGCTACCATAGGAATTTACAGCTCCGTCAAATATCAACTGCCATTTAGAACCCAACTCTGGTCCTTCGTCCGGCAACAGTTCTTCGCAATCTTTCATCTTCAGGTACATGATATCCTCGTCAGGAAAATCAAACCTTATCGATTGGTAGTCCTCAACAGGCTGTTCCGCAAGGTACTCTGACAAAACGCTACCTTTAATAGCCTTTTGCGAGACATATTGGATGTCGTATTCAGTTAACACCATCTGCCATCGAGCAATCCTTCTAGAGAGTGCTTGCTTCTCAAACACGTATTTGATTGGATCCATCTTTGAAATTAGCATGGTTGTATGATTCAGCATGTATTGCCTCAAACGTTGGGCGGCCCAGGCTAGTGTGCAACACGTTTTTTCGAGCATTGAGTATCTGGACTCACAGTCGGTAAACTTCTTACTCAAATAGTAGATTGCATGCTCTTTATGTCCGGTCTCGTCGTGTTGACTGAGAACACAACCCATACTTTCCTCAAGAACCGTCAAATACATAATCAAAGGTCTCCCGGCCACTGGAGGTATCAATACTGGAGGTTCCTGCAAATATTCTTTTATTTTCTCAAACTCCCTTTGACAATTTTCATTCCAGGTCAACACCTGATCCTTTTTCAACAACTTGAATAGCGACTCGCAGGTCGCAGTTAGGTGAGATATGAACCGGGCGATATAGTTCAACCTCCCTAAAAATCCACGCACTTCTTTTTCTGTTTTAGGCGTCGACATTTCTTGTATTGCTTTAATCTTTGCAGGATCAACCTCTATTCCCTTTTCGCTCACGATAAACCCCAACAGTTTACCCGATCTCACCCCAAAGGTGCACTTGTTAGGGTTCAGTCTCAAGCTGAACTTCCTAAGCCTTTTGAACAGTTTCAGCAGATTAACCAAATGCTCGTCTTCCGTCTGGGATTTGGCAATCATATCATCAACATAAACCTCGATCTCTTTGTGCATCATGTCATGAAAGAGAGTCGTCATAGCACGTTGATATGTTGCCCCAGCGTTCTTCAATCCGAAGGGCATCACTTTGTAGCAAAATGTTCCCCAAGGAGTAATGAAGGTAGTCTTCTCCATGTCTTCTAGTGCCATTTTTATCTGATTATAGCCTGAGAAGCCGTCCATGAAGGAGAATACAGAGAACTGAGCAGTGTTATCAACCAGCACATCAATGTGAGGAAGTGGAAAGTCGTCTTTCGGGCTCGCCCTATTCAAATCACGGTAGTCTACACACATTCGCACTTTACCGTCTTTCTTCGGCACTGGTACTATATTAGCGACCCATGACGGATAAGTTGTAACGGCTAGGAAACCAGCATCCCACTGTTTTTGAACTTCCTCTTTGATTTTTACAGCCATGTCTGGTCTGGTTCTTCTGAGTTTCTGTTTAACAGGCAGACATTCCTCTCGCAGCGGCAGATGATGCACAACCATGTCCGTATCTAACCCAGGCATATCCTCGTACGACCAAGCAAATATATCACTATACTCTCGCAGTATTTCAATCAGCCTTTGCTTGATGTCGCTATGCAGTGCAGCCCCTATACGGATGTTTCTCACAACTTCTTCAGACCCCAAGTTAATAATTTCAATTTCCTCCTGATGAGGCAGAATGATCCTCTCTTCCTGTTTCAATAAACAAGTCAGCTCCTCTGGCAGGTCGCTATCCTCAACAATCTCTTCCTCTGCTTGGAATACCGGGTGCTCGAAGTCGAGACGAGTCATAGGCGGTTCGTATGAGATGTCATCTGAAATATTAGTCCTGCAAAAGAAATGGTTAAACGCTTCAACATGCAAACAAAGCAAATAACCACGTTGCCATTTATTGTTAAAGTAAAAACAAGAAAAACAGGGATCACAATATTTGAATATGAAAAACGCCTTTATTTCATGATTAAACAGTGCAATACACATAATCAAGTAGCCCTAATATAACATCACTATGCCCCGGGTAGGACATAGGATTATTCAACAATTAATAAAACAAATCATTACTGTTTAAAAGTCACTGGGACAGTTTCCTGGATGGACCAGTTGCAGAGACTTTGTCCTGGCACGCTTGGCTTGATCCACGCGTCCATATCGCAGTCGCTATCTCCGTCTTCGGCGTCGGAAATAGCGTTGATAGTCTCGAAGCACACCCCGCTTGGCGTAATCGTGACTGGTCCCTTGAACCTGGGCGCTCCTGGAGGTGATGCTGACGACGTCGGTTGATACCCTAGCCCAAACTTGTCATTCTTCACGAGAATCTCCAGAACCTGCCCTAGCCTTTAGTCTCACTTGTCTGCACTAAAGCCTGAGCCTCTTTGTAAGATGACACTGCCACCTCTGACATTTTGCTGGAACCCTGAGCTTTGTCTTTAATTCGCAACCCTTCGAAGGCTTGACAAGGTGTCTCGTGTATTTCTCCGTCGACTTCCACATATCTGAATGATGACAGGTGACTGACCAAAATATCCTCCTCCCTGCAAACGGTAACAACACTATCGCCCACCATGTATTTCAACTTCTGATGCAACGTGGACGTTACAGCCCCTGCAGCATGGATCCAGGGGCGCCCAAGAAGGCAGCTATAAGCTGGATGGATGTTCATGATGTAGAATTCGGTATCAAAAATATCTGGCCCCACCTGAAGCGGTAATGTTATTGACCCGAACACTGATCTTTTCGTCCCGTCAAACGCCCTCACAACCAAATCGCTGGGCGTGCAAATAACTCCCCGTATGTCCAATTTCATCATGGATTTCTTTTGTAATACGTTCAACGACGATCCAGTATCTACCAATACATGCGAAATTACGGTGCCCCGGCACTCCACCGATATGTGCAAAGCCATGTTGTGCTCCCGACCCCTGGGCGTTAGGTCAAAATCTGTGAAACCCAGACTATGTCCAGCATTGACATGTGCCATTACTCCCTCTAACTGATTTACAGAAACTTCTTGGGGTACGAATGACGTATCCACTATCTTCAGCAAAGCGTTCCTGTGGGATTCGGAACATAACAACAACGACAAGATAGAAATCTTCGACAGCGTCTGTTGTAGGTGTTCAACAATTTTGTAGTCGCTTTTACGAATCAGTCTCATGAACTCCTCTACGTTCTTGAGCGACGTATCCTTTTCTTTCGACTGAGAAGGCCCGCTTTCACTTACTTTGGCTTTACCTTTGGCCAACCTCTCTGCTTCTATTTCAGGTGAGGTAAAGATCCTTCCGCTACGGGTCATGCCCCCCGTACCAACAACATTGTCAACAGCTCCTGCTGGCTGGCTATTCATCACAATCTTTTCACCGTTGCAATATGCTTCTAAACCGTACGTCCACGGGACAGCTTTTGTACTTTCAAAGGGAACAGGCCCTGCTATGGTAATCGTAATATTTGGCCGCTTGGCGGGTGCCACTATCGTTATAGTCTTCCTTGGGATCGTCACCGTTGCAATATCATTTTGCTCTTCACATAATGCCTCCACAGGCTTCTCAACCGCAGCTCGATCAAATTGCAAGGTCCCTTCATCAATCATGGCCTGAATGCCCTGCTTCAAATCATTACAGCCCTCTGGCTGGGTCCAACACTCTAAACAGTATTCATCACAACCGGGGAATACTCCCCCTCTGAGCAACCTGCTTTTCACTTCACTCAATGGTGTCTTCAACTCATTAACATCCAACACCAAGTTCAAATTTTCTTCTGTCAAGATGGCGTTTGCCCCATGATTAGGCATGGGCTATTGTACAATATTGGGTCCCACTTGGCCAAAGTTGATGGCTTTACTGTCCAACAAGTCTTGAAATTTATGCTTGAAAGCATGACAAGATTCTATATCGTGCCCGGGTGCCCCGGAATGGAATTCGCACTGCTTATTCGCATCATACCCCCTCGGAAGTACCGGTCCAGTAGGCGGTTCCATTGTTCTTTTCTCGACCAAATTCAACCCCAACAGTGTCTGAAGAAGCTCTGCATATGTCGACGGAGGCTTATCAAATACCCTCTTCGGCCTTACGTTCTGAAACCTTCCCTGACCCTGATTCTGCCTCTGCTGCTGCTGCAGTTGTTGTTGTTGTTGTTGTTGTTGTTGTTGTTGTTGAGCAATTGGAATAGTAACACTGGCTATCTGTTGAGGTTGAATATACTGATTTCTACCTCTGCCCCGGTCTCTGCCACCAAATACAGCACTGGTATCACCTTGTCGTCTTCCGCCGAACGCTTTTCTCGCACCCCCGGCTAAAGTAGATTCGCCTGCCTGAATCTTTCCAATTTTAATTCCATTTTCGATCCTTTCTCCCATAAGGATCATATCGGAGAAGCTACCCATAGAAACATTGAGTAACTTGTCATAGTACATTCCTGTAAACGTCCCCACAAACATGTCATTCATCTCCCTTTCGACCAAAGGAGGGTGCACTCGAGCTGCCATATCGCGCCACCGCTGCGCGTACTCTTTGAAACTTTCACCATTTTTCTGCGACAGGCTCTACAATTGAACCCTGTTTGGCGCTAAATCGCTGTTATATTTGTAATGCATAACAAAAGCATCAGCCAACTGCTTCCAACTTCTAATCTGAGTGGGCTCCAGTCCCATGTACCACTCCAATGATGGTCCCGATAAGCTATCTTGAAAGAAATGCATGAGCATCCTTTCATCATTGAAATATGCAGACATCCTTCTATAATAAGAACGTACATGGACCTTTGGGCAGGTATCCCCTTTGTATTTGTCAAATGTTGGAGCCTTGAATTTCAACGGCACCCTCAGCCCTGGTACCAACCCCATAGTAGCCATATCTAACCCAGCGGAGTTCTGATCAACCACACCTTTCATCTGCTCCTCTAGCATTCTGATCCTCTGAACAGGGTCAATAGGACCTTCAGGTCCCATACCCCTTCCTGAAAAAGCGTCCTCCTGTTGATCCATATTCCAGTCATTGTCGTACCCATCATAACCCATGTTACGGCCAAATCCCTGCTGATTGATCACAGGACCCTGTCCTCGATTGCCAAACCCTAGATTGACCCCAGCAGGTCCAAAACCATTGTTGAAAGGAAATGCTCCAGCGCCATTGTTATTCACATTATCGATTCCACCATTACCGTAGCCATACCCCTGATTTTTGTCGTAGCCATCATTACCGAAGCCTTCATTGTTGAACCCGAAGTTCCCGTCCTGATTGACATTGTCGTACCCATTGTTTCCAAAGCCAACATTATCAACGAATCCTTGATCGGCATCCACAGTGTTGCCTTTGTTGTTAACAACATGCCCATCACCATCATTTCCAGTATTGTCGTTGCCAGTGCCAGCGCCTGCACCAGTACCAGTGTTTCCATTGATAGTCACAACAGGTGGAGTAACAACTGTCGGTATCTCATTCTCCCGGCGAGGAGTTTCAACAGAAATATGGTCAGTATTTCCATTTCCATTTGCCCACGTCAGCAGCGGCTGCACCAAGGTCTGAAGATTCTCCTGGCCCTTGGCCATGCTCTCCATAGCTTGCATGAACAAAGTCAGCTTCTCACGGATTTCCTGCATCTCGACCTGAACTTGATCCATTACCTTTTTGCAGTTGTTTCTGGTTGAATAGCGGTGGACTCTCTATTCGTCAATCCTGAAAAACCTGTGAGATGCAGGAAATAAGGTACAAATTCAACAAGTAACTGGCAATGCAAAATGAATATGCAGATGCAATATGTGTCTGTGCGTTAGGGGAATCAACCCCTGATTCTAGTGCCAGTGTAGTGACAGTGATAGTGATAAGGAGCTCGGACTCATGTACGAAGAAAAACATCTCATATATTGTTGAGAAGCCCATCAAGTTAGAAATACAATATCACTGAGTGTACAATAAGAAGGCATGACCTCAACCAACAATCCTGGTGATGGCCAGCACACTGCAAATAAAGCATATACAACAGTACATAAGGTAATCAAGTGCGACCATATGCCTGATACTCCTCTAACAATCTCTTAGTCTTGGGATGATTCGGCTGAGAAAGCAACCCTTCAACGAGCGAGTCTCTTTGCCTGATAACACGCTGGAGATCCCCAATGGATTCCTCCCAAACACCTTCTCCAAAGTAATCTTCTAGCTTCCGCTTCTGGGACGCAGACTCTTTCTTGCGCTTGATAACTTTGTTCAAGGCATTCTGAACATCATATCTCCGCATAACCTCTTCTTCAAACTTCTTCTGGCTAGCTTTCAACTGACCTTCCATCTCAGAGATCTGCAGCTTCAGTTTGTCTTCTCTTTCCTTATTGCCGGTCAGCGTGGCATTCCAAGTTTTGCTGAATGCAGAGATCTCCCGGTAGGCTACATCAAGTGCTTTCTTCTTAGACTCCAGCATGTCATGAGAGCTCTTGAAATCTACCCCCAAACGTTCACGCTTCTTTCGTTGTTCAGTCAGTTCTATGCCTAGTTGGTTCACCAGCTCTATTTGTTGCTTGAAGGAGTATACGGCTTCATTCCTTTCGCTCCTGAGTTGCACTAGCTCTTCTACCAACTTCTCGTTGGCTTTCATCAGCTCTTCTTTCTCCTTCACAACCTGCTCATATCTCTCAATAGGCACAGTAGTTGGCTCCTCAATCACGGGGGGAGTAGGAGGTAATACTGCAGGGAATGGCATCCGCACCTACTTTGCCCTATCTTGGATCCAGACTTTGTACGGAGCATAGGCTTGACAATCATTCTTACCCAACAACGGCTTACCCCTTTTGTTGATATTATTCCAAGCATGCTGAAGCTTGGACAATAATTCTCCACCCAGATCACCTGTGAAGTATAGAGATTCCTGCACTTCCTCCTCTTTTGGCGGGCTTTTCAAAGCATAACCGAATTGCCTGATCAACAATGATGGATTGTAGTTAATGCACCCTTTCCTCCCAATCAGAGGAACGTTAGGATATCCGACGCAGCTGTAGATAATTTCGGATCCCAGTAAATCTCTGTCAAACCAGACGATATCTTCTGAAGAAAGTCCCATCAGATGCTCAGACCAATCCACCGTATCTGCAGACTCAGCAAAGATACCCTTCTCGGGCAGGTGACTATCAAACCACATATATAACAAAGGCACACAGCAAGAGACGTTCTTGCCCCTCCTATTCTCGTTCTTATAATGCAGTGAGTGATAGAAATCTCCAATCAGAGTAGGCACATGATTGCCTGAAGCAAATCTATAGAATGCATCCAAATCAACAAAGTCAGGCATGTTAGGGAACAGAACAATGCCATAGATACACAAAGCAAGGATAGCATTAAACACAACCTAACAGCCACTCCTGGCATACTCTTGCGCTTTTCCAACCAAGAACTTGAGAGAAAACCCAGAAACTCTGTTCCACGAGGTTAACAGCAATTCTGAGGAGTCTAAGTGCAAAGCAACAGCCAAATCCTCCAGCTTGGGCTCAGCACCCATATGAATGAAGGGCACCTTGTTCTGAATAGTCAACTCCAAGATCTCAGCATATTCCTCCATGGTCGGAGCTAGAATGAAGTCAGGGAAAGTAAAACACCTCAGCGGGGGATCATAGAACTGCATCAGCGCGTACAATCCGTTCCGCTCATACATGGATGGTTTACAAACCAACCTAAGCAGTTTCCCATAACTCTTCCTGAAACTTCTCTTCACATCCTCATCGGCTAGAGATATCAAACCAAGCAGAGGAGAAACATCTGGAGTAGGCAACTTGTATGCCACAGTCTTCTTCAAAGTATCCATAATAGCAGACAGACAGAAATCCGGGCAACTAGAATCAGAGGGTATGAAATGCACCTGCAGCACATACACACGTTAATGATATGCAGTATGAGTATGCAACAATGCAATATGCAAGCAATGCAACAGGGATCAAGTGATATATTGCTGAAGAGATCCACCCACAATATCTGTCTCAACAGACCCACAATACTGCTCAAATCCTGTCTCAACAGACCCATAACAATGCTCCACTTTGGTCTCAACAGACCTATAACAAAGCTCCAACCTGGTCTCAACAGACCCATAACACTGTCCTGATGAAGAACCCCAAGTAATCACACATACTGATCCAATATCAAGAAAACCGGGTCGTCTGGAGGTCAAGTTTCCTGCATGCCCCAATCCCTCTCACAGGTAGGTGTCCTATCGACTGACACAAGGTACGGCATCCTATGTGGTCGTCGGCGTCACAGACTTTCAAAACTGATGATACGATACCTAGAAGGTGTGGCATCATCATGTCCTGAAGAGGCCTAACTTAGCCAACTTCTAATTGATCGGTCCCCAGAGTCGACAATCCAACTAACCAACAACCCCCTCAACCCAAAGGGTTGAAAAAGAAGTCAACCAGACGAACCTCGTCTGAGCGTGGATTTTGCAGGACACTAGTACATGCAAAGCATGCACGCGCCCACTACTTTCCACAACTAATTCTAGGTGCACTCAAGCCCAGGTCCGGCTTATCTCTCAACAGATCACCCCTACCAAGCATAACAACAATAATATAATGCTGAAAGTAAATACGGAAAAGTAAATCCATACAAAACCCACGACGGGAAAACAAGCGCTAGGACTGACTCGCGTAGGGAACCGTTGGAGTCCCCAGCAGAGTCGCCAGTTGTCGCTACTGTGAAAATCGGTGCCGGCTATGACAGAAGAGTCGCCACCGTGCGTTATTTATCCCAATGGAGGGAAAGGGAACGCTCAGAGTAAACCTAACGCAAAACGGGAAAGGAATGGTCGTCGCAACCAAATTCCTGGATTCGGGAGTCGATTACGCAAGGGGAAGGTATTAGCACCCCTCACGTCCGTCGTACTCGACGGGATCCACGCTTGTTTTCTAGTACGGATTGTTATTCTATCTACTCTACAGGTCTGGGTTAAAAAGAAAAGAAAATGACTCGGCAAAGTATCGCACTTTATGCCTACATATTCCCATCTGGAACGAGAAATCAGAGTCAACGTAGTTCGCCTACCTACGGGTGAGGAGGGGAAGGTTGCTCGCTAGGATACGACATCTTATGCCTACGTACTTTCATATAGCATGAAAGATCAGAGCAAACGTAGTTCGGGCTATGGAAGACACAAGCTTGTCTGACTGTCTTTTATTACCTTATGAAAGGGTTTTTCTTGATTAAGAGTCCAAGCGGACAAAAATGACACTTTGATGTTTGTTTTGAATCTTTTACGAAAGAAGTGTTTTTTAGTTTATTTGCAATCTCTGACGCACTAGAGGCTATGATTTGAGAGTGACTACGTCGCGTGTCACCCAGAGGGTACCACACTAAGCAGCCAGACTACTGGAAAGAAGCTCTCCAGTAACCCTTTCTCAAATAGCTTAAGGCTCGTAACGTACGACATCGATTAACCTTATTACTGTGTTTTTGAGTCGTTCTGAGATAAGAAGAGAAAGAAGCTCTAAAAAAACCTAGGGTTGAAAAGAGAATAAAAACTAACCTAATGTTGTCATGCATGGATAAGAATCCTAATGTCTGTCATGATTTCCTCCTGCACAGAGGAAATCAGAGATCCTAGGTGATAAACAGAAAGGAAAGCAAGCAAATACAGTAAAATGCATGCAATGCAGCAATACAAGCAAGGCAAGGGAGTCCCACTCAACCTCGAACCTGGGAAAACAACAGGAAAAGTGAATCCACATTCACCTCAAACATAGGGGGCAAGCTACACAAGCCAACAAACAATACAGAAAACAAAACCCAAAGGAGGCAGCCCAAGCAGCAGCACCAAACTCCTACAGCAGCTCTGACAGCAAAGTTGATAATAACATAACTCCATCTTCAAGCAGACCTTATGAAAGGCATCTTCAACATCTTAGATATTCATCCCCAAGCTCTAGCAAGCTCCACCAAGAAATATTGGTTATTGAGATCAATTTATAATGAATGGGAACCAGTGAAAACCAAAGGAAATCACTAGAAACCATCATCAGCAAAGAAGGGCATCCTCAAGAGTTCTACTCTTTAAGGCATACCACTCATCCCTCCAAGGGAGAGATGGGGCTTCCTTGAGAGTTCTTTGAATCATAAGATGGGATGGAAGCAAACAAAGCATTCCATGTTTGAGGAAAGATATGAACTAAGTCTAAAAAGCTCTTCCTAAAACCCTAATTTTCCTAAGCTCCTGACAAGCACTCCAATAGATTAGATAATCTTCACATCCAAGCTCCTTCAAGCTCTCCAAAGCATCTTCGACATGTCTAGAAGCTCCTCTAAGAAGGAATCCAAGCACTTCAAGTTCCAAAGTCACCAACAAGACCAAACAAAGCAAGCCACCAAAAATTGAACACCAAAAACACAACCAACTTGCAAATTCTACCTAAAATAGAAAACTAAGTTGTAAAACTCTAAGCAATTTCCTAGGGGAACATACATTCTAAAGTTCAAAGATTGAGGCCTAAATCAATTTCTAGGTCCACTAAACAATTCCTAAAGTGAAGTAGGTCAAGGGTATCCACAAATTTGGGAAGGTTCTAATCATCAACCCTAAGTCAGAACCTAATCACATCTAAAAAATCAACAAAAAATCCTAAGGGAGTATACAAGTGTTATCTACAACATACTAAAAGTTCTAAGCAAAATTCAATACCAGATGGGAGAACAAAATTCCACAAAACAGATGATCAAATATGCAAACAAAAGAAATCATATAAAAATAGGGAAAATCAAATTAAATTGAAAAATGGGAGAAAATGAGATTTCTTAATTTCAGAAAATCACAATTAAATCCAAGATCATGGAGATGTTTTTAAAATATTTTTTGGATCAAAATTGGATTTAATATGGATTTTAGAAATCAAATGAATTAAAATAAATCCAAAAAGAATAAAAAGAAAATAAAATGAGGAATTAAATGAGGGCTATCAGATGGAGAGACTGGTAAGCGCATCTGAGAGTCCTAAGCATGTCCACGTGAGGGTCCAGTCACCAGCTGACTGGGTAAATGAAACGCTGCGTTTTTGGTTAAAGAGGGAAAGCTGAGTTTGAATCATATCCACACGATCATGCTTCCAAGTCAATGAGTCAACCTGATCCAACGCTTCAGGCTTCGTCTTCCCCAAAACTCAGGTGACCTGAGGCAATTCTCAGACGGTGGTTCATGGTGGAAAACACCGTCTTCTCCGGTGAAGGTCCACTTGCAGGTGACCAGAAATCACAAAGATTATGCCTATCTCACTCAGAAAATCACCAGAATCATGAATATCACATCCATTTCATCCAACTCTCAATGGAAATTAAAACACGAAGCCATCTTCAGAATATGCCAAAATCTCAACCATCACCATTTGCAAAATTGAATCCACAGAAATGATCCTCATGTTTTTTACATCATAATGATCTATCGAAATCAGTTCATAGCCTTAGGATCAACTCAATTCGTGCTCAAACAGATATCACATGTCATCTTGGAATGCCTCTAACTGCTCAAATTTCTATCCAGAAACGACCTAGGTTCCATCTAAACCCTAACCACATGCAAGAATCTACCTAGTTCAGCCTAGATCATGAGGAAACTTGAGAGTTACATACCTGAGAAAAATGAATCAACAGAGGTAGAAGATGATGGATTCAAGCTCCACAACTCTTCAGACACGATCAGTGAAGCAAGAGGAAGCTTTTCCAACCTTTAATTGTGCTTGATTGTGCCTTGAACTCCAAAACCGTTTTCAGTTAGAAACCTTGAAAGCTCAATTGCAATCTTTACTCTCTCCACGAAATCATCACCAACCTTCATCTGGAATCATTGAAATGAATATATAGAAGCTTCTCATGGGCTTCTAAGTCCAAATTAAGGCCCAATACAGTGATCCAAAGTTTCTGATTTTCTCTTAAAAATCCAATGTGACGGTCATGATTCTGAGCTCTCAGCTTGCTCTAGAATGTTCTAACCAACTACAAATTGAGCATGGAGTATGTTTGGATAGCTATCTCAGCCTGAAATGCCTTGTTTTTTGTTTTGGAATTG
Source organism: Lathyrus sativus (assembly GCA_963859935.3). NCBI lineage: Eukaryota > Viridiplantae > Streptophyta > Magnoliopsida > Fabales > Fabaceae > Lathyrus > Lathyrus sativus. The sequence continues at coordinate 452,815,161 of OZ012740.1, read as the reverse complement.
TAACTTGTAAATGAAGTAATCACTTTTCAAAGCAACTCATGAAATTGAACCTCAACTCAAAATTGTGCCATTGCCAATGTGTTTTAAATGCAATTTCTGGTCAAAATGACTACTCATATGACATGTTTATGACCTATAATTCAAAAAATGATTTTTCCCTCTTTTGAATCATTTGAAAAATCCTTCTTTTTAGGCCATTTTGAAGCACTTTGTGAAATAAGCCAATCCAACTCACCATGACTCCACATTTGACCTAAAAACATCATTTTAAGCACATCTCATTTTGAACAATTTTTCATTTGAAGAGTGGAAGATGGAGATTTTGGCACATTCTTGAAAATGACCTATAATTCAACTTTCCCAAAATACCCCTGGATTGCCAAGATCATAACTTGAGTTACACAAATCTTCTTGAGGACTTATAGTATTCAAATTAAAGCTAAGATCAAGACCTACAACTCTTATGTTGGCCAAGAATCCATTTGAAAACTCCTTGAGGGGAAAAAGTCGCTTGGAAGTCAAGTGACTTTCACAGATAAATTTCAGTGTCCTCTAGTGACTTGTAACTTGCAAGAACCATAACTTGAGTTCTACAAATCTTCTTGAAGACTTCTAGTACTAAAATTAAAGGTATTGAGAATCTCTACAAGTTTCATGTTGGCCAAAGATCCATTTGAAACTTGTATTTTGACTTATGTGGCTTTGAAGTTAGGCACTAAATAGGGGATTTTACCCTAGGAACCCTGTCTCAAACACCTCTAACCACTCTTGATTCTTTTGAACTTGGTGTTGGCTCATCCACACACATGCTTCAACATATAAATCCATGACTTCCATGACCTAGAGCTAGTTCTTGATTCCTTTTCTTTGCTCTCCTTGACCTAGGGTTACCCAGATGAAACCCTACTTGTACACACCTCAACCATGGCTCTTGAACTTGATACAATGACTTGTCTAAGCTCCTTCTTGACTTTATAGAGACTCATTAAGCTTCATTCACACATCATACCCTTGATCAAGACTCCTTAAACCCTGGAGGCTCCTCAGATACCTCCTCACACTTGAAGATAGGCCTCATACAGATGATCAAACTCCTCAAGGACACCCTCTTTTGACATGATACTCTTGATGACTTTTCTATTTTGTGTGAACCTCCAGCTAGGCTCTTTCTTTCATATCTCACCCTTGATCCTCTGCACAATGAATGATGCTATGCTATGCCAATGTTAGGGCTATGTTATGCTATGCAAATGAAATGCAATGAAACATAAATCAGGCAAGAAAAGGTTAAGCAAATTTTGGGGTGCAACAGGAACGTCATCCTCAGCGATAAAAATCTGGTTGTAACCAGAATATCCATCCAGCATGCTAAGGTACTCGTGGCCAGCGGCTGAATCGACTAGCATTTCTGTCACTGGCATCGAATACTCATCTTTAGGGGTTGCTGAATTTAAATCCCTAAAGTCTATGCAAACTCTTAAGGACCCATTTTTCTTAATGACTGGTACAATATTTACCAACCATTCGACATACCTGGTCGTACGGATGAACTTGCATCGGAGGAGTCTTTTTATTTCTTCCTTTATCTTTGAGAGGAGTTCAGGAACGAAACGTCTTGGGTTCTGTTTGACTGGCCTTTTGCCAGGCTTGATTGGCAGTCTATGCTCGACTAGATCTCTCTTTAGACCTGGCATTTCGTTGTAATCCCAAGCGAAACAATCCATGTACTCTCGCAGAAACTGGATGGTCTCGACCCTATGTTGGGGGTCGAGATTGGCACTGATATACGTCGGCCTTTTGATTATTCCATATCCCAGATCCACTTCCTCTAATGGATCTTGCGTCAGCATTTTAACATTGTTGGCCAAGGGATCTTTCTCAAAACACAGAGGCTCATCGTCATAAATGGCGTCGAGTCTTTGCCCTTCGTACCGAATTTTGTCGGGAGGCTTAGGGTCGAAACACCCACCTGTGCCTATTTGTTCAAAATATTCATTGGCTCTCTCATCAATTTTGTTGTTGGCAGCCTCTAAGGCCGTTTGTAGTTTAGTCTCGGACACGTAGGCCGAAATCCTTTGAAGCATTGTGGCTTTAGTCATCATCACTAAATTCGCTTCCCCACCCAGTGGGGTCTATAGGAAGGGTGCCAATATATGGGAGCCTCTCTCCTGGAACTTCCTTATCCCATCAGAAATCGTCGACAGGATGTAGATAAAGTGAGCAATACACTTCATCGTTTGGTGTAAATTCAAAATCTGCAGGCTCGCATGGGCCTATGTTGGTCAAATGTTTGTCAAACTGTCTTCTATCAACATGGTTTATAGGTGCCTTAAAATATCCTTGATCTGCTTCAATGTTTTCGACAATGTCATCTGGTCTCCAGATGGCGATCCTTTGATGCATCGAAGATGGCACTGCCCCCACTCCATGAATCCATTCACTTCCAAGCAATATATTATAGTTGGTCGTGGTTTCCACCACCATGAAGACAGTTGGGCGGGTAATGGTTCCGACCGTGACATTCACTTGTATGACCCCCATGGTCGAACCCACTTTACCTTCATAGTTTGAGAATACCATGTTGTGCAGCTTTATATCCGTCTCATCTTTTCCAATCTTGTTCAGCAGAAAATGTGGCATTAAATTCATCGTAGCGCCGTAATCCACCAAGATTTTGTTAACTGGGACCTTCTCTATCTGTGTCGTAATATAAAGAGGTTTCAGATGATTCTTCATCGCCTCCATGGGCCGTTCGAAGAATGCATTTTTTTCCTCGACGCAACCATTATTCATCACATAGTAACATACCGGCTTATGAGCTGCCATCTCCCAGTCCGTATAGGTGTCCAAGTTTTCAACCACAGAAATTCTGTCAAACTCCCTCGGCATCACTGATACTACATTAACCAAAATATCCAGAGTATCGTCAGAGTCTTCATCAAAATTATCGGTCATTTCATCATCGACCCCGATCGATTTCCTCTACTCTTCGACCTGTGTTAGAAACAACTTTCGTCCTATAGGTGTCTTCCCAAATGCTTTCGTTCGTCCTCCATTTTCGACGGGAACATTGGTACTAGATTCTGGCTAGTCCCTTTGTGCACTTTCCCTGAGTGCTTTTCTTTTACGTTGTTCTCGTCTCCATTGCGATCGAGACATGGGTTTTTTCCTTTATAATTTTCAGATACATGGGCAGCCTTCGAAGACTGAAACTCCTTTCGATAGCTTAATAAGGAACCTCGTTGCACCTCAAAGTTATTCCACCTCTGCTGCCCCTGCTGCCTATTCTCATTGAGTTTTGTCCATTTTCCATTAGTGGCCCAAGTGTTAGGCTTAAAACTAGTGGGTTTGTTTGTAGGAGGCCTTATGCGGGGCTCAGATCTTCTTTGAAGACTTCAGCGCGGGTCGAACCTGGGCCTTTCGTTATCTTGCCTTAGCCTTCGTGTTCCCTCTAGCTTCTGTGCAGCCTTTTTGTCGAATATGGCGCTGCATCAGGGACAAAGCATCACACTAGATTCTCTCTCTTGGCAACGGTGGAGGAAAGCTACAATCGATTCTTCCTGCTCTAGGTACACTTCCCTAGTGTGTGCCCCCTGGTAATTTGATTCACTATCCCCTACATCTTCATGTTGAGTGATCTCTACCACATTAATCTCAACTTCTTCGACCAGATTTGCTTCCTTAGGCCTAGCTCCACGCCTTTAGTGGCCTGATCAATTCTGACGAAGTTATCAGCAACTTCTTTGGTCACTATCTCCCAACCCAAATTGCTCTTGTTATTTGAACTTATGGCTTCATCCCTTTGATTGTGGTCATCGATTGCCATTTCCACGCAGTTCTTTTGTCCGAAGCTCATGGTGACTTTCGCCATCACAGCCTCATCTATCAAGTTGTTGGTAGTTTCTGTCATGTCGATTAAAAGACTGTAGCCGTCAGTAGCTTCGACCATGTTGGTTAAAAAGTTGCAGCCATCAGTAACTTCGACCATGTTGGCCTCCACCGGTTTTGTATAATGTGCGTCCGCCATTTGCAAAGGGTTTGTGTCGACCTTCATCTGACCGCTAGCCTTCTCCCCAAACTTCAGACGTCCTTCCTGAATTGCATTTTAAACAAGGTCCTTGAAAAGAAAACATTGAGACGTTTTATGACCCAGAAAATTATGGTATTTACAAAACCCTCTTTTCTTCCTTTGTTCTATGGACGGTATTTTAGCACCAGGTGGCACTATCATTTGTCTGTCTTTAACTAACAAATCGAAGATTTCATCATATTTTGTGGTGTCGAAAGTATATGTTTTCTTAGGGAAGATGTCGTTCTTTTTGGATTCGACATAACTCTTCCCTTGTGGGGGAGCTAGTACTTTACATGAGTAAGGTGGTCCTTGTTTGAGTTCAGCAAGATCCACCACGCCATCATCGAAGCACACAGGATCATCACACAACCCTTCGACATACTCATTGTATTCGACAAAAGCTACCTTCTTATTCTTATTGAACTTAACCTTCTCGTCTTTGAGTCTTTCTAGTTGCCGGACTCGATCGGCTAGTTGGGCCATGTCCCTTAGGTACTGGGTATCCAACTTCTTCCTAATGGAATAGTCGAGGCCCCCAACATCCATTTCGACCAACTCATGTTCAGGGACCTGTGTGAAGCATCTGGCTTTAAGCAAACAGAATCTATTAAGGTATTCTTCGATTGGCTCAGAAAACTTATGCTTCACACTAGCGAGTTCTTTTAAGCTAATCTTAGTCTAGCCCATATAGAACTGTTCATGGAATAAACGCTCTAACTGGGTCCAATTGCACACCGTATTATAGGGTAGCATTGTGAACCAAGTGAAGGCATTTTTAGTAAGAGAACTTGGGAAGTATTTTATTCTAAGGCTTTCATCATTCTCTATCTCTCCAGCCTCGATTAAATAACGGGTCACATGTTCAACAGTAGACTCCGTTGTATCTCCTGAAAACTTAGTAAACTTGGGTACTTTCGTCCTAGGGGGTAACTCCGCCTGAAGGACATAGTCTACTATGGGTGAAGTATAATTTGGCCTGGTGAACCCAGTGTTCAAACCATTTCTGGCCATAATTCTCTCGACCATGGCTGCCAGATTATTATCAACAGCCACGTTATTTCGTCGAACCTGTTAGACCACAATGTGCGCATCTAGGTTTTGATTCACGATAACCACTCTTGGGTCTCTTTCTCCCAAGACACAGGGATGATTTCGCAATGGCTCTTCCCTAAGCGCTTCGACTACAGGATGGGCCATTCTTCCTTGGTTTCCTACGTCGGTTTCTGCCATATTTCCCAAGTTTTCTCGTGGGGTATCCGCTACTGCAGCCTGATTCTTGGCTAAGGGGGTACCCCCATGAATTCAGCCAATCTTGTCAGTTGTACCGCCAATTGTTGATTGGTCTGAGTTGTATTTTGGATTAATGGTTGAAATATTTCACCCATGGTTTGCGACGAGGTCTTCACCATTTATAGGTTACTTTCATCCATCTACTATCTCAAACAGGCGACTGAAGTGTTGGTCAAATTGGGGCCTTGCGTCGAATAACCTAAGCTCTGACTTTGGGGATTTTGACCTATGTTCACGCCAGACCCTGACCCCTGTAATGGCGAAGCCATTGCATGATCTAAGAATATGGGGGTGCACTTTGGAGCCCCTGCATCATAGCGGTGGGCATTCCATATAGGGGATTTCTTGGTGACTGTGAAAACCCAGGGGGAACGAACTGCCTGGAAGTCGAACTTCCTCCTAACAATATCTGAGGATTTGACGTTTGATGGCCAATATATTCCAACACCGGTTGACTATAAGGTCTTATCACCGTCGACCCAGTCCCAAGTGCAGAGGGTGTCGGTACTGGCCTCACAGGAAGAACCGTTTGTTCTCCAGTCGATGGTATCGGAGGGGAAACTCCCTTGTCTCTTATTCCCTCGCTGGAACCGTATCCCTGACGGTTGGGGTTATCTGGCTGGTTCGTATCCGTAGCCATGTTCCTAAAGTTTCGTCTTGGTCGTCTTTCTTCGTTTACAGCGGTAACTCTACCACTTCTTAGTAACATAAAATGCACTTCTCACGAAAAGGACCAACACGACTGCAAATTTTGTAAATTTAACTTTGTAAAAAAAACAAACTTCTTAGCACTGTCCCACTGGGCGTGCCATTTTGTTTCCCTTGAAAATTAGAAAACAACCACTGATCTTCCAAATCTAACTTTAGTGACTCACAGGATCGATCAGATTGATCCTAGGACATGTGCTAAAGGTTTTTTGTTTTGTTTTTGGAGATCTATCTAAGTTTCATACTTAGGCAGTATTGGGGTAAAAGAATCTAAAGAAACACCTTGTTCGACTACGGAATAACTTAAAAGATAAAATGAAACTTTCAATGAAAGAAAGAAAGAAGTTTGTTTGGAGAGGGAGATTAGATTAAGGGCGAATAAAAAGGAATTACATAGGAAAAAGAGAAAAGAAAGAAAAGAACGGGAATAAGGAAGAAGGGTGCAAAGAAAGTAAAAGACTTTGTAAAGTTTAAAGCAAGTAAAGTAAATTTCATTAAGATAAAAGATGGTGTGTTTACATCACGTACATTCTCTATAATACTCGCTTTCTCTATGCTCGGATACTTGGAGTAATTCTAAGAGTAATTTGTACAATGGTAAATTACAACACACTTATTCATGTCTAAGACATCCTATTTATAATATTAAAAAATAACTTCTCCTAACTTCCAACATCACCACCTCTCGCCACTTGTCATAATGCATGGATCCACTGCTCATAAGGTGTCACGTGTCTTCTTAAGCATTTGGCAAACGAAACCGTTCCCTCCAAAAAACCTTTGAATTTCAAACCTTCGACGAACCAACAACAACAACAAGCGGTCAAAGTCCTTGCTTCACTTTCAATTTTGGTAAGTCCTTCGATTCCCTCCTTAGCCGCCTTACACCTTTCGACCAACTTTTGTTCTCAGCTTGTTTCTGGAATTTCATCTTGAATTCCTTTCTTCTGCATGAGGCGTCGAATTTAGGAGCTAACAAGTTTCTAGTGCAGATTGTAATCAGTTGATTATATTGGATTAAGTCCTTGGATAAGGCAAAATCATCTGGGCGGGTGGACTGGCTTAGCTTGATAATTTTCAAGTGAACCAGGATATATCGTGTGTCCTTCTTTTGTGTTATTTTCTTTGTGATTTTTGTTTGAGTTTCATAAAAATATTTCATTTTTAAAAACCCAATTCAAACCCCTCTTTCTTGTGTTTTTCTCACACCTTCACTTACTTGAGATTACCATCGATGATTAGTGAAAGTAAAAAAGATGACTTTTACTTTTATTAAGGATCGCATATGGAAAAGAATCAACTCCTAGAGTGGTAGATCTTTGTCTAAAGCTAGGAAATAGGTGATAATTAAATCAGTCTTGCAATCTAGCTCATCTTACATTATGAGTGTGTATCTTATTCCAGACACGACGGTGAATGATATTGAAAAGATGTTCAATTCGTTCTGGTGTGGTGGTGGTAGTAATAATATAGGAATTAAGTGGTTGGCATGGTATAAGTTAAATTGCACTAATAAGGAGGGAAGAATGGGATTCAGAGACTTCAAAGCCTTTAACTTGGTTATGGTGGCTAAACAAGAATGGTCCTTGTTGATATTTGTAATAGAGAGGATAGGAGGGATACTGGTAGGTTTGTTGTGATGATTGGGGTATATTGGAAGAATAAGAATAATATTGTTTGGAATAATGTTTTAATGAGGTTTTGAGAATTGGCTTGCAGTCATATTTCAATTGGCAAGTGTATCACCCCAAAATTTGCCCTTTCGTTTTAACCGTAACTGACTAGTGTTTTGTTCATTTCACATTTTTGCATATTATGGCATTGGCTCTTGAGACATGGGATCAAGGTATTTTTGTGGCTCGAGGTTTCCTTTTATTGCAAGTTTTTAGAACAACAAGCATCAAAGGCTTCAACACTTATTTTGCTCAGCAATCAAGCACCCTATTATATTCTTCAGCAAGTAATTTTGAGCACAGGAGGCAATTCACAGATTATTTTAGGCATTTTACAGGTGCAATATCAAAGGACAAGTTTCAGAGGCTTAACAAGGTTCAGAACAGATGACAACGGGTGGTTACGCAAGTTTCCCTCAACATGGCGCCAAATTTGGCAATTTTTGAATATGGTAATCGGTTACCACATATAGGTAATCGATTACCTCAAGCATATTTTACAAAAGTGGTTCAAATTTCAGCATTGCAAAATTTCTAACCTTTGGTTTCACATGTGTATCATTGGAAGGATCTAGAATTGATTCATTTTCACCATTTCCCTCCAAATTTCAAACACTCCATTCCTAATTCCACTCCTAATTTCCATTCCAAACACTAACCCACACTCCAACCACATTTTGATTCCTAACCTAGGGGTTATTTAATCAAATTTACTCCAAACCACACTCATTCACTCTCATTTTTCATCTCAATTTCAAAATTTGCTCTCAAATTCTCTCAACTTTTCTCTCATTCTTCAACCTTCCACCAAAGCTCCATAACCAAAAAGCTTCACAAATTGTGCATTTCAATTTGTGAATCTTTGAACTAAATTTTGATCCTTGGTTCAATACAGGTTCTATAGTTCATTTGGATCTTGAATTAAGTTGTTGGAATCACTTTTGGAAGAATTTTTGCTTATTTATGGATTATTGCTTGGATCTTCAAGTTTTATTGCTCAAGCTTCATAGATCCTTGGATTTTTTGGTTGGATTTGTTAATTGAAGCTTAACAACACTTTGTCGCTTTCGCGAAAATAAGGTGCCGGCACAACAGAAGAGTCGCCACCTTTCGTTATTTATCCCTCAGAGCGGGAAAGGAAACGATCGGAAAAACCTAACGAAAAAGGGTAAGACAAGGTCATCGCAACCGTTGTTTGGATTCGGGAGTCGGTTACGCAAGGGGAAGGTATTAGCACCCCTCACGTCCGTCGTACTCGACGGGATCCTCGCTTGTTGGTTTACTTGGACGGGTTAGTTTTATCCTATCTACCTATCAAGGCTGGCTGAAAAAGAAAAGAAAAATGACTCGGCAAAGCGTCGCACTTTATGCCTATGTATTCTCATCAGAGAATGAGAAATCAGAGTCAATGTAGTTCGGCCTACGGAGGGTTATGGGGGAAGGTAGCTCGCCAAGACATCGCCATCTTGTGCCTACGTACTCTCAACAGGCATGAGAGATTAGATCTCACATAGTTCGGGAAACTACGGTTTATTTCCTGTCTTTTACGAAAGAAGTGTTTTTCATTGTGTTTGCAATTTCAATCGCACTAGAGACTATGACCTGAGAGTGAATGCGTCGCATGTCACCCAAAGGGTACCATACTAAACATCCAGACTGTGGAAAAGAAACTCTCCCACAATCCTTTCTCAGATAGCTTAAGGCTCGTAACGTACGAAAGAAATCATTCATGATTACTGTATCTTAAACTGTTTTGAGATGAGAAGAGAACAGACCCAACTAGGAGGGAGACTATCAAGTCCTACTGTTATCATGCCATGGATTCATCCTATGGTTGAGGTTTGAACAGGTAACTCCTAGAAGTTGTCATGCATAGGTTTCAACCTAAAATTCTATCATCAAATCCTTATCAAAGGAAATGAGAGTCCTAAGGGATCATGTCAATGATACACCAAAACAGACAAAGCATCAGCTTAACAGTAAAATGCATGCAATGCAAGTGAGGGAGGAAATGTGTGTGGGGCTTCAGCCTCCACAAGCTCATCTCAACCTCAAGCCAGAATGAAATAACAGTAATCATACTGAAATATAAACAACCTGCTATCAAGCAATAAACAGTAAACTGCAATCATAAAGAAAAAATGAAATAAAGTGCCATCAGGCAAACAAACCACATGGGCAAGGGAGCTGAGCTCTACCGAATACCCGCAAGCAAAGCCACACAGTAACAATACAAGCAGAGGGAGCAACTCAACCTCTAGTGCAATCATGCTCCTAGATTCTATCTATTCTAGATATGAACTTATTCTAATGCATCAAACAAGTCAAACAAAACACAGCAATACAGAAAAGAAAAACGAAGAAAACAGATCAACTCCTCTCTCAACTCCAAGCTTCAGCTTTTCCAACAGCAACTCAATCTTCAGACTTCAATCACTCTTGACAAACATCAGTTTGCTTTTCCAGGTTTCAACCCTACAACATAAGTATCAACTTATCTTCTCCCTTAAGCTTCAGCTTCTTGATCATCTCCACCTTCGGGCTTCACCTAATCTTCAGGGATCTTCAAGTATCAACTTGCTCTTGTTTCTCTTCAAGCTTCAGCTGGAATGGCAATGCTCAAGGATTCATCCTCTTCAATACTCTTCAATGAAGTCTTCATCTTCAAACTCAGGCTCAGCATCTCTCAAGACAATCAAACCAGAGAAAATCACTTACTGGATAATCTGGGGGATATTGAACTGCTTATTGATCACCAAAGGTGACTTATAAGGGTTCAACATCAAAGGAATGGTTCCCTCAAAAGTTCTACTTCCTAGGTACATCACTTATCCCTCCAAAGGAGAGAGGTGTATGCCATGGAAGGACTTTGAATCATAGGGAGGAATGGAGGTGACAGATACCATCCATGTTTGAGAAAGAAGTTATCTACATCTAAACTCTTCCTAATCCCTAACCCTAAAACAAAACAAAAAGAAGAAAGAACAAGCTCTCAAGCTCCTCAATGCATCTTCAAATCTTCTACTATGCTCCACAAGCCCACAAAGCAAAGCAACTAAAGCAAACATGCCCTAAAGGCAACACAAACAATCAACCAATACAAAAATCAACTAAAAATAGCATACTATTATATTAAATCCTAATATAATTTCTAAGGGATCCTACATACCTACCCTTAATACCCATATATGCCCCATAGTCTAAATTGTCCTAAAAACCCAAAATCTAAAGTTATTATGGACCTATGTTGAAGTTTTAACCTAATTCTATACAACCTAATAGCAGCTAGTCAAAACTATCCTAAAAATCATCACAAAAATATGGAATTAATCCAGGGGGAACCTAAAACATATATCCAACTATCCTAAAAAGATTGACCTAAAAATATTAAGGGAGCTACCTAAACTAAATTCTACAAAATCATATATCAACTTAAAAGAATTAAAATGCAATTAAAGAAGAAAATATGCAAAAAGTATTAAAATGCATAATATGAAAAATGTTTTTGTTTTATATTTTTCTAGACAAAAATATGAAAAGGGAGAAAAAACTCCCATTAAAAAATATTGATTTTTCATTTTGATATGAATTTTCTAAAATATGAAATAAAATGGTGAAAAATAAAATCAAAATATGCAATGGGGTGCAAACAGCAACAATATCCAGTTTATAAAATGATTGGGCTCAACATGTGGGGTCTGAATAGAAAAGCGCTTGGGCCCATTTTCAAATCAGAAATTAAATGAAAAATCATTCAGAAAAAGAAAAAACTATGGTGCGAATAGAAACAAATTATAGTTCATATCATAATGGGCCTCGCTTGGGGGGTGTTGGTAGCCATTATCACTCAAAGCCCAGAATCTCCTTTAAGTGAAACGCGGCGTTTCGCCTTGTTTCTGATTCCCTCCACAATTCAAATCAAACGCGCGCGTTGAATCCGGTCTTTGGTCAAGGTCAGCGCGCCCATCCAACGGCTGTGGGTTATCTTCAACCTTGAGATTAGGGTTTTCAGAAAACTTCCATTAAAACACATGCCATGCAACAGATTTACATCAACTCGTTCTCTCTCATATCAGCACCAATTTCCACGATGTAAAACCCAAACTTGCTTAGAATTTCACCCTGAACATGATCATAATCTTGGATTAAACTGAAGTGGCCTCTATCACAGAACCCAAAGGTGAAACTCCATGGATCTCAAAATATCATCAATCTTCGACCTCAACCAAACTCATATTTCTTGGTATCAAAATGATCCTTATGTTCCATGGGTTAAAATCATCTAATAATCTTGCATTATAACTCACTATATCACACGTTCTAGCTCCATCAAGAAATGGCATCCATGAATGAAACTTCACCAATCACTCCTAAACTCATCATACATGATCACCTAATTGTCTCTAACAGTTCTAAACTAATAATTTAACCTAGCCATGCCTAGATTATGAGGTAGAGATGATTTTGCAAACCTGGCTTCTTGGATTGGTAGTGATGGTAGATCTTCAATTCAAGCCTTGCAACTCTTCAAGAACACTCCTTGGATGATGAAAACTCTTCTGTATGCAAAAGATTTGATGTAGCAAGCTTGTACTTCAAGATCCAATGGCAATTGCCTTCTTGCACATTCACTTGGAACACCTTCAATTCTCCATCAATGGAGCTTCAACTCAGTATGAACACACTCAGCAAGGTCTATGGAGAAGGTTTGTGAAGAAAAATGAGATAGCAATGAAGAAGAATCAAGAGATTGAATGTAACTTGCAATGGAAGCTTTTGGTTTTCACTCTCTCTTCTCTACACCAATTAACACCAACCTTGCATTTGAGCAAGTTGCAATGGTTATATAGAATGGTTTAGAACAGTCTAGAACCATCTAGGATCATCTAATGAGAAATTCATCTTTTCATGCAATGGTATTTTGAATTCTCATTTCTCATAACATGGTATCTCATGCCAAATGCCTTGCAACCTTGGTTTCTGATTTTAAATTCTCCTTACATGAGATCTAGGACAAGTTACAATGCATAACTTCCTTGTTTGTTAAGTTTTTCCTTGTTTTGGTTTGGTACCTTCATGTGCAAGTAATCAAATTACAAAGCAACCCTATGATGAAAGCCTCAAATCAAAATTGTGGCTGAACCATTGTTCTTAGAATGTCATTTGGAGTCAAAATGACCTATCACATGACATGGTTCGGATTTATAACTTGGGATTTATGATTTTCAACTTCACTTGAATTAACTTATGCCTCATTTTTAGGCCATTTTTATCACTTTTTGATATGAGCCTTTTCAACATCTCATGACCTCCCTACTAGCCTTAAAACATCATTCTAAGCAAGTTTGATGTTGAAGATTTTTCCATTTGAATCTTGGAAGTAGGAGATATGACCTCATGCTTGAAATGACCTATAACTTCCAAATGACCAAAATGCCCTTGGCTTGTCAAAGCCATAAGTTGAGTTCTACAAATCCTATCAAGGACTTCTAATACTATCTAGAAATCTAAGAAGATGCTCTTCAACATTCATGTTGACCAAGAGTTCATAGGAATCATCCTACTAGGGCAAAAGTTGTCTGCAAGTTGGGTGACTTTCAAGGACCCAGATTCACATACCTCAGATGACCTGTAATTTGTCAAAACCATAACTTGAGCTCTGCAAATCCTATCAAGGACTTATACTACTCAAATTAAAGCTAAGAACAATATCTACAACATTCATGTTGTGGGGAAGATGAGATGACAATCACATCTTGAGCTAAACTGCCTTGAAGATAGGGATCAAACTAGGGGATTTTACACTGTCAATCCTTAGAAATCCTAGCTTAAAACTTCTCAAACTCCTCAATCATGATGAGTTGGTCTAGGAATCATCCTTATAGTATCTTAATACATCATTCCATGATCACATGGCTCTTGGATTAGGTCTCACCCTCTCCAAATCTTCAGTTGACCTAGGGTTGACCCAGTCAAACCCTAATTCCACCACTCATGGTTGAATCTTCTGAATTCTTGTACAATGACCTCTCTGGGCTTCATGATGGCTTTCAAGACATCTCCTAAGCTTTCTCAAAGCTTCAAGTCCATCCTCATAGTCTCAGAATCATCTGAGGAGCTCCCACAACTTTCAAGTTATGAGGCACACAACCTTGGTTTCAACTAATTCCTCTGAGGATCTCTTGAGTTCTAGGACAAAGGTATCAACCTTTGAACACTTGATGGGTAAATAAATGTTGGTCAAATTTTGGGGTGCAACAGCTGCCCCTATTCAAACGGCTTGAACCTGACTGGGTGAGGAGCGAACGGCTCTCAGCTAATCGAGGTGCGAGACGGTTGAATACCGATAAACCCGGAAATTTGCCAACTGCTCAAGTACTGGAATAATAGCTGCACGGCAACTATCTGGAGAAATACTAATCTGACATCATCGTCAGTTATCCACATTGAATTCTTCTGACATTGTCATCAGACTACCAAAACACCCAACATCGCCGTTGGAAGACTAAATCACCTGACATCGCCGTCAGAAACAAACATACCCAACATCGCCGCTGGAAACAAACAGCCAACATCGCCGTCGGAGAACAGAACACCCAACATCGCCGCTGGAAAACTGCAGAATGCGACATTGCCGTCATAAACCAACATACCCAACATCACCGCTGGAACACAAAATCATCTGACAAAAACACCCAACATCGCCGCTGGAAAAGAACATAATCTGACCTCGCCATCAAAACAACAAACATCCAACCTCGCCGCTGGAAACAAACATGATCTGACCTCGCCGTCAGGGTGAAGAAACTTCATTGGGGAATTGGTCATACGGTAACCGGTAATACATAGTCAATCATGCCATCAGGCATCCAAAGAACACTGTCGGGCATCAGCCGGACTTCAACCATCAGGTTGACCATGCCATCAGGCATTCAAAGAAATCGTCGGGCATCGGCCGAACTTCGACCGTCAGGTTGATCATGCCATCAGGCATTAGCTGAGATAACTGCTTCATTAACCGGTGAGACTTCAATCATGGAGTCTTCAAAGGAGATTTCAACTTCGCCGTTAGAAATCTTCCTGGGGAGGACACTTCGCCGCTGGGAAATCTGGAGAACTATCAAGCAACTCCGCTCCGGAGGTCCAGAAATCATTCTGGAGGAATCAACTCTGCTGAGGACTTCAAGAATCATCTTGGGCAAATAACTCCGCCGGGGACCTTCAAGAATCATCTTGAACCGATAACCATTCTGAGCAAACATTCTGCTGGGGATTCCAGGAATCATCCTGGGCAACTCTTGCTGGGGACAAACCAATCATGGCTTGAGCAGCTTCCAAGGATTCGGCTCTCTTGGGGCTTCAGGAATCATCCTGGGCAACTTTTACTGGGGACTGCACTGGGGAGCTTTAAGAATCATCTTAAGCAGACGACCCTGCTGAGGAATTCAAGAATCATCCTGAACTGAAGACTTCGCTGGGGATCTCAAAAATCATCTTGAGCAAGCGACTTCGTTGGGGAGAATGTCAGGAATCATCCTGAGCAACTGATCCTTCGGCGGAACACTTGCACAACAAGAACGGTAACAACCTAGATCATGTTTATTATGCATATGCTTCGGCGCCATTCTCCATACGGTGGAAATGCTATGCGTTTATGATAGATGCTATGCAATCATGCACAATGATGCGATCCCGTCAGCAAAATAAATGCCGAAGGGGAATCCTCCTGTCAAGGAGAAAGAACTACTCAGATAGAGGAATCATCCTGCTGAGGAGAACGTGGTCACGCCAATCTCAATTGGACTCCGCAGGGGACACAACTTCAGTTGACTGCTGCGGGCGAAACAACTTCAGTTGATTGCTGCAGGGGAACGAAGCTCTACGAGAACTAGGACCTGCTGAGGGAAAGCGATGTCAATCGCAGGAGTAAACTGCGTGGCCGTCTCGGCTACTCTTCTGGGGATAAGACTCTATGGGGAAACAACTTCAGCTGCTCAACACTCCACTGGGGAAAAACCAATCATGGTCTGATCAACTTCCAAGGATTCGGCTCTCTTGGGTATCTGCAATACTCGGCTGGGGAAGGAGAAATCATTCTGCTTCGCTGGAGAGAGTACAACTCTGGGGGAAATACAACATCAGTTGTTCAACGCTCTGCTAGGGAAAACCAATCATGGTCCCTACTGCTTCCAAGGATTCGGCTCTCTTGGGGATTTGCGAACTCAGCCGGGGAAGGAGAAATCATTCTACTTCACTAGAGAGTACAACTCTGATGAGGAATTTCAATTCCGCTGGGGAAGAAGGAATCATCCGACTTCGGGGGAGAGTACAACTCTGCAGGGGAATACAACATCAGTTGTTCCAACACTCTACTGGGGAAGAGGGACTCGTCCGACTTCGGGAGAGAGTACGATTCTGGTGGGGAATCTCAATTCCGCTGGAGACTTCAGTCTAGCACCATCAGTTTCCGCATACTTCGGCGTATGAATAGTTTCCTACGAAACCTGCACTTGTGACCCGGTGCGGGGGAAAACACGAGCTTCGGCGCCCGAACATTTCTATGAAACCTGCACTTGTGACCCGGTGCTGGGGGAACACGAGCTTCGGCGCCCGAACATTTCTATGAAACCTGCACTTGTGACCCGGTGCTGGGGAGAACACGAGCTTCGGCGCCCGAATACTTCTAGGAAACCTGCACTTGTGACCCGGTGCTGGGGGAATGAAGTCATGCTTCGGCGCGTGACTCAGCTGAGGAGATGACGTTCCTTCAGGATGCGTCTGCTTGGGGAAAGAGAATCATCTCTGCCTAGGGAGACATATCAATGCTCGCGATCTAGCGGTCAGACTCTGCGGGGAGAGGCTACTGAACTCTGCTGGAGAAAGAGGAATCATCCTGCTTCCGGATGCGCACGGCGCACTGTCTGGGATATGCTACACCTGTAACAACACAAACAAACAGACAAGATACCCTTCTCAAAGGGACCTATCAAGGTTATTATCTCGTGACAATATTCAGGTAATTAATTGTTTCAACAATCAATGGCCTAGACCAGTAAGTTTTTGTATGTGCATTTTATCAAAAACATCGGCGTTCTTTTTCGCAAACAAAACAGATAAATGCTAAACAGACAAACAGAATTGATGAATAGTATGCATTTTATTGATAACGAACCCCTGAATGGGTAAAAAATTGTTTTACAACAGATGCAAGCTCCTGGAATGAGGAAGCCGCGCAAAAAGATAAAACATAAATATACATCAGTATATACAAATGTCGGCAACGAGGCGTAGACGAACACCATGAGTTGATCCCTCTATGACCCACTCGACTTCGATACTTCTTCGACGCTTCAGCATCGGAAGAGATTGATTCAGATAAACGGCCCTCAGGTCCTCCAAACCACTAAACAATGAAAGTCCACATGTGGAACGCAGTCATTTGCTTTTTCAAATCCCTAACTTTTGCGTGAACCGCCCTTTGCGGGTTTTCAGTTCACCGGGATACCCTTTTTTGCCGAAGCCGCCCAGTGTAGGTTTTCGACTTCGCGGGTGTACATTTTTTCAATATATCCCTAATTTTTGCCCGAACCTTTTATTCTGTTTTTGGTTCGCCGGGATGCCCCTTTTTTGCCCGGACTCTCTTTTTTTGTCCAGCGGGTCGCTTTCAAGCAAAGTATTTTTTTAACTGCGTCCGCGTTCACCGGGGATGCAAAATCTTCACCATCCATCGTGGATAACAACAAAGCTCCTCCCGAGAAGACCTTGTTGACGATGTACGGACCATCGTAATTCGGAGTCCACTTGCCCCGGTGATCGGAGTGTGGCGGAAGAATCTTCTTTAGGACGAGATCACCCGTCTGAAAGCTTCTAGGACGCACCTTCTTATCATAAGCTTTCTTCATTCGGCTTTGGTACAGACGACCAAATGCAATCGATGCTAACCTCTTCTCGTCCATCAGGCTGAGTTGGTTCAAGCGATTCGTAATCCATTCTGCCTCATCGAGTTTCACATCAACCAAAACTCGCAAAGAAGGGATCTCCACTTCTAACGGTAGGACAGCTTCCATACCGTACACCAAGGAGAAAGGAGTTGCCCCGGTTGACGTACGGACCGTCGTACGATAACCGTGCAGTGCAAACGACAGCATCTCGTGCCAATCTTTGTATGTCACAACCATCTTCTGAACAATCTTCTTTATGTTCTTATTGGCGGCTTCGACGGCGCCATTCATCTTCGGCCGGTAAGGAGATGAGTCGTGGTGTTCGATCTTGAAGCTCTGGCACAGCTCCTTCATCATCTTGTTATTCAAATTCGAACCATTGTCAGTAATGATCCGCTCGGGAACTCCGTAACGACAGATGATGTCCCTCTTTATGAATTTAGCCACCACCTGCTTGGTCACATTAGCGTACGAGGCTGCCTCCACCCACTTGGTGAAGTAGTCGATAGCTACCAGAATGAAGCGATGATCGTTAGATGCAGTGGGCTTGATCTTGCCTATCATGTCGATGCCCCACATGGAGAACGGCCACGGGGAGGACATGACATTCAGCGGGCACGGCGGCACATGAACTTTATCAGCATAAATCTGGCATTTATGACATCTCTTCGCGAATCTGAAGCAATCCGACTCCATCGTCAGCCAGTAGTATCCTGCTCTCAGGATCTTTCTCGTCATAGCATGCCCGCCGGCGTGCGTACCAAATGTGCCTTCATGGACTTCTTCCATGAGCATATTCGCCTCTTTCTCATCTACACATCTGAGTAGCACGAGGTCGTGGTTTCTCTTATACAACACTCCATCAGGATTGAGATAAAAGTTTCCAGACAGCCTCTGCAGAGTCTTCTTATCCTGGGTTGACGCGCCCGCAGGATACTCCTTAGTCATAAGGAAAGTTTGGATGTCATGGAACCATGGCTTGCCGTCGGCGGCATCCTCGATTGCAAAGACAAATTCCGGTCTATCAAGACGCGAAAGGACAATTCTTGGAGCCTCATTCCAAAAATTGACTTTATACATTGAAGCCAACGTGGCTAAGGCATCAGCCATTTGATTTTCAGCCTGGGGTACATGATGGAGTTCCACTCGATCAAAGAACGGAAGTAGCCTCCTGGCATAATTCATGTACGGCACCAAATTCGGTTGACGAGTCTCCCACTCCCCTTTAATTTGGTTGATCACAAGCGCTGAGTCACCATATACGTCTAGATTCTTGATTCTCAAATCAATTGCCTCTTCTAGACCCATGATGCATGCTTCGTACTCCGCCTCATTGTTGGTGACTGGAAACGTCAGTCTCGCAGTAAACGGGATATGGGATCCGTGGGGAGTCGTGATGATAGCCCCGATGCCACTTCCATAGGAATTAACCGCTCCATCGAATATCAACTTCCACTGGGATTTCCTATCTGGCCCCTCGCCGGGCAACGGCTCATCGCAGTCCTTCGCTTTGAGAAACATAATATCCTCGTCAGGGAATTCGAACTTCATCGGCTGGTAGTCCTCGATGGGTTGTTCGGCAAGGTAATCAGACAATACGCTTCCCTTGATGGCCTTCTGGGATACGTACTGAATATCATATTCTGTTAACACCATTTGCCATCTGGCAATCCTGCCCGAAAGAGCTTGCTTCTCGAAGACGTACTTGATCGGATCCATCTTCGAAATTAGCATAGTGGTGTGATTGAGCATGTACTGTCGTAAACGTTTGGAAGCCCAGGCTAGCGCACAACACGTCTTCTCCAGCATCGAGTATCGAGATTCACACTCAGTGAACTTTTTACTCAAGTAGTAAATGGCATGCTCTTTTCTGCCCGTCTCGTCGTGCTGACCGAGAACACACCCCATACTATTCTCCAGAACTGTCAAGTACATGATTAATGGTCGTCCAGCCACTGGGGGTATCAAGATTGGAGGTTCTTTAAGATACTGCTTTATCTTGTCGAATGCCTTCTGGCAATCATCATTCCAAGTAATCGCCTGATTTTTCTTTAAAAGCTTGAACATCGGTTCACAAGTGGCCGTGAGCTGAGAGATAAACCTTGCAATGTAGTTTATTCGGCCCAAGAAACCACGTACTTCTTTTTCTGTTTTCGGCGCTGGCATTTCTTGAATGGCTTTTATTTTCGCAGGATCAACCTCGATACCTCGTTCACTAACGATAAACCCCAGCAACTTTCCGGACCGCACTCCGAAAGTGCACATGTTAGGATTCAGTCTCAACCTGAACTTCCTAAGCCTCTGAAAAAGCTTCAATAAGTTGACCAGATGCTCTTCCTCCGTTTGGGACTTCGCAATCATGTCATCAACATAGACCTCGATCTCATGATGAATCATATCATGAAACAAAGTTACCATAGCCCGTTGGTAAGTGGCCCCTGCGTTCTTCAGACCGAAGGGCATTACCTTATAGCAAAATGTTCCCCAGGGGGTGATAAACGTCGTTTTCTCCATGTCCTCCGGCGCCATTTTGATCTGATTGTAGCCGGAGAAGCCATCCATAAACGAAAACACGGAGAACTGGGCTGTGTTGTCGACCAACACATCGATATGAGGCAACGGGAAATCATCTTTAGGGCTCGCCCTATTCAAATCCCGATAATCGACGCACATGCGTACCTTACCGTCCTTCTTCGGTATAGGCACTATGTTGGCGACCCACGGAGGGTACGTGGTGACCGCTAAGAAGCCAGCATCGAGCTATTTCTGTACTTCTTCTTTGATCTTAACAGCCATGTCTGGTCTCGTCCTCCTAAGCTTCTGCTTAACGGGAGGGCAATCTTCTCGTAGCGGCAAGCGGTGGACCACGATGTCCGTGTCAAGTCCGGGCATATCTTTGTATGACCAAGCAAAGACGTCACTATACTCTCGAAGCATCTCGACCAATCTCTGCTTGACATCACTCTGCAGCGCAGCCCCTACTCTGACGTTTCTGACGAGCTCTTCAGAACCCAGATTTACGATCTCAATCTCCTCCTCGTGAGGCAGAATAACCTTTTCCTCTTGTTTCAACAAGCGGGCCAACTCTTCAGGAAGGTCTTTGTCTTCATCAATCTCTTCCTCGGCTTGATAGATCGGGCAATCAAAGTCGAAGTGAGCCGTAGAAGGTCCAGAGTCGATGTCATCTGTTATGTGGATCCTGCAATAACAAGGGTTAAGTTTAAAACAAGAATATGCAGGTTAGCACAAACCCCATTGCCATTTTACTGTTTTTCAAAACAAATATAAAACAGGAATAACAGAGAACACAATATTTGAATACGAAGAAAACGCCTTTGATTTATTAACAAAATGCATGTACATAATCCAACAAGGCCCTGACAATAAAACCACTATGCCCCGGGTAGGACATAGGGTTGTACAATGATTGTAAAAAGTAAATCATTACTCTTCACTTGTCAGCTGGATGGTATCCTTGATGGTCCAATTGTTGAGGCGCTCGCCTGGCTTGCTTGGCAGAATCCAAGAGTCAAGATCACAATCGCTATCCCCGTTGTCTTCAGACACCGCGTTGATGCTTTCGAAGATCACTCCGCCACTGGTAAATAGGATCGGCCCCTTACCCCGTGACGCACTGCTAGACGAAGAAGAAGAAGCTTCAGCTTCAGGAGAATACCCCAATCCAAACTTATCCTGCTTGTTCGGTATCTCCAAAATATGCCCCCAGCCGGGGTGGAATCGGCTTCGACGACAGCCCGAGCTTCTTTGAATGAGGAGAGATTCATCTCTGGCTTCTCTGTGACGACAGGAGCTACCTCTTTCACCTTGACGGCTTCAAATGTTTGGCAGAGAGTTTCATGGATTTCGCCATCCATTTCAACATACTTAAAGGATGACAAATGGCTCACCATTATGTCTTCCTCACCGCACACGGTTACTATGCTTCCCCCGACAGCATATTTGAGCTTTTGGTGCAACGTGGAGGTCACGGCACCAGCAGCATGGATCCACGGCCGGCCCAAGAGGCAACTGTAGGCAGGCATGATGTCCATGATATAAAAGACCGTGTCGAACGTTTCCGGACCAACCTGGATCGGCAGGGTCAACTCTCCGAAAATGTGGCGCTTAGTTCCGTCAAATGCTTTCACCACCATATCACTGGGTGTGCAAAGCAATCCACGAGTGTCCAACTTCATTAATGCCTTCTTCGGAAGCACATTAAGCGACGAACCCGTGTCCACCAGGACATGCGACATGATTGTGCCTCTGCACTCTATCGAGATGTGTAAGGCACTGTTGTGATCTCTCCCTTTAGGAGTCAGCTCTAAATCTGTGAAACCTAGCCCATTGCCAGCATTAACATGGGCTACCACCTCTTCTAGCTGATTCACCGATATCTCTTGCGGTACGTAGGCAGCGTTCAATACCTTCAGTAGCGCATTGCGGTGTGCTTCAGAACACAGCAACAGGTTGAGAATAGAAATTTTCGAAGGCGTCTGATGAAGATGGTCTACAATCTTGTAGTCGCTCTTTTTGATTAACCGCATAAACTCCTCGGCATCTTTGACAAGCAAATCTTTCTCTACCCCACACGGGACCTCTTCGACAACTTTGCTTTTACCCTTATCCGCCGCATCAGCTCTGACCACTTTATCTGCCACAACCTCTGTTGGTGCAAACACTCTTCCGCTATGGGTAATACCACTGATTCCTGCGAGATTCTGCACAGACGACCCATACGGCTCCAGCTCTAACCTCTGACCGTTGCAATAGACTTCAGCTCCATAATGCCACGGAACGGCATTAGTGCTCTCGAATGGTATCGGCCCAGCTTTGGTAATAGTGATTGTGGGCGATCGAGGCGCAGAAATAGTTATGGGTTGGCGAGGAATGGTGATGGTGGCGACTTCATCGGCCTGCTGCAACACTACCTCTCCTGATACACGCTCAGCCCTCCGGCTGAATTGCAGAATACCCTCAGTCATCAGACTTTGGATTCCTTCTACCAGCTGCTCACATCAACCAGAATGTGTAGCACAGTCCATGCATAAATCTCCGCATCCTGGAAAGAACCCTTTCTTCAACAACTTAGCTTTGACGAAACTAAGCGGCGTCTTTAACTCTTTGACATCAGTTAACAGATCTGCACTCTCTTCTTCGATAATGGCGTTCACTCTGCCTCCCCTATGATTCGGCATAGGGTTTTTCGTGACATTGGGCACATTGTCGGAAAAGTTAATGATCTTGGCATCTACCAGATCCTGCACCTTGTGCTTAAAGGCTTTGCAGTTCTCGATTGTATGGCCTGGTGCCCCTGTATGGAAATCGCAAGTGGCATTTGCGTCGTACCCTGGTGGAGGTGCCCCTGTCAAGGGTGCCATCGTCCTCTTCTGAACTAACTGAAGCTGAAGCAAAGTCTGCAAGAGTTGCGCATACGACATAGGCGGTGCCTCGAAGTGACGGTTTGTCATAGGTGCCCGATTCTGGTACTTTCTATATCCCTACTGATTCGGTTGCTGCTGCTGCGGAGCTGCTGGGATATTTATACTGGCTATCTGCTGCTGAGGGCCCTTGCCCTTTCTTCGAGCGTTGGTCACAACGCTCGCATCTCCTTCTCGTTGTTTACCAACATAAGGTTTCTTTCCACCTCCTCCAGCTGAGGATGATTCACCTTGGATTTTCCCAATCTTGATACCATTCTCGACGTGCTCGCCCATGGTGATGAGAGCTGAGAACGTCCCCGACATACCGCTGACTAACTTTTCATAGTAGATTCCCGGGAGGGTAGCCACAAACATCTGCACGAGCTCGCGCTCAACCATCGGCGGTTGAACCCGAGCAGCCAACTCACGCCACCACTGGGCGTACTCCTTAAATCCTTCATTATTCCGCTGCGAAAGGTTCTGGATCTGAACTCGGTTCGGGGCCAAGTCGCTATTGTACTGATAGTGGAGGACAAACGCTTCAGCGAGATCTTTCCATGTGCGCACGCTAGTGGGCTCCAAGCCCATATACCACTCGAGGGATGGCCCAGAAAGACTATCTTGGAAGAAGTGCATCAGCAACTTCTCATCTTCGGAATAGGCAGACATCTTTCTATAGTATGATCGCAGGTGGACACGAGGGCAAGTGGTGCCCTTATATTTCTCAAAGTCAGGCACCCTGAACTTAGGAGGTACCTTGAAATCAACAATTAACCCCAGCTTGGACATATCAACGCCCAAAGTATTCTGATTCTTAATATCTCTCATTTTATCTTCAAGTGCTTTGAACCTGAGCCGCGCTTCAGCATTCAGCTCCGCTTCCGCACCTCTTTGAGAGAAGACATCATCCTGATGATCCTCAAGCCACGGTTGAGGCACCAACAGATTCCCGACGCCTGCATTGCCGTTGACCGGCCCGATGTTGACATTAGCTCCCAGACTCCCGTTGCCAACGCCCGTCGTATTGAGTCCGATGTTGGCCATCACATTGCCATTAGCACTGCTGTTGCCCCCGGCAACAGGAACACCATTCTGCGGAGTATCAACTGGTGGAGGAGTAGGCACAACCCCGCCATGAAGTATGTCGTTACTATCAACCCTGGAGATCAAAGGCTGAACCAAAGTTCGGAGCTGGTCTTGACCATTGGTGACCACCTGCATCAGTTCCATAAAGCGATCCATCCGCTCACGGAGCTCCTGGACATCTGTCTGCACCTGATCCATGATCCTGGTCTGATTAGCTCGAGTTGAATAATGGTGAATTAGTCTATGATCAATCCTGGAGTCACCGGAAACAGTCTGGGACCTGTAAACCTGAAAAAACCAACAAAACCACGACCACTGATGAGAAGAAAACCCCGGTGTAGGACCACAGATCTGATCTGCCAAGAACAACCATCTGATAGGACCATATATAGGATCATATCTCTGCTCTGTCACGAACAAATGTCTGATAATAAGGACCTCGGATGTATGATCAAGAAATATCTGCTGATGAAGTCTTCAGACCCCAAATCAAAAAATCTGCTCTATCAAGAACAAACATACAGCTGCTGATGAGATCTTCAGACCCCACTCAAAAATTTGCTCTATCAAGAACAAACAACATCTGCTGAAGAGATCTTCAGACCCCAAAAATCTGCTCTATCAAGAACAAACAACTGATGACAATACCCTGATCAAAACCTGCTCTATCAAGAACAGACATACACCTGATGATAAGATCCTCTGATCAAAACCTGCTCTATCAAGAACAGACAAATCTGCAACTGAGAAACCCTGGTACCAACACAACTAATTCACTGTCAAGAAAACCAGGTAGTCTGAAGGTCAAAGTTTCCTGCAATAAACCCAATTCCACTCACAGGTATGGACCTAAACTGACTCAAGGTACGGCATCCTATGCGTTCATCAGCGTCACAGACTTTCAAGAGGGGTGATACGATACCCAGAAGGTGTGGCATCACCAGCTCATGAAGCGGCCTCACTTAGCTGAATCACAAATGATCGGTCCCCAGAGTCGACAATCCACCAAACCAGCAACCGTCTCAACCCAAAGGGTTGAAAGTGAAGCCAACTGGATGAACCTCGTCTGAGCGTGGATTTCATGAGACACTAGTGCCTGCAAAGCAAGCACGCGCCCACTAATTTCCACTCTAAGTCTATGGTGCACTCAAGCCTGGGTCTGGCTTCTCACTCATCAGAACTCCCATTCCACAACAGCACAAATAATCATATTATACTGAAAATAAAATGCGGGAAATAAAGTGCGAGAAGTAAAATGCGATAAATAAACACAACCCAGCAGGTAAACATACAAGCGTTAGGATTGACTCTCGCAGGGAACTGAAGAAGATCCCCAGCAGAGTCGCCAGCTGTCGCTTTCGCGAAAATAAGGTGCCGGCACAACAGAAGAGTCGCCACCTTTCGTTATTTATCCCTCAGAGCGGGAAAGGAAACGATCGGAAAAACCTAGCGAAAAAGGGTAAGACATGGTCATCGCAACCGTTGTCTGGATTCGGGAGTCGGTTACGCAAGGGGAAGGTATTAGCACCCCTCACGTCCGTCGTACTCGACGAGATCCTCGCTTGTTGGTTTACTTGGTTGGGTTGGTTTTATCCTATCTACCTATCAAGGCTGGCTGAAAAAGAAAAGAAAAATGACTCGGCAAAGCGTCGCACTTTATGCCTACGTATTCTCATCAGAGAATGAGAAATCAGAGTCAACGTAGTTCGGCCTACAGAGGGTTATGGGGGAAGGTAGCTCGCCAAGACATCGCCATCTTGTGCCTACGTACTCTCAACAGGCATGAGAGATCAGAGCTCACGTAGTTCGGGAAACTACGGTTTATTTCCTGTCTTTTACGAAAGAAGTGTTTTTCATTGTGTTTGCAATTTCAATCGCACTAGAGACTATGACCTGAGAGTGAATGCGTCGCATGTCACCCAAAGGGTACCATACTAAACATCTAGACTGTGGAAAAGAAACTCTCCCACAATCCTTTCTCAGATAGCTTAAGGCTCGTAACGTACGAAAGAAATCATTCATGATTACTGTATCTTAAACTGTTTTGAGATGAGAAGAGAACAGGCCCAACTAGGAGGGAGACTATCAAGTCCTACTGTTATCATGCCATGGATTCATCCTATGGTTGAGGTTTGAACAGGTAACTCCTAGAAGTTGTCATGCATAGGTTTCAACCTAAAATTCTATCATCAAATCCTTATCAAAGGAAATGAGAGTCCTAAGGGTTCATGTCAATGATACACCAAAACAGACAAAGCATCAGCTTAACAGTAAAATGCATGCAATGCAAGTGAGGGAGGAAATGTGTGTGGGGCTTCAGCCTCCACAAGCTCATCTCAACCTCAAGCCAGAATGAAATAACAGTAATCATACTGAAATATAAACAACCTGCTATCAAGCAATAAACAGTAAACTGCAATCATAAAGAAAAAATGAAATAAAGTGCCATCAGGCAAACAAACCACATGGGCAAGGGAGCTGAGCTCTACCGAATACCCGCAAGCAAAGCCACACAGTAGCAATACAAGCAGAGGGAGCAACTCAACCTCTAGTGCAATCATGCTCCTAGATTCTATCTATTCTAGATATGAACTTATTCTAATGCATCAAACAAGTCAAACAAAACACAGCAATACAGAAAAGAAAAACGAAGAAAACAGATCAACTCCTCTCTCAACTCCAAGCTTCAGCTTTTCCAACAGCAACTCAGTCTTCAGACTTCAATCACTCTTGACAAACATCAGTTTTCTTTTCCAGGTTTCAACCCTACAACATAAGTATCAACTTATCTTCTCCCTTAAGCTTCAGCTTCTTGATCAGTTCCACCTTCAGGCTTCACCTAATCTTCAGGGATCTTCAAGTATCAACTTGCTCTTGTTTCTCTTTAAGCTTCAGCTGGAATGGCAATGCTCAAGGATTCATCCTCTTCAATACTCTTCAATGAAGTCTTCATCTTCAAACTCAGGCTCAGCATCTCTCAAGACAATCAAACCAGAGAAAATCACTTACTGGATAATCTGGGGGATATTGAATTGCTTATTGATCACCAAAGGTGACTTATAAGGGTTCAACATCAAAGGAATGGTTCCCTCAAAAGTTCTACTTCCTAGGTACATCACTTATCCCTCCAAAGGAGAGAGGTGTATGCCATGGAAGGACTTTGAATCATAGGGAGGAATGGAGGTGACAGATACCATCCATGTTTGAGAAAGAAGTTATCTACATCTATACTCTTCCTAATCCCTAACCCTAAAACAAAACAAAAAGAAGAAAGAACAAGCTCTCAAGCTCCTCAATGCATCTTCAAATCTTCTACTATGCTCCACAAGCCCACAAAGCAAAGCAACTAAAGCAAACATGCCCTAAAGGCAACACAAACAAAGAACCAATACAAAAATCAACTAAAAATAGCATACTATTATATTAAATCCTAATATAATTTCTAAGGGATCCTACATACCTACCCTTAATACCCATATATGCCCCATAGTCTAAATTGTCCTAAAAACCCAAAATCTAAAGTTATTATGGACCTATGTTGAAGTTTTAACCTAATTCTATACAACCTAATAGCAGCTAGTCAAAACTATCCTAAAAATCATCACAAAAATATGGAATTAATCCAGGGGGAACCTAAAACATATATCCAACTATCCTAAAAAGATTGACCTAAAAATATTAAGGGAGCTACCTAAACTAAATTCTACAAAATCATATATCAACTTAAAAGAATTAAAATGCAATTAAAGAAGAAAATATGCAAAAAATATTAAAATGCATAATATGAAAAATGTTTTTGTTTTATATTTTTCTAGACAAAAATATGAAAAGGGAGAAAAAACTCCCATTAAAAAATATTGATTTTTCATTTTGATATGAATTTTCTAAAATATGAAATAAAATGGTGAAAAATAAAATCAAAATATGCAATGGGGTGCAAACAGCAACAATATCCAGTTTATAAAATGATTGGGCTCAACATGTGGGGTCTGAATAGAAAAGCGCTTGGGCCCATTTTCAAATCAGAAATTAAATGAAAAATCATTCAGAAAAAGAAAAAACTATGGTGCGAATAGAAACAAATTATAGTTCATATCATAATGGGCCTCGCTTGGGGGGTGTTGGTAGCCATTATCACTCAAAGCCCAGAATCGCCTTTAAGTGAAACGCGGCGTCTCGCCTTGTTTCTGATTCCCTCCACAACTCAAATCAAACGCGCGCGTTGAATCTGGTCTTTGGTCAAGGTCAGCGCGCCCATCCAACGGCTGTGGGTTATCTTCAACCTTGAGATTAGGGTTTTCAGAAAACTTCCATTAAAACACATGCCATGCAACAGATTTACATCAACTCGTTCTCTCTCATATCAGCACCAATTTCCACGATGTAAAACCCAAACTTGCTTAGAATTTCACCCTGAACATGATCATAATCTTGGATTAAACTGAAGTGGCCTCTATCACAGAACCCAAAGGTGAAACTCCATGGATCTCAAAATATCATCAATCTTCGACCTCAACCAAACTCATATTTCTTGGTATCAAAATGATCCTTATGTTCCATGGGTTAAAATCATCTAATAATCTTGCATTATAACTCACTATATCACACGTTCTAGCTCCATCAAGAAATGGCATCCATGAATGAAACTTCACCAATCACTCCTAAACTCATCATACATGATCACCTAATTGTCTCTAACAGTTCTAAACTAATAATTTAACCTAGCCATGCCTAGATTATGAGGTAGAGATGATTTTGCAAACCTGGCTTCTTGGATTGGTAGTGATGGTAGATCTTCAATTCAAGCCTTGCAACTCTTCAAGAACACTCCTTGGATGATGAAAACTCTTCTGTATGCAAAAGATTTGATGTAGCAAGCTTGTACTTCAAGATCCAATGGCAATTGCCTTCTTGCACATTCACTTGGAACACCTTCAATTCTCCATCAATGGAGCTTCAACTCAGTATGAACACACTCAGCAAGGTCTATGGAGAAGGTTTGTGAAGAAAAATGAGATAGCAATGAAGAAGAATCAAGAGATTGAATGTAACTTGCAATGGAAGCTTTTGGTTTTCACTCTCTCTTCTCTACACCAATTAACACCAACCTTGCATTTGAGCAAGTTGCAATGGTTATATAGAATGGTTTAGAACAGTCTAGAACCATCTAGGATCATCTAATGAGAAATTCATCTTTTCATGCAATGGTATTTTGAATTCTCATTTCTCATAACATGGTATCTCATGCCAAATGCCTTGCAACCTTGGTTTCTGATTTTAAATTCTCCTTACATGAGATCTAGGACAAGTTACAATGCATAACTTCCTTGTTTGTTAAGTTTTTCCTTGTTTTGGTTTGGTACCTTCATGTGCAAGTAATCAAATTACAAAGCAACCCTATGATGAAAGCCTCAAATCAAAATTGTGGATGAACCATTGTTCTTAGAATGTCATTTGGAGTCAAAATGACCTATCACATGACATGGTTCGGATTTATAACTTGGGATTTATGATTTTCAACTTCACTTGAATTAACTTATGCCTCATTTTTAGGCCATTTTTATCACTTTTTGATATGAGCCTTTTCAACATCTCATGACCTCCCTAATAGCCTTAAAACATCATTCTAAGCAAGTTTGATGTTGAAGATTTTTCCATTTGAAGCTTGGAAGTAGGAGATATGACCTCATGCTTGAAATGACCTATAACTTCCAAATGACCAAAATGCCCTTGGCTTGTCAAAGCCATAAGTTGAGTTCTACAAATCCTATCAAGGCCTTCTAATACTCTATAGAAATCTAAGAAGATGCTCTTCAACATTCATGTTGACCAAGAGTTCATAGGAATCATCCTACTAGGGCAAAAGTTGTCTGCAAGTTGGGTGACTTTCAAGGACCCAGATTCACATACCTCAGATGACCTGTAATTTGTCAAAACCATAACTTGAGCTCTGCAAATCCTATCAAGGACTTATACTACTCAAATTAAAGCTAAGAACAATATCTACAACATTCATGTTGTGGGGAAGATGATATGACAATCACATCTTGAGCTAAACTGCCTTGAAGATAGGGATCAAACTAGGGGATTTTACACTGTCAATCCTTAGAAATCCTAGCTTAAAACTTCTCAAACTCCTCAATCATGATGAGTTGGTCTAGGAATCATCCTTATAGTATCTTAATACATCATTCCATGATCACATGGCTCTTGGATTAGGTCTCACCCTCTCCAAATCTTCAGTTGACCTAGGGTTGACCCAGTCAAACCCTAATTCCACCACTCATGGTTGAATCTTCTGAATTCTTGTACAATGACCTCTCTGGGCTTCATGATGGCTTTCAAGGCATCTCCTAAGCTTTCTCAAAGCTTCAAGTCCATCCTCATAGTCTCAGAATCATCTGAGGAGCTCCCACAACTTTCAAGTTATGAGGCACACAACCTTGGTTTCAACTAATTCCTCTGAGGATCTCTTGAGTTCTATGACAAAGGTATCAACCTTTGAACACTTGATGGGTAAATAAATGTTGGTCAAATTTTGGGGTGAAACACACTTTCCAAAGCAATTATCAGCTTTGTTGGTTAGTAATTTTTAGATCTAGCTTTGATATTGCTTAGTCTTGCATGACACAATGTAGATCTTTGGTTGTTGTTGCATTTTGATCCATTTGCTTTGATTTGATCTTTGTTCTTGTTATTTGTTTGATATAATTAGTGTTTGATTGCTCTAATATGACCTGTTAGTTCCATAGTAGTGCGAGACTATGAGGAAGTACTTCCGAAATAGTGCTACGCGAAGCTACACTCAAAAGAAGTTCTCTTGAGAATATTATTAATCCTCGAGTAATTGGGAAAATTGATAATATCCGATAGATGGGCTGATGATTCTGAGTCCCTTTAGAACCTTGTTCTGCAGGTACAAACAACCTTTAGTCCTTAAACCTATGGGAAGGGTACACCTTTACTCCATGCTCGTTGCAAACCTAGGGCGCCCTTTGTTTGTTTATCTTTATGTCCTTATGTGAATACTTGTGTTTGCTGCATCCATATAGCATCATTCTGTATTGGACTTCATGGGATTTACTTTCGTTTATGAACATTGTAGGTCACTATGGCTTCAAATAAAAGACATACTGTGAAATATACTTTTAAGAGTCCCAAATTGGATGACCTAAAGAAGTTGTGGGGTTTCATCGAAGATCAAGAAGAATTCAAGAACAAGTATGGGAAGCTGATATCTTTATTGGGTTGCTCAGTGAATGAAGGACTTCTTGCCACCTTGCTACAGTTTTATGATCCCCTCTACCATTGTTTCACCTTCCCAAATTTTCAGTTACTACCTACATTGGAAGAGTATTCTTTCTTGGTTGGTCTACCTGTCCTTGAGGAATCTCCTTTTCCCTTCTTGGAAAAGGACCCTGATGAGAAAGATATTGCTAAAGCCCTCCGTTTGAAGGTATCTGACGTCAAAGCCAACCTAGTTACTAAGGATGGAATTCTTGGTTTAAAGACAGGTTTCCTAAT
Source organism: Lathyrus sativus (assembly GCA_963859935.3). Taxonomy (NCBI): domain Eukaryota; kingdom Viridiplantae; phylum Streptophyta; class Magnoliopsida; order Fabales; family Fabaceae; genus Lathyrus; species Lathyrus sativus. Next base: position 452,783,444 of record OZ012740.1, on the reverse strand, counting down.
CGAGAAGGCTTCATTCTATGCTGATTATTCTAATAAGGCTCCGTTTGAGGCAATTTTTGCTTTGCTTGTTTATGGGCTGTTTTTATTCCCAGGTTTTGAAGGTTTCATCGATCTCAAAGCATTCAAGATCTTTATGAAGAACAACCCAGTGCCAACTCTGTTGGGAAATGCATATCACTCTATACATCTCCGAAACCTTCGTGGTGGAGGGATGATTACTTGCTGTGTACCTTTACTTTACAAGTGGTTTATTTCGCACTTGCCGAAGTCTAGCTCTTTTACAAACATTGGCAAAGAGCATTGGTCTCCAAGGGTTATGGCTTTGACCCATTCCGACATTGATTGGTACAACCGAGTGTATGATGGAGTATTAATCATTGATAGTTGTGGTGACTTCGCTAATGTACCATTGCTCAGCTTTGATGGAGGAATCAGCTACAATCCTATTCTAGCTCGTCGACAATTGGGATACCCGTTGAAGGAACCTCCCAAGAGTGTTCAAGTAGAGGGTATATTCTTCAAAGATGATATGGAACTCCGAGGAAAGATTCTACATGCATGGCGTAGTGTACACAAGAAAGGGAAGAGAAGTCTAGGGAAGCCTAACTGTGTGTCTTTAGAACCATACCTCCAGTGGGTCAGAAAAAGGGCAACCAAGCTAAAGATGCCCTATTCCCGTAAAGATCCCATAGCTCCAAGGAGAGAGCCCACTTATGTCTTTATGTCTAAAGCCGAGGAGTTAGAGGTGTCCTTAAGGAAGTCTCAACATGAGCTGGAATCTTGGAAGAACAAGTACCACGTAGCAGTGGCAGAAGAGTTGTTCCTCATTGTCTTAGCTTTCTAGAATGGTATGGTATGCCTTCATATGATTTGTGGAACTCTACTTATGGTCTTGGCAAGCAAAGGGTATTTTGGTCATCTGAGAATTACAGGTCATTTCAAGCCTATGCCCAAAACTCATACAAGGAAGCTTCAAATGGAAAACTTCACAACATCATACTTGCTCCAAATGACATTTTGAGTCTAGAAAAGTGACCATGAAAGATTAGAAAGATTCATAGCACAAGGTTTCAAAATTGGTGGATTTAATGAATAAAAAATGACCTAAAAATGAGATTTTTCATACTTTGGCCAAATGAGGTGAAATTATAGGTCATTTTGATTGGAAAAATCATTTTGAGAACATTGGCAAAAGTGGAATTTTGAGTTTGGTTCAAGTTCTGAAAGATATGCATGGTTACTTACAATGAAAGTTACATCATCCAAAATGCAAGGAAAGAGTGCATGGGAAGTTTCTCCAAGGTTCTAGGAGTTTCCATTCTCATCTATATATTGCCTTAAGAGACTCCATGCCATGGTTGGTGAATCATATTGCTCCTAACACCAAGTTTCACACAATTCTTCCCATTTGCAAAAGCTTCTCAAACTTCATCAAACTCTCATCAATTTGCACATTTTCTAATTTGATCATCATCACCATTGTCCATAGATCAGAATTCACATCAAGATTGGTTAGAATTGAGGAGAATTCGTGCCATACACTTCCATCATCCAAGAAGCAAGAAATTTGGAATTGCAAGATCCAAGAGAATTGAACAAGATTCAGTGCATACAGAATTCATCATCAAGTCCCCTGATTCATTTCCAATCATTACAAGCATCAGATCAGAGAATTTCATAGCTGTTTTCTTCATTTTACACCAGGTAGGTTTCTCCTTCGAATTGCATGATTCAGCCAGCATGTTAGTGATTTGTTAGCATAGAAAGGTTAGGATAGGTTAGATGACTGATTTTGGTGAGTTTGGAGAGATTTCATGGAGGTTGCCATTGGTATGTCAAAACTTTTAAGGCTTGTAATTCATAGAATATTGCAAGATAATCTTGGATAATTGGCTCAGATTAATCAGCATAAGATGTGGATTAGTTTAGGGCAAGAATTAGAGAGAATTGGGAGGTTTGATCACAGGTGATATTGATGGATCCAAACTGTTATGCTCATCGGGTTCTATTGTGGAGTGAGTTTTAGAAGGATATGTTGTCATGGCTGTGTAGAGGGAAGAATTTAGAGCAACTTTGCTCTTGGAGTCGTGTGGATTCATGGAGAGACGAGGGAGAAAGGAAAGCTGGAAGATGCATGCATGGTGAAGAGTTTCAGACATTAGGGTTTGCTGGAGGTTGAAGATAACATGAGAGCCACACGATTTGATTCTGACTTTGACTATAAGACCAATCCAACGGCCACGATTGAAGAAGAAATTCAGAGGGAGATTTAAATGGTGCAACGCACCGTTTCACTAATGGTTTCAGACTGGGCTCAGACAATGGTTGCTAATGACACCCCACGAACCAAGGCCCAATTCCATTATGCCTAAAAAAATTACTATCTGCACCGTTTTCATCTTTTTTTAATTTTTGTTAGTTGCTGAATGCATATGGGCCCAGACGCGCTTGCTATGCGCGCCCCCCAGTCTGGGCCCAGTTTGTTATTTTAACTGATTTCATCTACTTTCTGCACCCCATTTCAATTAATTCTCATTTTATTTTCTTTTAAAAAATTTCATTTCTTTAAAAAATCATAAAAAATAGAAAAATGCTAGTTTTTAATTGGTTGTTTTTTCACATTGTTCATAATTTTGTCAAGAAAAATATCACATAAAAAAATTAATATTTCATTTTATTTTCTTATTTTTGGCATATTTTTCTTTTAAATAGGTATAAATAACATTTAGTTTGATGCATGAATTTGTTAATTTTAGTTTGAATAGATGCTTTACTATTTTTAATCCATTCTTTTTAGGTTGATTAGTAGATAATGTTAGCTTGCACATAAAATTTAGTTCATATTTTTAGGACTTAATTTTAGGTGATTTGTGTAGGTGTGAATAACATGAACAAAATTAGGGTTTAGGTGATAACATAGGTGAGTTAGTTCATTTCCCTTAGGAGTTAGAGATTGATTTTTTGGGGTATGGGACTATAGGGACTATGGGTAGTTATTAGATCCCTTAGAAACTGTTAGGATTCCCCTACTGCTATTAGTATTGTCTGTATTTGCTTGACTGGTGTGGTGTGCCCTCTCTGGGGATTATGATTTGTCTGTGTGGGTATTGGGATTGCTTGGGGATTGGGAGAGCTGAAGACTTGTGATGATGAAGCCATTGGAGATCCAGAGATTGAAGACCAGCTTCCAGAGTTGAGGAGGAGGTTCCTTTGCTGGCAGCTGTTGAGGAGTGTAGGGTTTAGGAGTTAGGCAGAGCCCTAGAGTAGTAAGATTGATTCTCAAACATGGAAGGCCTTGTCTGCCTCCATCCTTTCTCTATGATTCAAAGTCTCTTTCAAATATCCACCTCCTTCCTTTGGAAGGATCAGTGAATGTATTTGAAAGATAGAACTTTTGAGGGAAAATTATCTGTATAATGTTAACAGTTAATGAGCCACCCTTGGTAGGCATTTGACTGTTTAACATTCATTTAACTCATCTTGTTGACTAATGTTCATCCTGAAGATTAAGACTTGAAGAAAAGCCATTGCAGATGGAAGATTGATAATCAAGACCTTGCTTGAAGGCTGTGGAGATGGAGATTAATGTTTGCTGAAGCTTGTAGCTGTTTGGAGATGACTTGAAGATAGGTGTTGATGCAGAGCTGCTGTGGCTGTTTATTTTTTAGCTGTTATTCATTTCTGATGTATTGATTGGTTTTCTTGACTGTATTGTTTGCTGTTTAACCTGTTGGGTTGAAAGTGAATCCTGTTCACTTTTGCCTATTGTTTTCTAGGTTCGAGGTTGAGTGGGACTCCCTTGCCTCGCTTGTATTGTTGCATCCATGCATTTTACTGCTTTACTGTATATATGCTATTGTTTCTGTTTCCGTCTATTCCCTTAGGATCTCTGTTTCTCTCTGTGCAAGAGAGGAGCATGATAGACACTAGGTCTTAACCCATGCATGATAACATTAGGTTAGTCTAATTCCCTTCGTAACCATAGGATAGAGTTCTGTCTCTTCTTTCTCAAAACAAACAGAAAAACACAATAAGATTTCAAACACAATAAAAGACACTTCTTCCGTAAAAGAATGTGAACTCATCAAAACGTCATTTTTGTCCGCTTGGACTGTTAATCAGAAAAACCCTTTTTCAGAAGGAATAAAAACAATCAAAACAGACTTGTGTCGTACGTGGCCCGAACTACGTTTGCTCTGATCTTTCATGCTGCATGAAAGTACGTAGGCATAGGATGCGATATCCTAGCGAGCAACCTTCCCCTCCTTTCCCGTAGGTAGGCGAACTACGTTGACTCTGATTTCTCGTTCCAGACGGGAATACGTAGGCATAAAGTGCGATACTTTGCCGAGTCATTTTTCTTTTCCTTTAACCCTTAACCCTTAGTTTAGATAGAATAACAATCCATACCCGAAAACAAGCGTGGATCCCGTCGAGTACGACGGACGTGAGGGGTGCTAATACCTTCCCCTTGCGTAACCGACTCCCGAACCCAGGATTTGGTTGCGATGACCATTCCTTTCCCCGTTTTGCGGTAGGTTTACCTCGAGCGTTTCCTTTCCCCTCCGTTGGGATAAATAACGCACGGTGGCGACTCTTCTGTTCAGCCGGCGCCGATTTTCGCAGTAGCGACAGATGGCGACTCTGCTGGGGACCCAACGTCCCCTGGCCGCTAAGGACTGTGATAGTTCTTATGCATTTGGGATCTAACGTCCCTTAAGAGAGTCAATCCTAGCGCTTGTTTTCCCGTCGAGGATTTTGTATGGATTTATATTTCTGACCTTTATTTTCAGCATTATATATATTTATTATTATTGCTGTATTGGGGTGTGATGGGTGGTTCTATGATTGAGAGGTAAGCCGGACCTGGGCTTGAGTGCACCTAGAATTAGAGTAGAAAGTAGTGGGCGCGTGCCGGCTTTGCTTGCATTAGTGTCTCATGAAATCTACACTCGGACGAGGTTCTTCTGGTTGGCTTCTTTTTCTACCCTTTGGGTCGAAGGGGTTGTTGGTCAGCTGAATTGTCGACTCCGGAAACCGATCATTTGGAAGTTGGCTAAGTGAGACCTCTTCAGGATTTGATGATGCCACTCCTTCTGGGAATCGTATCATCAACCCTGAAAGTCTGTGACGCCGACGACCGCATAGGATGTCGTACCTTTGTCTGTTACTAGGACACCTACCTGTGAGAGGGTTTGGGGTTATGCAGGTAACTAGACTTTCAGACTACCGGTTTGTTTCTTGATCTGAGATCCTGGATATTTATGGAGAGTTCTGAAGTCTTTCAGAGACCAGTTGGAGAGTTCTGAGGTCTGTCAGAGACCAGTTGGAGATATGATATGAGGTCTGCCATAGACCAGTCAGAGTTGTGTTGTGGGTCTATCAGAGACCAGTATTGGAGCTTTATTTTTGAGGTCTATCTGAGACCAGGGTTTGAGGACTTCTGAAGAGTCTATCTGAGACTTCTTGATATGGTTCAGGCTTTTTCAGCCACGACATTTGGTCCTTGTTGCATATTACTTGCATTGCTTGCATACCCATTATCATTGCATCCCATTAACGTGTGTCTGTGCTGCAGGTTCATTTGCATATTCCCCGGTTCTAGTGCCCGACTTCTGCTTATTTGGTCATGGCTAGTTTGAGGAAGACATTTGCGTATAAGCTGCCTACACCTGATATTACTCCTTTGCTTGGTCTGATATCTCTTGCTGATGAGGAGGTTAGGAGAAGCTTCAGAATGAGTCATGGGAGATTACTGAGATTAGTCTGCAGGCCCACTGCTGATGAGATGAACGGGTTGTACACCTTGATGCAATTCTATGATCCTGCATTGAGATGTTTTACGTTTGCTGATTTTATTCTGGGGCCTACCATTGAGGAGTATGTGGAGTTTACTGAGCTACCAGTGCAGAACAAAGTTCCCTTTATTCACTCTGCTGCTGAGCCCAAGTTGGAGGATTTAGCTAAAGCCTTGCACATGAATGCTGCGGAATTGTTAGTGACTTCTTGGCTTGGGGTTTCAGGTTTCTCTCTTGATTTTCTGGTCGGCAAGGCTCAGGAGTATGCCAAGAACGGATGTTGGGTGGTCTTCAATGCTATTCTGGCTCTATGCATATATGGGATAGTGTTGTTTCCTAACTTGCCCAACTTCGTGGACTTGGACGCTTTCCATCTATTTGCTGCTGGCAATCCAGTGCCCACGTTGATCGGAGATTTCTACCACTCATTGCACTACAAGAATGAAAACAGAAGGGGAAAGGTTGTTTACTGCTGTGCGCCTCTGTTAAGCATGTGGTTTAAGAGTCATCTTCCCCCGAAGGGACCTTTTGTGGACAATGCAGCTTCATCTAGCTGGTCAGAGCGTCTGATGAGGCTATCTTTTGGAGACATAAAGTGGTTTGATCAAGACTTGCTGGGGTCTGAGCTTATCTTCAGTTGTTCTGGGTACCCTAATGTTTCGTTGATAGGAAGAAAGGGGTGTACCAACTACAACCCATCTCTGTTTGTCCGTCAGTTCGGATATGCGCTGAAGAACCCACCAAAGGAGGAAGAAGTACAGGAATCTCTGTACTTCACCGGGGATTTGAGTGGAGAGTTGTTAGCCAAGCTGCAGCATGCCTGGACGCGTATTAACAGAAGAGGGAAGCCACTGCTAGGGAAGAATGATTGCCAGGCTTATGCACCCTACAGAGTTTGGATCCAGGAGAGAGCCAAACAGATACTGATGCCATTTCCAGATGCACCAGTCCCTGTTCCCATTCCAGTAGCAGAGCCAACTACTGTTTCTAGGGAGGCCTACGAGCAAGTTGTGAAAGAAAAAGAAGCCTTGATGAAGATCAATTAAGGGTTAGAGCAGGAGCTAGCCCAGGTACGCAGTGAGAAAAACAAGGCCGTGCATGCTTTCCAGCAGCAGATCGAACTAGTAAACAGGCTAGGGGCTGAGTTGACTGAGGAGAAAAAGAAGCGCGAACGTCTGGGGCAAGAGTTCAGAAGCTCCCATGACATGCTAGAATCCAAAAAGAAAGCGCTCGACGCAGCACACCGAGAAATCTCTTCTTGCAATAAGACTTGGAATGCTATGCTCACCAACAATAAAAAGAGGGAAGACAAGTTGAAGCAACAAATCTCCGACCTCGAAGAGCAGTTGAAAGCTAGCATCAAGAAGTATGAAGAAGAGGTGATGTCCAGGTATAGTCTCCAGAATGCGTTGAGCAAGGCCATCAAAGGCAGGGATGAAGCTGTGTCTCAGAAGCGTAAACTAGAGGATCGCTTCGGAGAAGGGGCATGGGAAGAAACCGCTGGCGACATGCGACGTGTTCTCAAGAGAAGAAACCAACTTGTTGAAGGGCTGCTTACCTGACCAGGTCATCCAGAGACCAAGAAGTTGCTAGAAGAGTATCAGGCTTATGGGAGTACTTGATCATTTCATGTATTAATTCATATGCTTTATTTGCGTAGTGCTGACCATCACCAGGATTGTTGGTTGAGGTCATGCCTTCTATTGTACACTCTGATATTGTATTCTTGGCTTATTGGATTTCTCTGCAATATATGAGGCTTTCTGTGATTCAGCTCCGATCTTCATATTGCTAGCACTGTCACTGCACTGGCACCTTCACACTAGAATCGGGGAATGATCTTCCCTAATGCACAGGCACACACATTGCATTGCATTCATATTCATACTGCATTACAGGTAATCATTGGATGGTATCTTATTTCCTGCTCTGTACCAGGTATTTTCAGGATTGCAGATCAGCGCCCGCACAGATATTCCACCCGCACCAACTGTCGAAGAATCATGGATCAAATGCAGAACGAGATGCAAGATATGCGCGAGAAGCTAGCGCTCTTCATGCAGACCATGGAGACTATTGCAAAAGGTCAGGAGAATTTGCAAGCTATGGTGCAGCCTCTGTTGGTCAGAAATGTCGGGCATGGGAATGAGGATCATTAGTCTGTGCGAGTTGACACTGTTCATGGGGATGGCACTCCCACGCCAGTGGCTCCGCCTGTAGTCAATATACCTGCTGCTAATGTCAACAATGCTACCGCTGCTGGGAACGGTAACGTCGGAGTTGGGAACAAGACTGTTGTCCATAACGTTGGGCTTGGTGATATCAACTTGGGTGATAATATGGGAGGCAACGGCTTCAATAATGCTGGATTCGGGTTCAATGATCAGGGATTCGATAATGCTGGGAAATATGGTTTCAATGCTCAAGGCTTTGGGCAAGACGGATACGGTATGACCAATCAGGGTTACGGAGGTTTCAGAAATGGAAACGGCGCTGGGTTAATGACTTTTGGACCTGCTGGAATTGCTCCGGGATACGGCAACAGAGGGCGAGGTCCGGTGATGAATCAGATCAGAGATGGCCGTAACAACGGATATGATGGGTATGGAACCGGGAATGGCATGTGGCAAGAGGATCAGCAGGAGGACGCTTTCTCCGGCGGAGGTTTCGAAGGGCCGATGGATGACTCCCAGAAGATCAGAATGCTAGAAGAGCAGATGAGGGGGGTCCTGAACCAAAGTGCTGTGGGCTTAGACATGTCAACAATGGGTCTGGTACCTGGCTTGAGGGTGCCAATCAAATTCAAAGCTCCTACGTTTGATAAGTATAAAGGGGACACTTGTCCGAAAGTGCACGTGCTGGCTTATTACAGAAAGATGTCTGCGTACTCAACTGATGAGAGAATGCTAATGCATTTCTTTCAAGATAGCTTGTCAGGTCCTTCCTTAGAGTGGTATATGGGATTGTAACCAACGCATATAAAGACATGGAAACAGCTAGCAGAGGCATTTGTAGCTCACTATAAGTATAACAGCGACTTGGCACCCAACCGGGTCCAATTGACAGGGCTATCCCAGAAGAAGGGTGGGAGCTTTAAAGAGTATGCGCAAAGATGGCGCGACATGGCTGCCAGGGTCCGTCCTCCTCTAGAAGACAAGGAAATGAATGACATGTTCATCGGAACATTCACAGGCATGTTTTATGACAAATTGTTTCACACATCTTTGGTCAGTTTCTCAGACTTAATTCTGATGGGAGAAAAGATTGAAAACAACATTAAACAAGGAAGATTCCAAGCTGAGGAATCAACTGCATCTGGCAGTAACAGGAAGGCTTTTGGTGGGCGCCGTCAGGGCGAGGCAAGCGCAGTGTTTGGAGGCCAAGGCAGAGGCCGAGGCAGAGGTCGAAACCAGTATAATCAGCCGCAGCAGGTGGCGAGCGTTACTATTCCGTTTCAACAACAACCGTTTCAGCAACAACCAGGGCAACAACAGCAACAACAACAGCAGCCGCAGCAGGGGGCACAGCCTGCTCAGCGAAGATTCCAGGGTGGTAAACCAAGGAGAGTGTTTGAGAAGCCACCTTCAACTTATGCAAATTTGTTACAGACATTATTAGGGTTGAACTTGGTAGAGAAGAGAACTCTGGCACCAATAACGGGAACTCCTCCGTATGGTTATGATGCAAGCAGGCACTGTGAGTTCCACTCTGGGGCTCCGGGCCACGATGTAGAGGGTTGCCATGCTTTTAAGCATGTTGTGCAGGATCTTTTGGACAATAAGGCTATCAACTTCGGAACGGCGGGTCCGAATATAGTGCAGAAGCCCATGCCTAATCATGGGGCAAACGCCATTCTGACTGAGGAGGGTTTGAATCTGATTATGGATGTCGATGATTTAAAGACACCGCTGAGCGAGATAAAGAGCAGATTGTTGCAGGGGGGTGTCTATCCAGGATGCGACGAATATTGCTTGGAATGTTGGACCCTAGCTGGGGGGTGTGATGATTTAAAGAAAGGTGTTCAGGCTTTAATTAATAGCGGCACGTTGCAGTTTGACCGAGCAGCGATTGAAGAGCCTGCAGGGGCATTAGCAGATAATCAGAGTGATGTGGCCACTGTAACGATTCCTCGAAAGACAATCACTATCACGGCACCGGCCCAGCGACCGCCGATTACTATCACTAAGGCCGGACCGATCCCGTACGAGAGCACAAAGGCAGTTCCATGGTCATATGGTTTGGAAGTGTATTGTGACAGAATAAAGATTGATGTTGATAAGCAGCCAGCCGAGACTGTAGAGAACGTTGTTGGCTCCGGAGGTATGACAAGGAGTGGTAGGATCTTCATATCGCCGGAGGTAGAAGCCAAAAGACTGGCAAAGGGAAAAGGAAAGATGGTTGAAAATGTCCCAGTGCAGGCAAGCGAAAAAGCATCGGCATCAAAAGATGTGGAAGAATTCATGCGCTTGATCCGTAAAAGTGATTATAAGATTGTGGAGCATCTGCAACAGACGCCTTCAAAGATATCTATCCTGTCATTGTTATTGTGTTCGGAGGCTCACAGAAATGCTTTGTTGAAAGTCCTGGATACTTCCTTCGTACCCCAAGACGTCTCCGTGAATCAGCTGGAAGGAGTGTTGGCACATGTAAATGCAGGCCACAGCTTGGGCATTACCGACTTCGATTTGACCCCTAAGGGGAGAGATCATAATATGGCGCTGCACGTATCTGTCGAGTGTAGAGGATCAGTCATGTCGCATGTACTGGTCGATACCGGATCGTCTTTGAATGTGCTGCCCAAGAAAGCGATGATGAAGCTAGATGTCAGAGGAATCCTGTGCACGCCCAGTGACTTGGTAGTCAGAGCGTTTGATGGCACGCGAAGAACAGTCTTCGGATCGATAACATTGCCTCTACAGGTGGGGCCGGAGGTGTTTGCAACTGAATTTTATATCATGGACATCCAGCCTGCGTATAGCTGCCTGCTCGGAAGACCCTGGATTCATGGGGCTGGGGCAGTCACGTCTACCCTGCATCAGAAGTTGAAATATATGGTGGGAGACAGCGTGGTCACCGTGTGCGGAGAAGAAGACATCATGGTCAGCCATTTGTCGTCATTTAAATATGTGGAGGTCGACGGAGAGATTCACGAAACACCCTGCCAGGCATTTGAAGGGTTGCGTATCAAGGACAAAGGTCCCGGGCCGAGCAAAGTGTCAGAGATAGCCGTCTCGTCATATAAAGAAGCTCAAGCTCTGGTAGAGGCAGGAGAAACAAAGGGCTGGGGCAAAGTGCTGGATATTCCTGTGAAGATGGACCGGTTTGGGCTCGGGTATCAACCGTGGTCATCAACACCTGCTGTGGGGGCACCTCGTTTCAAAGGGCCAATAACCATCTCTGCCAGTGGAGTATGTCATGAGACCATCAATGCTGCTTCGGAGTCTGACGAAGGAGACAGCGACTGTGATATGGATGCCTGGATTCAGCCAAGCACGCCAGGACAGGGACTGTGCAACTGGTCTATTCAGGAGCTTGTTCCTGTGACTCTTAAACAGTAATGCTTTGTTTTATTAATTGTTGAACAATCTGGTGTCTTGCCCGGGGCATCATGATTTGCTTAGGGTTGTGCTGTTATTGAACATTGCATGTTAATCATTAAATAAAAAGGCGTTTTTCATGTGCAAATATTGCGATCCCTGTTTTTCTTGTTTTGTATTTTTCAATAAAATGGAAACGTGGTTATTCGCTTTATACGCATTTTGAAGCATTTAACCATTCTTTTGCAGGATAACATTTTCAGATGACATCCTTGAACCACCTATGACTCGTCCCGACTTTGAGCACTCGGTATTTCAGGCCGAGGAAGAGATTGTCGAAGATAGTGACGTTCCTGAAGAACTGTCTTGGTTGGTGAAGCAAGAGGAAAGAGTCATTCTGCCTCACGAAGAGGTCATCGAAATCATTAACCTGGGGTCGGAAGGGGTTGAGAAGAATATTCGTATAGGGGCCAGAGCGACATCAAGCGAAGACTGGTTGAAATGCTCCGAGAGTATAATGATGTGTTCGCTTGGTCGTATGAAGACATGCCAGGGCTCGATACAGATATGGTTGTGCACCGTCTGCCATTGAAAGAAGAATGCCCGCCGGTCAAACAAAAGCTTCGCAGAACTAGACCCGATATGGCAGTGAAGATCAAAGAAGAGGTTCAAAAACAGTGGGACGCTGGTTTCCTGGCTGTGACGAAATATCCCTCTTGGGTTGCTAACATCGTACCAGTGCCAAAGAAAGATGGCAAGGTTCGAATGTGTGTGGATTATAGGGATTTGAATAAAGCGAGCCCAAAAGACGATTTTCCACTTCCTCATATCGATGTGCTAGTTGACAATACTGCTCAATACTCCGTATTCTCCTTCATGGATGGCTTCTCAGGCTATAATCAGATTAAAATGGCGCCAGAAGACATGGAGAAGACTACTTTCATAACGCCTTGGGGAACATTTTGCTATAAAGTGATGCCCTTCGGGTTGAAGAATGCTGGGGCAACGTATCAGCGTGCAATGACGACTCTTTTCCATGACATGATGCATAAAGAGATCGAAGTTTATGTTGACGATATGATTGCCAAATCCCAGACGGAGGAAGAGCATCTGGTGAATCTGCTGAAGTTATTTAAAAGGCTTAGGAAGTTCAGGCTGAGACTGAATCCTAACAAATGCACCTTCGGGGTGAGATCGGGTAAACTGCTGGGGTTTATCGTAAGTGAAAAAGGAATAGAGGTCGATCCTGCAAAAATAAAAGCAATTCAAGAGATGCCGACGCCTAAAACAGAGAAAGAGGTGCGCGGGTTTTTAGGGAGGTTGAACTACATCGCTCGGTTCATATCTCACCTAACTGCTACGTGTGAACCATTATTCAAGCTGTTGAAGAAAGATCAAGCTGTAACATGGAACGAAAATTGTCAAAAGACGTTCGATAAAATAAAGCAGTATTTGCAGGAGCCTCCTATTTTGATACCCCCAGTGGCAGGGAGACCCTTGATTATGTATTTGACAGTTCTTGAGGGAAGCATGGGTTGTGTTCTCGGTCAACACGACGAGACAGGAAGAAAAGAGCATGCGATCTATTACTTGAGTAAGAAATTTACAGATTGTGAATCTCGATATCCAATGCTGGAGAAAACTTGTTGCGCGCTAGCCTGGGCCGCCAAGCGTTTGAGGCAATACATGCTGAATCATACAACCATGCTCATCTCAAAGATGGATCCCATCAAATATGTATTCGAAAAGCAGGCGTTGTCAGGGAGAATTGCGCGTTGGCAGATGGTCTTGACTGAATACGACATCCAATACGTCTCGCAAAAGGCTATAAAGGGGAGTGTACTGTCTGAGTACTTGGCTGAGCAGCCTATTGAAGATTACCAATCGATGAGGTTTGATTTTCCTGACGAGGATATCATGTACCTAAAGATGAAAGATTGTGAAGAGCCGTTGCCAGACGAAGGACCAGAGTTGGGTTCCAAATGGAAGATGATATTTGACGGAGCTGTGAATGCTTATGGTAGCGGAATAGGGGCAATCATCACTACTCCACACGGGTCGCACATCCCGTTTACTGCTTGATTGACCTTTGCAGTTACCAATAATGAAGCCGAATACGAAGCTTGTATTATGGGGCTTGAAGAAGCCATTGATTTGCGAATCAAGAATCTGGACGTATACGGAGACTCAGCTCTGGTGATAAATCAAATAAAAGGGGAATGGGAGACACGTCAGCCCAATTTAATACATTACATGAATTATGCAAGGAGATTGTTGCCTTTCTTCGACAAGGTTGAATTGCATCATGTACCGCGGGCAGAGAATCAAATGGCTGACGCCCTTGCCACTTTGTCTTCCATGTACAAAGTCAACTTCTGGAACGAGGCTCCCAGAATCATTATCTCTCGGCTTGACAGGCCAGCCTTCGTATTTGCTATTGACGAGGCATTCGATGATAAACCGTGGTATTTTGATATCCTTAATTTCCTGAAGAATAAAGAGTATCCGGTTGGGGCATCCAGTCAAGATCAGAAGACTCTCAGGAGATTAGCGGGTAATTTCTATTTGAACCCAGATGGTGTCTTGTACAGAAGAAACCACGACTTGGTGCTGCTGCGTTGTGTGGACGAAAAAGAGGCAAAACTGCTCATGGAGGAAATACATGAAGGTACCTTTGGTACGCATGCTGGTGGGCATGCTATGACGAGAAAGCTGTTGCGGGCAGGTTATTTTTGGCTGACTATGGAAACTGATTGTTTCAAGTTTGCGAGGAAGTGCCACAAATGCCAAATCTATGCTGATAAGATTCATGTGCCTCTGAGTCCTCTAAATGTGATGTCATCGCCATGGCCATTCTCGATGTGGGGAATCGATATGATTGGAAAGATCGAACCGACAGCTTCTAATGGGCACCGGTTCATTCTAGTAGCAATCGATTATTTCACCAAGTGGGTGGAAGCAGCGTCTTACGCAAATGTAACCAAGCAGGTGGTAGCCAGATTCATCAAGAGAGATATCATTTGCAGATATGGGATCCCCGAGAGGATAATCACTGACAACGGTTCAAACTTGAACAACAAAATGATGAAGGAGCTCTGTCAGAATTTCAAGATAGAACATCACAACTCCTCCCCTTACCGACCCAAGATGAATGGCGCTGTTGAAGCGGCCAATAAGAATATCAAGAAGATCGTTCAGAAGATGGTGGTGACCTATAAGGATTGGCATGAGATGCTACCTTTTGCTTTGCACAGTTATCGTACGACGGTACGCACATCAACCGGGGCAACCCCGTTCTCATTGGTATACGGAATGGAAGCAGTACTACCATTGGAAGTTGAGATCCCTTCTCTGAGGGTATTGCGAGACGTTCAACTAGATGAGGCAGAATGGGTGAAAGACAGGTTGAATCAACTGAGTTTAATGGACGAGAAGAGGCTAGCTTCTCTAGCATACGGTCGTTTGTACCAGAGCCGAATGAAGAAAGCGTACGATAAGAAGATACATCCGCGGAGCTTTCAGACGGGCGACCTTGTGCTGAAAAGGATTCTCCCGCCACAGACAGGTCATAGGGGCAAGTGGACCCCCAACTACGAAGGGCCATACGTTGTCAGGAAAGTCTTTTCAGGAGGGGCTTTATTGTTGTCCACCATGGACGGTGAAGACACTACGTCACCTGTGAATTCGGACGCAGTTAAAAAATACTTTGCTTGAAATTGACCCGCTGGACAGAAAAAAGAGAGTCCAGGCAAAAATGGGGCATCCTGGCGAACCAAAAACAGAATGAAAGGTTCGGGCAAAAGTTAGGGATAAAATTGAAAAAATGTACACCCGCGAAGTTGAAAACCTACACTGGGCGGCTTCGGCAAAAAAGGGTATCCCGGTGAACTGAAAACCCGTAAAGGGCGGTTCACGCAAAAGTTAGGGATTTGAAAAGCAAATGACTGCGGTCCGAATTTGATACTGCATTGAGCATTGGTGCGGGAGAATATACCTGAGGGGTTGATTATTAGATACAATCTCTTCGGAAGTGTGGATACCGGGAAAGCATTAGAGTCGGGCGAGTCATAGGAGGATTAGTTCGTGGTGTTCATCTGCATCCCGTTGCCGACATGTGTACAAATTTAATTTGTCAATATATTTATGCTTCTTGTGCATACTTGTATATTTGTTATACGTAGCTTCCTCTTTTCAGGAGTTACATCCCGTGTACAAAACTCCGCCCATTCAGGGGCGCAATCAATAAAATATGTTATTCAGTATTTGATGCTGGTTCCTTACTGTTTTGTGCATGATAAACGCCTAAGTTTACTGAAACTAGCATGTGCATAACGTTACTGGCCCTTGCCAACAATTTCTAAAACTTTGAATTAACTGAAAATAAGGTCACTAACGCTAACCTGAACAGATTTGGTTGCATAGGCTTGTCTTGTCTTGTTTGGGTTGTTGCAGGTTTCATAGCCGTACGAGGAAGATGATCAAAAGATTGCAGTAATGAAAGACTCGATCCCCATGCAGGTCATGCTCCCAAGGTAGCAATGTTCCTCACTGAAGAGAGATCAAATTCCCCAGCTAGCCGTAGCTTATCCAAAGGACGTGCTCCAGCGAAGTCGTCTATCCTCAGCAGAGTTTGGCGATTCCAAGATTGTATGCTGTGTTCAGACAGTATGGTGTACCCCAGAAGGATTCCTCTATCTTCAGCAGAGTGGTTTAGCTTCAGAAGATTAATATTTCCGACTTGTGGGCTGTACTCAGACAGTTTACCTTTCCCTGCAGGGTCATTTACTCTCCCCTAGCGGAGTCAGTTGATTTTCCCCAAGAGAATCATCCCATCCCCAATGGAGTTCTCTTTTCAGCAAGTATTTTCATTCCTCTCAGTGGAACTCAAAGATTAAGACTCTCCCCGGCAGAGTTGGTTGCGAGTCCTGGCCTTTATTTTGTCAGAACACTGTGTGATATTCGTTCACTCTCCAGCAGAAGCTCAATTATATTTTGCAGCATCTGATATTCCCCAGCAGAGTTATATTCCCTAGCAGGGTGTTACTTCAATGAGGTGCTTGGTTTAAGTTCCCAATTTCCCAGCTGAGTCGACTTCACTCTTCCAGCATTTATTTTGCTGGAATAATTCTGTAGTACCTGGTTACCCCCAGCGGAGTCGGCATTGTCTTCAGCATTTATTTTGCTGGAGCAGTTCCTGTATCTCAGCAGTTCAAGTCTGCAATTTGCATCGGCATATAATGTCATATTTGCATCCCCCAAATAAAAGCGACACATTTCCATGTCGAATGGAGCATTGCGTCATTGTCAAACATATGCATATTGAAACATGAACCAGGTCGGCTAACCTTTTATTTCAAGTATTGTTTCTCTTGCAGGTAGAGAGAGCTATTGCTCAATTGAATTACCTAGACATTCAAGATCTCGACGTGAGACATTCAATGAAGTGTCAGCTTTGGCATTATTCCCCGCCAGAGTTACAAGGATGAATATCTCCTTGCCCCCAAGCAGAGTTATTTGTCATCAAAGGGTTTCCCGAATCAGAATTTCAGAGGCCACCGCCGGTTATCAGAACAGGCGTCCGGTAGTTTGGTTTCCAAATATCCCCAGTAGAGTCCGCCTCAAATTGCTGTAACGTCAGTACTAAGAAGTTTGCGGGTTGGGACCAATGGAGAAATGAGTCCTGACGTGGACGAATTTTATTGACAAGTTTTCTTCGTGGTAGGGAAGTGGAGTCCTGACGTGGGCAGATTGATTTCCTCAAGTTGACGATATGTGCCAGTCCTGACGTGGACAAATTTGGTTTCTTAGTATTGATCGAATGTGAAGTCCTGACGTGGGCAAAGTCGATTACTCTTCGTGTTGGTGTCCTGATGTGGACAATTTATTTCCAGCAGATATCTTTATTCGTAATGGTGAAATGTGCGTCCTGACGTGGACGAGTTTATAGTTCTTCGTGATGACAAGATGCGAGAGTCCTGACGTGGACAAATTTATCCTTCTTCGTGT
Source organism: Lathyrus sativus (assembly GCA_963859935.3). NCBI lineage: Eukaryota > Viridiplantae > Streptophyta > Magnoliopsida > Fabales > Fabaceae > Lathyrus > Lathyrus sativus. The sequence goes on along the minus strand of OZ012740.1, from coordinate 452,766,103 downwards.
TGTTGGCAAATTGGGAGTCCTGACGTGGACGAGTCTTATTTCCCCAGCAAGTCGAAGACGCGCAAGTCCTGACGTGGACAGGTTCTATTACTTTAGCAGGATGAGATGTGAGTCCTGACGTGGACAAGTCTCACTTCCCCAGTGGGTCGAAGGTGCATGAGTCCTGACGTGGACAAGGTTTTATTTCCTCAGCAAGTCAAGAGGTGAGTCCTTACGTGGACGAATCAAGACGAAACGTGAGTCCTGACATGGACAAGTTTATTCCTTACGTGGAAAGATGAGTTTATTCCTCACGTGGAAAGATTGAGTCCTTACGTGGACATGTCAAGGTTGAATTCCTTACGTGGAAAGATTGGAGTCCTTACGTGGACAAAGCAAGAAGAGAGTTATTCCTTACGTGGAAAGAATGATTCCTTACGTGGAAAGATTGAGTCCTTACGTGGACATATCAAGTTGGAGTCCTTACGTGGACAGATCGAGATTGTGATTCCTTACGTGGAACGAAGGCGGTATTCCTTACGTGGAAAAAGATTGTTTCCTTACGTGGAAAGATTGGAGTCCTTACGTGGGCAAATCGGAAAGAAATTGTATTCCTTACGAGGAAAGATTGGAGTCCTTACGTGGACCGATTGAGAAGGTATTCCTTACGTGGAAAGAAATTGCATTTCCTTACGTGGAAAAAAGTTTATTCCTTACGTGGAAAAGTTGAGTCCTTACATGGACAGATCGAGACGATAGATGGTTTCCTTACGTGGAAAGAAAGATTGATTCCTTACGTGGAAAAGCGATATATTCCTTACGTGGAAAGGTGGGTCCTGACGTGGACATGTATTCCTAACGTGGAAGGGTGAGTCCTGACGTGGACGAAGTATTCATAACCTAGAGAGTTTAGTCCTGACGTGGACGGATCCAGACGAAGTTTTAATCCTAACGTGGATGGTGTTATTCCTAACGGGGAAGAATTTATTCCTGACGTGGACGATTTACTTCTGATGAGAGGCAGACGAGCCATCCCTAGCGAAGTTGCCGAGATTTTTCCGGGTTAACAGCAGGTGGAGTCCTAGCGTGGACAGGGTTAGTTGAAATTTCTTCGTGTTGACAGCAGATGGAGTCCTAACGTGGACAAGCAAAGTTTTATTCTTGCAATGATAGAAGCTTTTCAGGCTGATGAAATAATCCCCAAGCAGTGGCGTAGTTTATTTCTGCGGTTGGCAAATTTCCGGGTTCCTAGTATTCAACCGTCTCGTACCTCGAATGTTTGAAGGCCGCCCGCTCTTCACCCAATCGGGTCCAAGTCGCTTGAATAGGGGCAGCTGTTGCACCCTAAAATTTGCTCAACCTTAGTCACTTGGTTTATGTTTCAATATCATTAGCATTTGCATATAGAGTCATGTACATAGCCAAATCATTTGCATAGCATAGCATAGTGTTGCACCCTAATTTTTGACCACGAGATACCACCTCTTTTTGCGCATTTTTTTGTTATTATTTGACTATTATTTTAATATGCACGTTTTTTTACGGCTAACAGGTGTGTGTAAAATCATTTCGTTTTTAAGGTATCTCTAACAGATTTTATGTAGCCTTCTGGGGCACGAGATTTGGATTCAGGATTCAGATTGATGAGTTTGCTAAAGGTTGGAACGGGGTCCTTTTAAAGGTCGTGTTCGCATGGAGTACGAATTACGGACAATGGATGCAAGAACATTCAAGTCAAATACCCGAGTTCCCAAATTATACATGACAAGTTCAGATATCTAACTGATTCGTTATTCCAGAATCAAATGACGTTGTCTTTTGATATTCATATGAAGATTCAACTTCGCCGTGCTTATGAGTTTAAGTATTTGAACTCCAAGGCTCAAAATTTAATTATAGTCATATTTGATCAGGAGCCACTCAACGTCAGTGCCCAAGTCCATTAATGAATTCCTAAAGCAAGAGACAATTGTGTTCACAAGAAAGAGTATATGCTTATGTCACCAATTCAAAGTTACGGTGACTCGCACCTTCACCTGATTCCTTTATAAAAGAAGTTCAACTCATTTCAAGTTACAACTATCAAGGCCAATATAAATGTTCAAAAACACTACAAGTACAATTCAAAAACTCATCTTTCAAGCTCAAAACAACATTACATATTTGGAAATTCAATCTGTGACTACAACAGCAAAGAATCTTGTCAATAACGTAAACCATGCCGGTGAGAAGTCTTGAAATCTGAAGCGGCTAATAGCAGTACAATTCTCAACTTTTGCCACGGTCCGTCTTATATTCACAACTTTTGGTGTCGGATTGAAGCTTTCTGTAATATCACCTGCAATGGTTTAGAGCGCATCAATTAAATAACAGCTAGCCAAGTGCAGGGTCAACAATTTGCCATAAACTTTATCAAACCTAGTTACACAAATAGGAATCTACCTACGATTGAGGTCCTGGTGCTAACGAGAGCTACTTATGCAACCATCCCCTCGATGACCTGCAAGCAAACTCAGCAGTTAGCGCAAGAACCCGACATTCAAAACTGTTCCGTGATGAACCTTCCATCGTATTCCTTGCCCGTCGTGTATATCATACCAAACCTGCAACAGTTTTCGGTTACGGTTAAATTCCACAATAGAAGAATTAGCAGATACCGCAGGAACACCCCTTGGGCTAACTGACTCGAAGCTCTAAACCACCGATTATCCACCACCTACTCCATATACTCCATTGCAGCACGCACAACAAGCTGGCCCCCTACAGAACATTAGAAGTTATCAAGCATTACGTAAAGACCATGGCAATTCTTCGATATACGACCCAATTCAAACGGTTTCGATGTGGATTTAAACTATGCTATCAAGGTTCAACAAATTTCCTTACCCCATAACCCTCCAAAGAAGTGTTCAAGAGATTCAATGATAAAGTACGAATCCTAAGAAGATTAAGGCAACTACAGAACGTCGCCAATTCAAACGCAGGCGTACACCGACGGTTCGCAATTAACCTGCATCACAGTAGGAGAAATTGAGATTCACAAACGTCTGCCTGACTATGCCACATAACTGGAAGTAATTACAAAGAGAGTCAGGAGATAACCTTTTAAAAGTTGATTTGCCGGTTACCGTTTACAACCTCAGCCGTCACAAGCTTTTTGAGCAACCACCTTGTTATTTCTCAGACGAATTCACCTTCCGGCCCGCTGCCATCATCATGGTTCCTTCACAATGGTCACCTAGCCTGTAGAATTTTAAACACAAGATTTAACATGACCACATGATATGCTTATTGCAAAATTCACCACAAACAATAAAGCATCAGTCCCATCTGTTATCCGGTCGTGCAGAAGTCATGCCTCGCCCAAACATTTAAGTGTAATCAACCAAACCATAACAAAGATAATCAGAAGAGAATCTTTGAACACCTGCAGTTACCGATTCAAGAATAACTTAACAGGGTGAGACGTGATTACCCCTAGATTGTATCAGATGACGACCAACAGGTGTCATTGGCGCAGACAGCCAACCTTCAGTATCAACTGTCAAAGAATTATTGAACCAATACTTTGAAGGAGAAGCTGTTGTCAAACTGAGATGAACTTACGAGCATAGCACCCTCAGGATTCCTGCAACAAATTGCAAGTAGGATTAACTGGCGCATTACAACATTGTTCATAATGAAAGGAAATCCAATCACGGTTCTCGTCAAGTTGACCAAGTGTGGAACTTACACAAGTTAGACCTAAGTTGGGTCTGAAATTGTTACAAAAGATGAGGAACATAATGAATTGGAACTTGAAGTCCATCGCTTGCTATACCCCAATACAGACCGAGACAACCAGGACGAGAACATCGATGTGCATGTTGAGCTACTCCAGCCATCAGCATTATACACATGAAATGGAAAGGGTGTTTAGTGCACATCAAATTAAACAAAGTCATAAGAATAGAGATGGAATTTGGAAGTATACCCTGCGTTCAGCCTGCAATCGCCGCATTCCACCATTAGCTTTTCGTGGAAGTTCCCACCACGCACCAACGCAAGTCTCCTCCCTTTGGGCTTTCTAATTCATCAGTCGGCCCAAATCTTCGCCACCTGCCAAATCAAGCAAACATCTACCTCAATCAATTCGTTGTAAAAAGAGTAATGAGACAATCAGAGCATTAAACGCAATTGAACCACATATCAGATTGGGATTTTCTCAAACATCATTGCAAACGTACGAAAGAGGAAACTTTCCAAATCAGTTGGTACCAAAATGGAAATCCAAATCAACAACCCAAATCAACATTCAATTGTGATTAAGGCAGTTTTAATCAAGAAATCAGAGTAAAGCCTCTATATAAAGAGAAGTTTGGAGATGGCAAAAGGGAAGACAACACCGATAATTACCGAAAAAAACCCTAGATTCTTAATTCAAGAGTTAGACGGAGAAACGACTTACCTCATTAACCGTGGAAACCACAGTCGCCGTCGCGAATCCATCACCGAAATCGCCTCAACTCCCTTGCAACCGCTTGCGTGAATCCACCAACCACAATCTTCCACGCCGCGAAAGCTCCATTCTGAATCCTGAAGAAAGCCAACACAGGGTAAGGCTATTTTATCATCATTAATATTGTTTGATTAGTCAGGTTTGTTGTTTCAGTTAAAACGGAAGAGGAAGGAAGAATCGAAGAGCAATTGAAAACGATGAAGGAGATCGAAAACACGGTTGAGAGAATAACAAGAAGACGGAAGTGAGACAGGAGAACGCGATCGGAAGTGAGACAGGAGAACGCGATCGGAGAGGAGAAATGGAGAGGGTGCAATCGGAATCGGCGGAGGGGGATTGGGTCAATTTGGGGATTAGGGTTCCTATTTTCATTTCCGTTTTCGCTGTAATCTCGTAATCATAATCACATACCAACACACACTAACACTAATCCCCACTATTAATCGCTAACCTCACCATTAACTTTAATTAACTGGTTTTAATCATTCACCCATTTAATCTTTTTTAATTAATCATAACTATAATCAATCTTTTAAAATAAACTAATAACCATTTAACTAATTAATTTAATTTTGTCTTTTTACTACTTATTCAGTTAATCTTTAAATAAATCACCCTCTTTTATAAATGTTTTTTTATCAATTAATCCACTAATTATCCTTTTATTTAAATAAGCTAATAAGCTCTCTTTTAGATAAATAAGGACACATCCTTTTTAAAAAATTCATTTCATATTTTAAAATCTTTGAAAAAAAAACAAATAATAAGCACCCTTTTAAGTCAAATTAATTTCTATCTTTTATTAATGATATTTATAAAAAAAGAACTTTTTTTAATAAATCCTATTTAAAATTATTTCCAACTAAAGTCAACTTCATAATCAATCTCGACAATTAATCTTTTCTTCTAAAACCGATTCGCAAATTATAATGTCACTTTTAAAAACAATTCGACTTAACTAATCAACTCCGATTCAAATCAACCCTCATCATAAAATCAATCGAACATTTTTCTCATAGTTTAAACTAAAAAATCAATTAACCAATCCGTTTAAAATCAACTCAACTTCCCCTAATTCAATTTAATCAATTCGTGCACATTCACACTCACGACACTTTCACTCTCACACACTTCAGCGCTTTCATGCGTATGTGTATGATTCTATTTCCGCAATTTATCTTTCAGCTATTTACATTACCGCATCTATATTTATGCATCGCATTCCGTCCAAAGGAAAAACCTACACATAATTCAACGTTGTGTGTAGTGCACATCATATGCATCATATCCCTTTCGATCCTTGATTCCATTCAAGTCGATCACTTAAGTTTAGGACCTACCCCATAGGAAGGACCTTGTCTTTATCTTTACAACTTAGACAAACAAACAATCAACTCAATACAAAATTCAAACACGATAGAGAATAGATGTTAATCATCTTAAGTGAGATATAATCTCCATCCCACAAACAACACAATCCAACATGTAGGGACTTTGCCTTAAGAGCGATAAAGGCATACTTGGCGACCATCCGAGTATTTAAGACCTTTTCTTAAGACGATGCAAAGACCATTTCCTACAACCCCCTTTTTTGCATTTGTGGTGGTTATCTCTCCCTTAACATGAAGACTCATCTCTTCTCCTAGACCCAATCAATCAACTACCCTAAACTCGTAGGAACTTTGACCACAGTCAAAGAACTCCTCTAACCCTTTAGGGTGAACTACAACATACTCTGATTCCACTCCCGTAAGGATATGTAGGCACAAGGTGCGATACCTTATCGAGTATACTTAGAAATAAACCCCTAGGTCTTTCAACCTTTAAGCAGATAACACATAGCAGTAAACAAACATAAAACAAGAGGTTCCTGTAGAGTACTACAGAAACTTAGGATGCTAGTACCTTCCCTAAGTTTAACCAACCCCCGAACCTAAAACAATCTAGCTTGCATTTGCATTGCATTGTGGGAATTTCGATCTTTATCCCTTCCTTTGGACAAATAAAAGTTCGGTTGCAAATGAATTAAAGATTCAAACTAATCAGTAGTTTGGTATCCGAATTTCACCGCGACAGAAATGGCGACTTCACTGGGGACACTTAGTGGGTTCCCCTATCTTTTCTTATTTGTTTACTGCTTTATATATCTGCTTACCTGCTTAAATGTTTATTTTCTCTTGTGTTTATTCTTCTGGGATTGTTGTCCTTGAGTGGTGAGATAAAGTTCTACACCCGAACTTGAGAGAAATTAAGATAGGATGGTGATATAGTCGAGGAGGCTTATAGGGAGTTGAATCCCTACTAAGTTGAATCGAGAATCCCGCTCAGTTGAGGCCCTTTCGAAATAGTACTGTTGAACGAGCAATCGTGAAGACACTCACTACTTTCGACTTTGGAGCCTATGATATTGAGGACCGTAGTTACCTTAACCCAACTTTGGACTTTATTAGGACGTAGTGCGAGACTATGAGGAAGTACTTCCGAAATAGTGCTACGCGAAGCTACACTCAAAAGAAGTTCTCTTGAGAATATTATTAATCCTCGAGTAATTGGGAAAATTGATAATATCCGATAGATGGGCTGATGATTCTGAGTCCCTTTAGAACCTTGTTCTGCAGGTACAAACAACCTTTAGTCCTTAAACCTATGGGAAGGGTACACCTTTACTCCATGCTCGTTGCAAACCTAGGGCGCCCTTTGTTTGTTTATCTTTATGTCTTTATGTGAATACTTGTGTTTGCTGCATCCATATAGCATCATTCTGTATTGGACTTCATGGGATTTACTTTCGTTTATGAACATTGTAGGTCACTATGGCTTCAAATAAAAGACATACTGTGAAATATACTTTTAAGAGTCCCAAATTGGATGACCTAAAGAAGTTGTGGGGTTTCATCGAAGATCAAGAAGAATTCAAGAACAAGTATGGGAAGCTGATATCTTTATTGGGTTGCTCAGTGAATGAAGGACTTCTTGCCACCTTGCTACAGTTCTATGATCCCCTCTACCATTGTTTCACCTTCCCAGATTTTCAGTTACTACCTACATTGGAAGAGTATTCTTTCTTGGTTGGTCTACCTGTCCTTGAGGAATCTCCTTTTCCCTTCTTGGAAAAGGACCCTGATGAGAAAGATATTGCTAAAGCCCTCCGTTTGAAGGTATCTGACGTCAAAGCCAACCTAGTTACTAAGGATGGAATTCTTGGTTTAAAGACAGGTTTCCTAATCGAGAAGGCTTCATTCTATGCTGATTATTCTAATAAGGCTCCGTTTGAGGCAATTTTTGCTTTGCTTGTTTATGGGCTGTTTTTATTCCCAAGTTTTGAAGGTTTCATCGATCTCAAAGCATTCAAGATCTTTATGAAGAACAACCAGTGCCAACTCTGTTGGGAAATGCATATCACTCTATACATCTCCGAAACCTTCATGGTGGAGGGATGATTACTTGCTGTGTACCTTTACTTTACAAGTGGTTTATTTCGCACTTGCCGAAGTCTAGCTCTTTTACAAACATTGGCAAAGAGCATTGGTCTCCAAGGGTTATGGCTTTGACCCATTCTGACATTGATTGGTACAACCGAGTGTATGATGGAGTATTAATCATTGATAGTTATGGTGACTTCGCTAATGTACCATTGCTCAGCTTTGATGGAGGAACCAGCTACAATCCTATTCTAGCTCGTCGACAGTTGGGATACCCGTTGAAGGAACCTCCCAAGAGTGTTCAAGTAGAGGGTATATTCTTCAAAGATGATATGGAACTCCGAGGAAAGATTCTACATGCATGGCGTAGTGTACACAAGAAAGGGAAGAGAAGTCTAGGGAAGCCTAACTGTGTGTCTTTAGAACCATACCTCCAGTGGGTCAGAAAAAGGGCAACCAAGCTAAAGATGCCCTATTCCCGTCAAGATCCCATAGCTCCAAGGAGAGAGCCCACTTATGTCTTTATGTCTAAAGCCGAGGAGTTAGAGGTGTCCTTAAGGAAGTCTCAACATGAGCTGGAATCTTGGAAGAACAAGTACCACGTAGCAGTGGCAGAAACTGATGAGTGTCAGAAGGAGAGGACTGAACTTCAGAAGGAGAGGGCTGAACTTCAAAAGGAGAGGGATGAACTTCAGAAACAGCTACAATTGAAGGATGAAGAGCTACTCCCCTGCAAGAAGAGGAAAGTCATGGAGGATTTATTTTTCTCCGACCCACAATGCACTATCTGGAAAATAATTGTGGACAACCTTATCCGTGAGAAGGCGCAACTAGAAGAGCAGCTCAAGCAGCAGCATTCAAAGCTTCTTTAGTGTCTTTACTAGCTTTTATTTAGCTTTTATTTGGGACTCTTTAAAAGAATATTTATGTAGTCCGTTTCAAATTTAATAAAACGTTTTCTTTTACCGCAATGCCTATAAATAGAGGAATCCCATGAAGTCCTAATCATCTTGCATTGCATTCTTTTCCATTGTTCACTTCAAGAAACTCAAATTCGTTCTGTAGGTGTTGTAATCATGGATTTCATAAGAGAAATCCTGAAGTACACTTTTCAGAGTCCCAACATCGAAAGCTTGAGAGAACTAGCCGAACTCGTCGAGGATCGCTTTGCTTTCGCAGCAGAATATGGAGGAGTTTTCCGTTTCCTCGAGCTAAGGATGAAAGAAGGATTGTTGGAAACATTGGTTCAATTTTACGACCCGATGTATCACTGCTTCACTTTTCCAGACTACCAATTGATGCCGACCTTAGAAGAATACTCAGAACTCTTGAGGATGCCTGTGACTGTTCGACCTCTATTCACCGGAAGGGAAGACACGCCTAGTCACCAGGAAATTGCAAACGCTACTCATCTCAGCCTAGAAGATGTCCAGACACACCTGATCACCAAGGAAGGAGTCCTTGGGTTCCCCGCCGACTTTTTGATCGAAAAAGTCCGTTACCATGCTGAAAGAAAGGAGGCTCTCACCCTGGAAGCCAATTTCGCTTTGTTGGTCTATGGGACTTTCTGGTTCCCTAGAATTGACAATTTTGTTGATATGGATGCGATCAAGCTATTCATACTCAAGAATCCGGTACCAACCTTGCTCGCAGACACATACTTTTCAATCCACTCGAGGAATGTCGAGGGAGGAGGACACGTCGTTTGTTGTGCCGCTCTGCTGTACTCATGGTTCATCGCTCGTTTGACTTGGTACCCGTCCCTTTGGGATGAAGTAGCAACACCTCGATGGTCCGAGATACTTATGGCCCTTACCCATTCGGACGTTGTTTGGTATGATCCCGCCTATGGAGGCGTGCCTATGATTCCTAGCATCGGAGGATTCCCCAATGTACCGCTTATTGGAAGAGAAGGATGTATAAGTTACAATCCCGCTTTGGCCCGTAGACAGTTTGGACACCCTATGATCCAAGTGCCTGACCCGACTTCATTGGAAGAGATCTATTTCGAGGGAGAAGAGGACCTAGATCTCAAGACTGTCATCATTTATGCATGGAAATACATTGATAGGGAAGGAACAGCTTCTTCAGGATACCCCAACTGTGCTGTTTCCGAGGATTATCTGCATTGGGTGCGAGAAAGGGCTCTCGATCTCAAGATGCCTTTTCCTTTTCATGAACTTATGGTATTATCTCCTCACGACCCCGACTGGTTCGATGTGGATGAAATTGAACAAGTAAAGATTGCTTTAGATGAAGCCTGGAAATTGAGGACTGCTTGGAAGAATAAGTTCCTCACCCTCAAAGTAGAGAAGGAAAGACTCCAGAAGACACCAGAAATAGAAGTCGCCAGAAAGAGAAAGGCGCAGGGAGATTTATTTTCTCCTCATGCCTCTTCAAGTGTCGTCACCAGTGATGATCTCCCCCAACTACCATGGCTTGGAAGGAGTGTGTGGAACGACTCATCATCGAGAAAGCGGCGTTGCAGGATCGCATTGACCAGTTGACCGAGGAGCTCCGTACAAAGGAGAGGACTGCGGGATAGAGTTCTAAGTTTTCTTTTGCTTTCGTTGTAATAAACTCTTAAAAGAGTACTTTGTTTTCATTGTTTCTCAAAAATAAAAAGTTTTTCAATTATCCTACATTATATTACTGAAAAACACTTTGAGTTTCTTGAGGTCTCCCCTTACATCCGCATTACGCATTAACATTCTGCATTTAGCATGGCATTTTACATTTGTGCATGTGTCCTTCCTTTGTTGTGGCTCATTTCGGTTTTCCATCTTTTGTTGTCAGTCGCCGTCTCGACCATCTGACCCGGCCGGAAGTATCATTAAAGGATAGTAAGGAGAACAAAGACATGGATCGCATGACTAGCTTCAGAGTAAGGTCTAATCCGACACTTCGCCGTCCCTCCGACAACTTTGTTCCTATGCAACTTCAGCCTGTGCAAGAAAAGGAAATGGACGATCCAGAGCTTACAGCATTCAAGAATGAATTTCGTGACTTCGAGGAACGATGGAAAATGATGAAGAGGAACCGTGCGCCTGATTTTCGTGCTCATGACCTGCACCTAGTTCCAAACCTAGTTGTCCCCCCGGGATTCCAAATGCCCGCCTTCGAAGTGTACAAAGGTACAATTTGTCCAAGGTATCATTTGATGATGTTTTGTCAGAAGATGACCGCCCATCTTGGGAATGACAAACTATTGATTCACTGCTTTCAAGAAAGTTTGGGTGGAGCACCGTTAACATGGTATATGAAGCTACAAGTGAATCACATCCAGTCTTGGGAAGACTTAGCTGTTGCTTTTGTAAAGCAGTACAATTACAGTTTGGGAATAGTTCCCGATAAAACAGGTGATAAAGGATCTCCCAGAGAATCCACAGCTTCGGTGTCCCGTCCTCAACATGAGTATGCAATGCCCGCTCAGCGCGAGCAGCAATTACCTCCTAAACGAAGGATGCCATCTCCAGATCAGCGTCGACATGTTCGAAGACAGTTTTCGAATCAGAAAGTACCTCTGAATACTCTGAAAGAAGAAACTCATTGGTTTGATCTTATCCCATTGACCTACCGTCAATTATGGTTTTATTTCGTCCGAAACTCGGTAATGACACCTAGAAAACCTAGAACCATGAACTCCCACCCACCGTGGTTCAACCCGAACACCAGCTGTGAATTTCATGATGGAGTGTTGGGGCATTCGATCGAAGATTGCAAAGTTTTTCAAGGGAAAGTTCAAGAAATGATCGATAATGAAGTGCTAACCTTCAAAGGAGAAAGACCGATCCTGAATGGAATATCATTACGCTGATATAAGCGAAAACTCCAGAAGAACTTTCTATTTCTTTCGTTGGTTTGTGTGTTTATTTCTTTGATTGAAAGCATATTTTGCATGTAAGAACTCTCTGTTTTGAATAAATAATGCAATAACTGTTTGTCTTGAAGAAATCCATTCGTTTTCACTCAAATAGTTTTCAAAATTATTTATAATGCCGACTTTTACCCGATCTCTCGCTCTGACAGAGAATTGGAAGGAGGATGATGAAGTAAAACATATGGTCTCTTGTTGTATGCTTCGAATAAGTACCCTACTGATGATGTAAGGCATTTTTTCCAACCTCCTAAACGCCAAAATAGTCAAACCTTTCTTTTAAACCTTGATTGAGGATCCGTTCTCTTTCTCCCAAACCCTTTGAAACATCATTTTCTTAACATGGGGCAGGGTAATATCAAAAATGACGAACATCTCTCAAAAATTGGGTGGGCACAAATATACTAACCCTTTCTACCTCCATCCTACAAGTCATAAATTAAACCCATATACGTCCCTCAAAGTCCTAATTAAAGGAAGGTTTAGTTCGAAAGCATACTCAATGAGATATTGTTTCCTGACTCCTTGTGCTATGCTCAAATTTAAATCGACTTTATAAATAATGATTCAATTTGTATCCTAACTAGTGGTTTCGATCACAAGTATTTGCGATACCCCTTTTCAAAACTTCAAGACAAACGCGTGTTGCATTAACCATTTCAAAATGGATATTTCAAATGTGCTAAATACGCTTGACATCTTAGAAAGATTACACGAACTCCAATGGACTCGAAGACCTCGCCCACCTGGAGCAATCTACTCTTCAAGAAGTTTGATCCGTACGAGTTTGGCTTTCATCTAAAGCACGATTTGAAAGACTCACTTACCGCCAATCAGGGGCAGTTACGTCGAGATTCGGCGAATCTCTAGAGAGTTTGAAAACAGTGGGGCATTTAGACATCATGTTTTCTATAAAATCCTCTCGAAACGCTTTTCTCTTAAACTATGTGACTTGGGGCATTTGAAGATTGGAGCAAGATGTATATTTCATCCTCGGGAAGCTCAACCCCAACAACTACGACGGCCTAGGATGTTTATTTTATCCCCTATGAAACTTCAGTTTGGGTACCTCCGTCTACAATTTCATACAACATGTCAACTTATCAAGATGTTACATCCCCAATTGGATTGATCACTTTTTCTCAAGAGAAATCTTGAAGTTTTGAAGCAGGATTGGGATCCTATATTTAGTTCTTCATTTATCCTCAGTGATACTTCTAACTTTGAAGATCAGTCGGATGTTTGTTTCGAGACGTTTATCCCATCTCCGGTCGTTGCTTTCGTCTGTCTTGTCAGCATAAGCATACTCATATCATATAAGTAGATAGCATAACATTTGCATTTTGTGCATCCTTTGTTTGTTTTACTCTATCTCTTCGATCGCGTTTACCCTTGGGTATTTGGGCGTGTCTTATTCCTTCCAAATAGAGTTGTCAGCCCTAAGCAAAAAAAACTCAATATTTCTATTTCCCCATGAAGTTCGATCCTCGTGGAAGACAGTTGTTTCAGTACACTCCCATTGGAGTTTATGCCTCTATGGTTGAGTCTTGCTTGACAGTTTCTCTTCGGTTATTTCCCGAATTGAACTTCGGTCTTTGGCGATCACGCTATGAACATCTCCAGCTTCGAACACAAATCAAGAGTGCATTTATTTTGCGCTTTGACATCATAAGGGTCACCATTGAAGATGTGGTACTCCTTCGGCAATACTACAAGATCCACTCGACAACTTACAGATCTGAATGATAGAAGGTCTCTTCATTTGAGCAACTCGTTTTGGGCAGATCTATTCTCAAAACGACAAACAACAATTTTCTCAAGACAATCTGTTCATCCCCAGTGGATTATTTCAAGATTATCAAGACAAAACAGAGGACGTTACAGGTACTTCCCCATTTGAGGACTTCTGCTACAATTTCACACATCTTACAATTACAGCAAAGAAATTCCTCAGAAACGATCTTCCTCAGAGAGCTCATTATGAGTACTATCAACGACATATCTCCTTACAAGAGGACACTCCACAAATCAACCGGCTTACAGCTCCTCTGAAGATCCCCGGTGCACATTCTACAAATTGCTAATACAATGCAAACTGCATCTACAATTTACGATTATAAGTACAAGATCACGTTTACAAAATTCTACAATTACAGAGTACGCAACATTTACATCAACAATTCTACAGTGTTACAATTTACAACATACAATCTACAATAACACTATGGCTCACAGCCGAACATCTACATCAACGTTACAATTTACAACTACAGTTACATCTACAATCTACAAATTTACAACCCCTCTTTGAAGACGCTCTCACGAGTTTCCATCATTTTGGGTAGGAACCGAGACCAGCTCATGGTTCCCATACCATGGTGCAAGGGGAAGTTCAACATCAGGAACCGAGACCAGCTCATGGTTCCCATACCATGATGCAAGGGGAAGTTCGACATCAGAAACCGAGACCAGCTCATGGTTCCCATACCATGGTGCAAGGGGAAGTTCGGCATCAGGAACCGAGACCAGCTCATGGTTCCCATACCATGATGCAAGGGGAAGTTCGACATCAGGAACCGAGACCAGCTCATGGTTCCCATACCATGGTGCAAGGGGAAGTTCGACATCAGAAACCGAGACCAGCTCATGGTTCCCATACCATGGTGCAAGGGGAAGTTCGACCTCAGGAACCGAGACCAGCTCATGGTTCCCATACCATGGTGCAAGGGGAAGTTCAACATCAGAGACCGAGACCGGCGCATGACTCCCATATCATGATGCTCGGGGAAGCTCAACAATACAAACAACATCTACAACTACAATGACATCAAAGACCGAGACCAGCTCATGGTCTCCGTACCATGATGCTAGGGGAAGTTATACATTTTACCGTTTCAGCTGAGTTACAAAATAATATAATAATCAAAAAGGTCCATTTTGAGTTACTATTGACCACCACCTTGGTAGTAAAAGTATCTTTCGATCACAAATCGTCAAAATCACCGCATCCTTGATGCATGAGTTACCGTTGCTCGTTTGGAGATTTCCCACGGGTGATTGTTCCTATCCTCGTAGGGTCCCGCCTTGTTGGATCTGTTGCTCTTCTGTCTAGCATGTCGTGTCCAATTCATCCCCTGTTACCTCTTTCTCACAGGACCTGTCTGTCTTGCACTCTCATATCATTGCATATCATTTGCATTCGGTGGCCTCTTAGGGCCAAATATTCGTGCAATGTTTGTATTTAAGTCCCTCCTATCTCGTCGAGACGAAGATTTCAATCTCCATATCTCCAGATAGAAGTAACTTAAATAGGGGCATCTATTGCACCCTAATTTTTGACCACGAGATACCACCTCTTTTTGCGCATTTTTTTGTTATTATTTGACTATTATTTTAATATGCACGTTTTTTTACGGCTAACAGGTGTGTGTAAAATCATTTCGTTTTTAAGGTATCTCTAACAGATTTTATGTAGCCTTCTGGGGCCCGAGATTTTGGATTCAGGATTCAGATTGATGAGTTTGCTAAAGGTTGGAACGGGGTCCTTTTAAAGGTCGTGTTCGCATGGAGTACGAATTACGGACAATGGATGCAAGAACATTCAAGTCAAATACCCGAGTTCCCAAATTATACATGACAAGTTCAGATATCTAACTGATTCGTTATTCCAGAATCAAATGACGTTGTCTTTTGATATTCATATGAAGATTCAACTTCGCCGTGCTTATGAGTTTAAGTATTTGAACTCCAAGGCTCAAAATTTAATTATAGTCATATTTGATCAGGAGCCACTCAACGTCAGTGCCCAAGTCCATTAATGAATTCCTAAAGCAAGAGACAATTGTGTTCACAAGAAAGAGTATATGCTTATGTCACCAATTCAAAGTTACGGTGACTCGCACCTTCACCTGATTCCTTTATAAAAGAAGTTCAACTCATTTCAAGTTACAACTATCAAGGCCAATATAAATGTTCAAAAACACTACAAGTACAATTCAAAAACTCATCTTTCAAGCTCAAAACAACATTACATATTTGGAAATTCAATCTGTGACTACAACAGCAAAGAATCTTGTCAATAACGTAAACCATGCCGGTGAGAAGTCTTGAAATCTGAAGCGGCTAATAGCAGTACAATTCTCAACTTTTGCCACGGTCCGTCTTATATTCACAACTTTTGGTGTCGGATTGAAGCTTTCTGTAATATCACCTGCAATGGTTTAGAGCGCATCAATTAAATAACAGCTAGCCAAGTGCAGGGTCAACAATTTGCCATAAACTTTATCAAACCTAGTTACACAAATAGGAATCTACCTACGATTGAGGTCCTGGTGCTAACGAGAGCTACTTATGCAACCATCCCCTCGATGACCTGCAAGCAAACTCAGCAGTTAGCGCAAGAACCCGACATTCAAAACTGTTCCGTGATGAACCTTCCACCGTATTCCTTGCCCGTCGTGTATATCATACCAAACCTGCAACAGTTTTCGGTTACGGTTAAATTCCACAATAGAAGAATTAGCAGATACCGCAGGAACACCCCTTGGGCTAACTGACTCGAAGCTCTAAACCACCGATTATCCACCACCTACTCCATATACTCCATTGCAGCACGCACAACAAGCTGGCCCCCTACAGAACATTAGAAGTTATCAAGCATTACGTAAAGACCATGGCAATTCTTCGATATACGACCCAATTCAAACGGTTTCGATGTGGATTTAAACTATGCTATCAAGGTTCAACGAATTTCCTTACCCCATAACCCTCCAAGGAAGTGTTCAAGAGATTCAATGATAAAGTACGAATCCTAAGAAGATTAAGGCAACTACAGAACGTCGCCAATTCAAACGCAGGTGTACACCGACGGTTCGCAATTAACCTGCATCACAGTAGGAGAAATTGAGATTCACAAACGTCTGCCTGACTATGCCACATAACTGGAAGTAATTACAAAGAGAGTCAGGAGATAACCTTTTAAAAGTTGATTTGCCGGTTACCGTTTACAACCTCAGCCGTCACAAGCTTTTTGAGCAACCACCTTGTTATTTCTCAGACGAATTCACCTTCTGACCCGCTGCCATCATCATGGTTCCTTCACAATGGTCACCTAGCCTGTAGAATTTTAAACACGAGATTTAACATGACCACATGATATGCTTATTGCAAAATTCACCACAAACAATAAAGCATCAGTCCCATCTGTTATCCGGTCGTGCAGAAGTCATGCCTCGCCCAAACATTTAAGTGTAATCAACCAAACCATAACAAACATAATCAGAAGAGAATCTTTGAACACCTGCAGTTACCGATTCAAGAATAACTTAACAGGGTGAGACGTGATTACCCCTAGATTGTATCAGATGACGACCAACAGGTGTCATTGGCGTAGACAGCCAACCTTCAGTATCAACTGTCAAAGAATTATTGAACCAATACTTTGAAGGAGAAGCTGTTGTCAAACTGAGATGAACTTACGAGCATAACACCCTCAGGATTCCTGCAACAAATTGCAAGTAGGATTAACTGACGCATTACAACATTGTTCATAATGAAAGGAAATCCAATCACGGTTCTCGTCAAGTTGACCAAGTGTGGAACTTACACAAGTTAGACCTAAGTTGGGTCTGAAATTGTTACAAAAGATGAGGAACATAATGAATTGGAACTTGAAGTCCATCGCTTGCTATACCCCAATACAGACCGAGACAACCAGGACGAGAACATCGATGTGCATGTTGAGCTACTCCATCCATCAGCATTATACACATGAAATGGAAAGGGTGTTTAGTGCACATCAAATTAAACAAAGTCATAAGAATAGAGATGGAATTTGGAAGTATACCCTGCGTTCAGCCTGCAATCGCCGCATTCCACCATTAGCTTTTCGTGGAAGTTCCCACCACGCACCAACGCAAGTCTCCTCCCTTTGGGCTTTCTAATTCATCAGTCGTCCCAAATCTTCGCCACCTGCCAAATCAAGCAAACATCTACCTCAATCAATTCGTTGTAAAAAGAGTAATGAGACAATCAGAGCATTAAACGCAATTGAACCATATATCAGATTGGGATTTTCTCAAACATCATTGCAAACGTACGAAAGAGGAAACTTTCCAAATCAGTTGGTACCAAAATGGAAATCCAAATCAACAACCCAAATCAACATTCAATTGTGATTAAGGCAGTTTTAATCAAGAAATCAGAGTAAAGCCTCTATATAAAGAGAAGTTTGGAGATGGCAAAAGGGAAGACAACACTGATAATTACCGAAAAAAACCCTAGATTCGTAATTCAAGAGTTAGACGGAGAAACGACTTACCTCATTAACCGTGGAAACCACAGCCGCCGTCGCGAATCCATCACCGAAATCGCCTCAACTCCCTTGCAACCGCTTGCGTGAATCCACCAACCACAATCTTCAACGCCGCGAAAGCTCCATTCTGAATCCTGAAGAAAGCCAACACAGGGTAAGGCTATGTTATCATCATTAATATTGTTTGATTAGTCAGGTTTGTTGTTTCAGTTAAAACGGAAGAGGAAGGAAGAATCGAAGAGCAATTGAAAACGATGAAGGAGATCGAAAACACGGTTGAGAGAATAACAAGAAGACGGAAGTGAGACAGGAGAACGCGATCGGAAGTGAGACAGGAGAACGCGATCGGAGAGGAGAAATGGAGAGGGTGCGATCGGAATCGGCGGAGGGGGATTGGGTCAATTTGGGGATTAGGGTTCCTATTTTCATTTCCGTTTTCGCTGTAATCTCGTAATCATAATCACATACCAACACACACTAACACTAATCCCCACTATTAATCGCTAACCTCACCATTAACTTTAATTAACTGGTTTTAATCATTCACCCATTTAATCTTTTTTAATTAATCATAACTATAATCAATCTTTTAAAATAAACTAATAACCATTTAACTAATTAATTTAATTTTGTCTTTTTACTACTTATTCAGTTAATCTTTAAATAAATCACCCTCTTTTATAAATGTTTTTTTATCAATTAATCCACTAATTATCCTTTTATTTAAATAAGCTAATAAGCTCTCTTTTAGATAAATAAGGACACATCCTTTTTAAAAAATTCATTTCATATTTTAAAATCTTTGAAAAAAAAACAAATAATAAGCACCCTTTTAAGTCAAATTAATTTCTATCTTTTATTAATGATATTTATAAAAAAAGAACTTTTTTTAATAAATCCTATTTAAAATTATTTCCAACTAAAGTCAACTTCATAATCAATCTCGACAATTAATCTTTTCTTCTAAAACCGATTCGCAAATTATAATGTCACTTTTAAAAACAATTCGACTTAACTAATCAACTCCGATTCAAATCAACCCTCATCATAAAATCAATCGAACATTTTTCTCATAGTTTAAACTAAAAAATCAATTAACCAATCCGTTTAAAATCAACTCAACTTCCCCTAATTCAATTTAATCAATTCGTGCACATTCACACTCACGACACTTTCACTCTCACACACTTCAGCGCTTTCATGCGTATGTGTATGATTCTATTTCCGCAATTTATCTTTCAGCTATTTACATTACCGCATCTATATTTATGCATCGCATTCCGTCCAAAGGAAAAACCTACACATAATTCAACATTGTGTGTAGTGCACATCATATGCATCATATCCCTTTCGATCCTTGATTTCATTCAAGTCGATCACTTAAGTTTAGGACCTACCCCATAGGAAGGACCTTGTCTTTATCTTTACAACTTAGACAAACAAACAATCAACTCAATACAAAATTCAAACACGATAGAGAATAGATGTTAATCATCTTAAGTGAGATATAATCTCCATCCCACAAACAACACAATCCAACATGTAGGGACTTTGCCTTAAGAGCGATAAAGGCATACTTGGCGATCATCCGAGTATTTAAGACCTTTTCTTAAGACGATGCAAAGACCATTTCCTACAACCCCCTTTTTTGCATTTGTGGTGGTTATCTCTCCCTTAACATGAAGACTCATCTCTTCTCCTAGACCCAATCAATCAACTACCCTAAACCCGTAGGAACTTTGACCACAGTCAAAGAACTCCTCTAACCCTTTAGGGTGAACTACAACATACTCTGATTCCACTCCCGTAAGGATATGTAGGCACAAGGTGCGATACCTTATCGAGTATACTTAGAAATAAACCCCTAGGTCTTTCAACCTTTAAGCAGATAACACATAGCAGTAAACAAACATAAAACAAGAGGTTCCTGTAGAGTACTACAGAAACTTAGGATGCTAGTACCTTCCCTAAGTTTAACCAACCCCCGAACCTAAAACAATCTAGCTTGCATTTGCATTGCATTGTGGGAATTTCGATCTTTATCCCTTCCTTTGGACAAATCAAAGTTCGGTTGCAAATGAATTAAAGATTCAAACTAATCAATAGTTTGGTATCCGAATTTCACCACGACAGAAATGGCGACTTCACTGGGGACACTTAGTGGGTTCCCCTATCTTTTCTTATTTGTTTACTGCTTTATATATCTGCTTACCTGCTTAAATGTTTATTTTCTCTTGTGTTTATTCTTCTGGGATTGTTGTCCTTGAGTGGTGAGATAAAGTTCTACACCCGAACTTGAGAGAAATTAAGATAGGATGGTGATATAGTCGAGGAGGCTTATAGGGAGTTGAATCCCTACTAAGTTGAATCGAGAATCCCGCTCAGTTGAGGCCCTTTCGAAATAGTATTGTTGAACGAGCAATCGTGAAGACACTCACTACTTTCGACTTTGGAGCCTATGATATTGAGGACCGTAG
This sequence comes from Lathyrus sativus, assembly GCA_963859935.3. Lineage (NCBI taxonomy): Eukaryota > Viridiplantae > Streptophyta > Magnoliopsida > Fabales > Fabaceae > Lathyrus > Lathyrus sativus. The sequence goes on along the minus strand of OZ012740.1, from coordinate 452,745,537 downwards.
TTACCTTAACCCAACTTTGGCCTTTATTAGGACGTAGTGCGAGACTATGAGGAAGTACTTCCGAAATAGTGCTACGCGAAGCTACACTCAAAAGAAGTTCTCTTGAGAATATTATTAATCCTCGAGTAATTGGGAAAATTGATAATATCCGATAGATGGGCTGATGATTCTGAGTCCCTTTAGAACCTTGTTCTGCAGGTACAAACAACCTTTAGTCCTTAAACCTATGGGAAGGGTACACCTTTACTCCATGCTCGTTGCAAATCTAGGGCGCCCTTTGTTTGTTTATCTTTATGTCCTTATGTGAATACTTGTGTTTGCTGCATCCATATAGCATCATTCTGTATTGGACTTCATGGGATTTACTTTCGTTTATGAACATTGTAGGTCACTATGGCTTCAAATAAAAGACATACTGTGAAATATACTTTTAAGAGTCCCAAATTGGATGACCTAAAGAAGTTGTGGGGTTTCATCGAAGATCAAGAAGAATTCAAGAACAAGTATGGGAAGCTGATATCTTTATTGGGTTGCTCAGTGAATGAAGGACTTCTTGCCACCTTGCTACAGTTCTATGATCCCCTCTACCATTGTTTCACCTTCCCAGATTTTCAGTTACTACCTACATTGGAAGAGTATTCTTTCTTGGTTGGTCTACCTGTCCTTGAGGAATCTCCTTTTCCCTTCTTGGAAAAGGACCCTGATGAGAAAGATATTGCTAAAGCCCTCCGTTTGAAGGTATCTGACGTCAAAGCCAACCTAGTTACTAAGGATGGAATTCTTGGTTTAAAGACAGGTTTCCTAATCGAGAAGGCTTCATTCTATGCTGATTATTCTAATAAGGCTCCGTTTGAGGCAATTTTTGCTTTGCTTGTTTATGGGCTGTTTTTATTCCCAAGTTTTGAAGGTTTCATCGATCTCAAAGCATTCAAGATCTTTATGAAGAACAACCCAGTGCCAACTCTGTTGGGAAATGCATATCACTCTATACATCTCCGAAACCTTCATGGTGGAGGGATGATTACTTGCTGTGTACCTTTACTTTACAAGTGGTTTATTTCGCACTTGCCGAAGTCTAGCTCTTTTACAAAAATTGGCAAAGAGCATTGGTCTCCAAGGGTTATGGCTTTGACCCATTCCGACATTGATTGGTACAGCCGAGTGTATGATGGAGTATTAATCATTGATAGTTGTGGTGACTTCGCTAATGTACCATTGCTCAGCTTTGATGGAGGAATCAGCTACAATCCTATTCTAGCTCGTCGACAATTGGGATACCCGTTGAAGGAACCTCCCAAGAGTGTTCAAGTAGAGGGTATATTCTTCAAAGATGATATGGAACTCCGAGGAAAGATTCTACATGCATGGCGTAGTGTACACAAGAAAGGGAAGAGAAGTCTAGGGAAGCCTAACTGTGTGTCTTTAGAACCATACCTCCAGTGGGTCAGAAAAAGGGCAACCAAGCTAAAGATGCCCTATTCCCGTCAAGATCCCATAGCTCCAAGGAGAGAGCCCACTTATGTCTTTATGTCTAAAGCCGAGGAGTTAGAGGTGTCCTTAAGGAAGTCTCAACATGAGCTGGAATCTTGGAAGAACAAGTACCACGTAGCAGTGGCAGAAGAGTTGTTCCTCATTGTCTTAGCTTTCTAGAATGGTATGGTATGCCTTCATATGATTTGTGGAACTCTACTTATGGTCTTGGTAAGCAAAGGGTATTTTGGTCATCTGAGAATTACAGGTCATTTCAAGCCTATGCCCAAAACTCATACAAGGAAGCTTCAAATGGAAAACTTCACAACATCAAACTTTCTCAAAATGACATTTTGAGTCTAGAAAAGTGACCATGAAAGATTGGAAAGATTCATAGCACAAGGTTTCAAAATTGGTGGATTTAATGAATAAAAAATGACCTAAAAATGAGATTTTTCATACTTTGGCCAAATGAGGTGAAATTATAGGTCATTTTGATTGGAAAAATCATTTTGAGAACATTGGCAAAAGTGGAATTTTGAGTTTGGTTCAAGTTCTGAAAGATATGCATGGTTACTTACAATGAAAGTTACATCATCCAAAATGCAAGGAAAGAGTGCATGGGAAGTTTCTCCAAGGTTCTAGGAGTTTCCGTTCTCATCTATATATTGCCTTAAGATACTCCATGCCATGGTTGGTGAATCATATTGCTCCTAACACCAAGTTTCACACAATTCTTCCCATTTGCAAAAGCTTCTCAAACTTCATCAAACTCTCATCAATTTGCACATTTTCTGATTTGATCATCATCACCATTGTCCATAGATCAGAATTCACATCAAGATTGGTTAGAAGCAAGAAATTTGGAATTGCAAGATCCAAGAGAATTGAACAAGATTCAGTGCATACAGAATTCATCATCAAGTCCCCTGATTCATTTCCAATCATTACAAGCATCAGATCAGAGAATTTCATAGCTGTTTTCTTCATTTTACACCAGGTAGGTTTCTCCTTCGAATTGCATGATTCAGCCAGCATGTTAGTGATTTGTTAGCATAGAAAGGTTAGGATAGGTTAGATGACTGATTTTGGTGAGTTTGGAGAGATTTCATGGAGGTTGCCATTGGTATGTCAAAACTTTTAAGGCTTGTAATTCATAGAATATTGCAAGATAATCTTGGATAATTGGCTCAGATTAATCAGCATAAGATGTGGATTAGTTTAGGGCAAGAATTAGAGAGAATTGGGAGGTTTGATCACAGGTGATATTGATGGATCCAAACTGTTATGCTCATCGGGTTCTATTGTGGAGTGAGTTTTAGAAGGATATGTTGTCATGGCTGTGTAGAGGGAAGAATTTAGAGCAACTTTGCTCTTGGAGTCGTGTGGATTCATGGAGAGACGAGGGAGAAAGGAAAGCTGGAAGATGCATGCATGGTGAAGAGTTTCAGACATTAGGGTTTGCTGGAGGTTGAAGATAACATGAGAGCCACACGATTTGATTCTGACTTTGACTATAAGACCAATCCAACGGCCACGATTGAAGAAGAAATTCAGAGGGAGATTTAAATGGTGCAACGCACCGTTTCACTAATGGTTTCAGACTGGGCTCAGACAATGGTTGCTAATGACACCCCACGAACCAAGGCCCAATTCCATTATGCCTAAAAAAATTACTATCTGCACCGTTTTCATCTTTTTTTAATTTTTGTTAGTTGCTGAATGCATATGGGCCCAGACGCGCTTGCTATGCGCGCCCCCCAGTCTGGGCCCAGTTTGTTATTTTAACTGATTTCATCTACTTTCTGCACCCCATTTCAATTAATTCTCATTTTATTTTCTTTTAAAAAATTTCATTTCTTTAAAAAATCATAAAAAATAGAAAAATGCTAGTTTTTAATTGGTTGTTTTTTCACATTGTTCATAATTTTGTCAAGAAAAATATCACATAAAAAAATTAATATTTCATTTTATTTTCTTATTTTTGGCATATTTTTCTTTTAAATAGGTATAAATAACATTTAGTTTGATGCATGAATTTGTTAATTTTAGTTTGAATAGATGCTTTACTATTTTTAATCCATTCTTTTTAGGTTGATTAGTAGATAATGTTAGCTTGCATATAAAATTTAGTTCATATTTTTAGGACTTAATTTTAGGTGATTTGTGTAGGTGTGAATAACATGAACAAAACTAGTGTTTAGGTGATAACATAGGTGAGTTAGTTCATTTCCCTTAGGAGTTAGAGATTGATTTTTTGGGGTATGGGACTATAGGGACTATGGGTAGTTATTAGATCCCTTAGAAACTGTTAGGATTCCCCTACTGCTATTAGTACTGTCTGTATTTGCTTGACTGGTGTGGTGTGCCCTCTCTGGGGATTATGATTTGTCTGTGTGGGTATTGGGATTGCTTGGGGATTGGGAGAGCTGAAGACTTGTGATGATGAAGCCATTGGAGATCCAGAGATTGAAGACCAACTTCCAGAGTTGAGGAGGAGGTTCCTTTGCTGGCAGCTGTTGAGGAGTGTAGGGTTTAGGAGTTAGGCAGAGCCCTAGAGTAGTAAGATTGATTCTCAAACATGGAAGGCCTTGTCTGCCTCCATCCTTTCTCTATGATTCAAAGTCTCTTTCAAATATCCACCTCCTTCCTTTGGAAGGATCAGTGAATGTATTTGAAAGATAGAACTTTTGAGGGAAAATTATCTGTATAATGTTAACCGTTAATGAGCCACCCTTGGTAGGCATTTGACTGTTTAACATTCATTTAACTCATCTTGTTGACTAATGTTCATCCTGAAGATTAAGACTTGAAGAAAAGCCATTGCAGATGGAAGATTGATAATCAAGACCTTGCTTGAAGGCTGTGGAGATGGAGATTGATGCTTGCTAAAGCTTGTAGCTGTTTGGAGATGACTTGAAGATAGGTGTTGATGTAGAGCTGCTGTGGCTGTTTATTTTTTAGCTGTTATTCATTTCTGATGTATTGATTGGTTTTCTTGACTGTATTGTTTGCTGTTTAACCTGTTGGGTTGAAAGTGAATCCTGTTCACTTTTGCCTATTGTTTTCTAGGTTCGAGGTTGAGTGGGACTCCCTTGCCTCGCTTGTATTGTTGCATCCATGCATTTTACTGCTTTACTATATATATGCTATTGTTTCTGTTTCTGTCTATTCCCTTAGGATCTCTGTTTCTCTCTGTGCAAGAGAGGAGCATGATAGACACTAGGTCTTAACCCATGCATGATAACATTAGGTTAGTCTAATTCCCTTCGTAACCATAGGATAGAGTTCTGTCTCTTCTTTCTCAAAACAAACAGAAAAACACTATAAGATTTCAAACACAATAAAAGACACTTCTTCCGTAAAAGAATGTGAACTCATCAAAACGTCATTTTTGTCCGCTTGGACTGTTAATCAGAAAAACCCTTTTTCAGAAGGAATAAAAACAATCAAAACAGACTTGTGTCGTACGTGGCCCGAACTACGTTTGCTCTGATCTTTCATGCTGCATGAAAGTACGTAGGCATAGGATGCGATATCCTAGCGAGCAACCTTCCCCTCATTTCCCGTAGGTAGGCGAACTACGTTGACTCTGATTTCTCGTTCCAGACGGGAATACGTAGGCATAAAGTGAGATACTTTGCCGAGTCATTTTTCTTTTCCTTTAACCCTTAACCCTTAGTTTAGATAGAATAACAATCCATACCCGAAAACAAGCGTGGATCCCGTCGAGTACGACGGACGTGAGGGGTGCTAATACCTTCCCCTTGCGTAACCGACTCCCGAACCCAGGATTTGGTTGCGATGACCATTCCTTTCCCCGTTTTGCGGTAGGTTTACCTCGAGCGTTTCCTTTCCCCTCCGTTGGGATAAATAACGCACGTTGGCGACTCTTCTGTTCAGCCGGCGCCGATTTTCGCAGTAGCGACAAGAATGTTATAACATCTCCATCTGTTGTGGTGACAGAACTGCTGTGGAGTGTTTTAATGTGAATGTCATGCTGAATATCGTGACATCCATCACAACATCCATCTGCTGTCATGACAGAACTACTGTCATGTGTGAGAAACACCAGGAGTGGTGGTGTAGCAGGAGCTAGCAGGAGCTAATAACAGAACTGCTGTCATGTGTTGTAAATAGGATGTTATTACCAATATCATGACATCTGGTGCAGCAGGAGCTAACAAGAGCAGATGACAGAACTGCTGTCATGGATGCAGAAGGAGCTGATGACAGAACTGCTGTCATGGATGTCATACTGAATATCATGACATCAATGTCTGGTACAGCAGGGGCTGCTATGTTATATCTCTTGACAGAAATGTTTTGGTCCTGTTGAATATTCCTCATCAGTATGTACATGCCAAAGAGATTTGTTAGAAACAAAGTGCAGATTTAATGGGTGTTCACAAAAAGGATCTTTGATACTTTTTAGGGAACTATAAAACATTTGTTTCTACTGTCATGAAGAAGATTCAGCAGGGAAAGCTGGTCAACCAAGAGTAAGTTAAAACTGAATGTCATACTGAATGTCATAACATTGATCGTATGACATCAGACATGTAGGGTTTGTTTTTCTATTATGATACCTGATATATCTCAGGCTAAATTTCAGGAAACCTGTTAGGGTTCCTTGGTCATCTCAGACAAGATTCTAGGCAGTATCATGACCTAATTTGACAGCACCTTGATCAGTGGAAATTAGGTTTACTTTGTTAAACCTAATGTTTGTTACTTGGAGCAGCCCAAGCCCAGTCTGCACTACTAAAAAAGCAGGAGCAGAAGTAGAGGAAAGCAAGCACTCAGATCAAGAAAAACCAGAGTGTAAAATAAGGTCTAGGGTTTGAGAGTCCCTTGTGTAGGTCTTCCTTTGTATCTTTTGATACATTGTGGTTGTTAGAACACAGATTGGTTCTTAATAATATCTCTATGTTTTGATGATAACTAATATGAAATTTTGTATTTAAGAATTATATACTCTAAAATTTGCTTGGAAGTTTTACTGCAGATAGTAAAGGAATTAACACTCCAGAAGCAAATTAGAATTGAACACAAGAAATTAGCTAGACTCTGAAGCGCCAGATGCATTAATTAGAAGATTCTGATTGCTGCCAACAGAAGATCCTGAGCGTAGCTTCCAGAAGGATCTGAAGCAGAAGCTCCAGAAGGATCTAAAGCAAGTCAGAAGCATCTGAAGCAAAGAAGAATTTTGTATGAAGAGTTTTTCAAAGCATAGTTTCTACAGAAGGTTCTGAAAGTACTAAAGCTGCCAGTACTGAAGTTCTGTTTCAAATATGCTCTGATCTTAAACACGCTGAAAGCACACCTGCTGCAGAAGACTTTGATTCAGCAAAGACTTTGATCATCATTAGAAGACTCTGACCCAATTAGACTCTGATGAATTTGCTGAAAGCTGAAGAAGAAATATTCAAAGAATATATCCGTTGGAGTGAACCAAACGTCTCTTTCCTTATTTATGCTAGACACAAGAACACAGACAAAAAGGATTTTTCTGTGCTTTCTTCTTCTAGGAAAGGTCACTTGATGTGAAGACAAAAAGGCTCAGACCTTTTGGACACTCTTCTCAACATGAAGCCCACTTTGGATCAGTTGCCTATAAAAGCAAGACTCCACCAAATTCTTCAGTTGACGTTTTGTTGAAAAGAAATCAAATATTCAAGCTCTCATACTTTCATATTCATTCTAAGAATTTATTTCTTTGTTCTAAATAGTTAAGTGAAAAATCACAGTTGTGATAAAGCTTTATAGAAGCAATCTTAAACACTTATATTGATTTTACATTTGATTGTAATTCTTAAGAAGATCCAGTGAGGATCAGTAGTTCTTGAGAAGACTTTGAACAGTTGTTCTAAGTGTTAACTATTGTAATCAGTTGATTTAATAGTGGATTAAGTCCTTGATTAAGAAAGGCAAATCACTCTAGAAAGGGTGGACTGGAGTAGTTGAGTTCAACGAACCAGGATAAAAATACTTGAGTTTTTATTTCTAAGTTTTAATCTTTCATACTTATTCAACCCCCCCCCCCCTTCTAAGTATTATCTCACCTTCAGTTGGCATCAGAGCTCCGTTTCTGTGTGTGCTACCACTTAACAGTGACAGTAAAGATCCAGAGAGAAATACTTTGATATATATTTAGTTGTAACTATGGCTGATAATACAATATCTAACATTAACAACAAATATGAAGAAAGGTACAAAATCATCACCAAACCCCCTATGTTTGATGGGGAGAAATTTGATTATTGGAAAGACAGAATTGAAAGTTTTTCCTTGGATATGATGCTGATTTATGGGATCTAGTCATAGATGGATATGTTCATCCCACAGATGGGAATGGCAAGAAGATAGACATAAAATCTATGACAGATGCTCAGAAGAAAGAATTTAGAAATCATCACAAGGCCAGAACAATATTGTTGAATGCAATATCCCATACTGAGTATGAAAAAATTACAAACAGGGAAACTGCATTTGACATGTTTGAATCCTTAAAGATGACTCATGAGGGAAACTCTCAAGTCAAGGAAACAAGGGCTCTGGCTCTGATCCAGAAGTATGAAGCCTTCAAGATGGAAGACTCTGAATCTGTTGAAGCTATGTTCTCCAGATTTCAAATACTTACAGCTGGACTAAAGGTTCTGGATGAAGGATACTCTACTGCTGATCATGTGAAAAAGATCATCAGAAGTTTACCCACCAGATGGAGACCTATGGTGACAGGGCTGAAGATGGCTAAAGATCTGAACAAGATCTCCTTGGAGGAATTGATCAGTTCACTAAGAAGTCATGAAATAGAACTTGAGGAAGATGAACCTCAAAAGAAAGGTAAATCTGTAGCTTTAAAATCTAATAAATCTGCTAAAGCTTTGCAGGTAATAGAGGAAAGCTCTGAAGAATCCTCATCTGAAGATGAAGATGAACTATCCATGTTGTCCAGAAGAATAAACAAACTCTGGAAGCATAAAGGAAAGAAGTTCAGAAACTTCAGAAAGCCTGACCAAAGAAAAGAATCTTCTGGATACAGAAGATCTGGCAAAAAGGAGGTTGTCTGTTATGAGTGTAAAGAACCTGGACATTACAAAAATGAATGTCCAAAGGTGTTGAAAGAAAAGCCTAAAATAAAATTTGATAAGAAGAAAAAGGTTCTGATGGCCACCTGGGATGATTCAGATACATCTGAATCTGAATCTGAGTCAGAAGAAGAGTGTGCCAATGTAGCTTTGATGGCAGACATAGAAGATCAGGAGGAAGGAACTTCAGGATCTGAATCTAACTCTGAATCTGACTCTGACGTTGAAGAGGTAATGGTCAAACTTACTAAAGAAGAACTTATCAAAGTGTTATCAGAAGTTCTGAAAAGCTATAACAATATTAAGCTCAAATACAAGAAGCGCCAAAGCAATCTTGTATCTGAGAATAATATTCTCAAATCAGAAGTAGCTGAGCTAAATGAAAAGAACTTAAAATTGAAAACTGATTCTGAATTAGCTCAACAAAACTCTGATTCTGAAACTGAATCTGAATGCAAAAATATTTTGGAAAAATATGATTATAGCTTTCAGAAGTTTCTTGCTAAAAGCATAGACGGAAGCAAAATGGCTTCTATGATCTATGGAGTTAGCAGAAATAACAGAAAAGGTATTGGATATGAATCCCCCTTTGGAAAGGATTTAAATCCAAAACCTGTTGATAAAATTATCATCAAGAAAACTCCTTTATATTCACACTTTAAATTTGGTCACTTGAATGATATTGAACAAACACGCTCTGAAAAGAATATTCATGTGTTTAAATCTAAGGCTAGTCAGAATAAACCTTATGTTGAAAAACAGAAGTTTAGACAAACCTTCAGAACCACTAACCCTAAAGGACCCAAGAAGATCTGGGTACCTAAAAGTAAAATAACTCTTGTTGCAGATGTTCTTAGCAGCAAGGTCAGGACGCCAATCATGGCCCTGGACTCTGGATGCTCACGACACATGACAGGAGAAAGGTCTATGTTCCGAAGCCTGGAGCTTAGATCTGGAGGTGATGTGAAATTTGGAGGGAACCAGAAGGGTAAGATCATTGGATCTGGCACCATTGGAAATGGTAAACTTCCCTCTATTACTAATGTTTTACTTGTTGAAGGGTTAAAGCATAACTTATTGTCCATAAGTCAATTAAGTGACAATGGTTATGATATTACCTTTAATCAAAAATGTTGTAAAGCTATTAGTCAAAAGGATGGCTCTATCCTATTTAGTGGTAAGAGGAAAAACAACATTTATAAAATAAACCTTTTAGAACTTAAAGTTCAGAATGTTAAATGCCTCTTGTCTGTTAATGAAGAGCAATGGGTCTGGCACAGAAGATTGGGCCATATTAATATGAGACGTATATCTCAGATTAATAAACTTAATCTTGTCAGAGGACTTCCTAATCTGAACTTCACCTCAGATGCTCTTTGTGAAGCATGCCAAAAAGGGAAGTTTTCAAAATCATCTTTTAAATCGAAAAATGTTGTTTCTACTTCCATACCACTAGAATTACTTCATATTGATCTGTTTGGACCAGTGAAAACTGCATCCATCAGAGGCAAGAAGTATGGATTAGTCATTGTTGATGACTATAGTAGATGGACATGGGTAAAGTTCTTAATGCACAAGGATGAGTCACATTTTGTGTTCTTTGACTTTTGCAAGCAAGTCCAGAATGAAAAAGATTTCAAAATTATAAAAGTCAGAAGTGATCATGGTGGTGAACTTGAAAATAAATTTTTTGAAAAATATTTTAATGAAAATGGCATTGCTCGTGATTTTTCCTGTCCTAGAACTCCACAACAAAATGGGGTTGTAGAGAGGAAAAACAGAACTCTGCAAGAAATGGCCAGAACCATGATCAATGAGACAAATCTGGCAAAACACTTTTGGGCAGAAGCAATCAACACAGCCTGTTACATTCAGAACAGAGTGTCTGTAAGACCTCTTCTGGAGAAGACTCCATATGAACTGTGGAAGAACAGAAAGCCCAACATTTCATATTTTCATCCTTTTGGATGTATTTGTTATATGTTAAATACTAAGGAAAATCTGAACAAGTTTGATTCCAAAGCACAGAAGTGTTTCATGCTTGGATATTTTGAACGCTCTAAAGGCTACAGAGTATACAACACTGAGACACAGATTGTGGAAGAATCTATTCATGTTAGATTTGATGATAAGCTTGGCAATAAAAAGCCAAAGCAGTCTGAAAACTCTGCAGATAGAGAAGTAGTTTTCACAGACTCTGAAGTCCCAGAAGCAGACAAAGCTCAAGTGAAGGAACCAGAAGCAACGCCAGATGCTATTCCTTTAACTTCTCAGATGAACAATCTAAACATTTCTGAAGAATCAACTGTTAGAGGATCATCATCTAGAATTAAAGCTTCTCATCCAGAGAATGTCATTATTGGAAAGAAGGATGATCCCATCAGAACAAGATCCTTTCTAAGATCATCTGAAGCATCACTATTTGGACTGGTGTCAGAAATTGAACCATCTTTTGTAGATGAAGCTCTTGAAGACAATGATTGGATTATTGCCATGCAAGAAGAGTTAAATTAATTCACCAGAAATGATGTATGGGATTTAGTTCAAAGACCACAAGGATTCAATATAATTGGAACAAAATGGGTCTTCAGAAATAAGCTGAATGAGAAAGGAGAAGTTGAAAGAAATAAGGCAAGGCTTGTTGCTCAAGGGTACAGTCAACAAGAAGGTATTGATTACACTGAAACTTATGCTCCAGTGGCAAGGTTAGAATCTATACGCCTTCTTATTTCTTTTGCTGCACAAAATAACATCACTCTGTATCAGATGGATGTTAAAAGTGCCTTTCTAAATGGTATTATAGAAGAAGAAGTTTATGTCCACCAACCTCCTGGTTTTGAAAATGAAAAATTTCCAGATCATGTTTTCAAATTAAAGAAATCTCTGTATGGTTTAAAACAAGCTCCCAGAGCTTGGTATGAGAGATTGAGCAATTTTCTTCTGGAGAAAAATTTCATCAGAGGCAAAGTGGACACAACACTCTTTTGTAAATCAATTAAGAAAGATCTTCTAATTTGCCAAATTTATGTGGATGATATAATATTTGGATCTACCAATACTATGCTGGGAAAGGAGTTTGCTACATGTATGCAGGCAAAATTTGAAATGAGCATGATGGGAGAACTCAGATTCTTTCTAGGAATCCAAGTCAATCAAACTCCAGAGTGCACTTACATACATCAGACCAAATATGTTAAATAATTTCTGAAGAAATTTAACATGACTGATAGTAAGCTGGCAAAGACTCCCATGCATCCAACTAGCTCACTTGGCAAGGAAGAGGTAAGTAAGAAAGTAGATCAGAAGCTTTACAGAGGTATGATAGGATCTCTTCTTTACTTAACTGCTTCTAGACCTGACATATTGTTCAGTGTATGCTTGTGTGCTAGATTCCAATCAGATCCTAGAGAATCACACTTGACAGCTGTCAAGAGGATTCTAAAGTATCTGAAAGGTACTTCTAATGTGGGTTTGTGTTACAGAAAATCTGATGATTTCAAATTAGTTGGATTCTGTGATGCTGACTACGCTGGAGACAAAGTGGAAAGGAAAAGTACTTCTGGAAGTTGTCAATTTCTAGGAAGAAATCTAATCTCTTGGTACAGCAAGAAGCAACCCACAATTGCACTTTCAACCACAGAGGCAGAATATATTGCTGCTACTGGATGTAGCACGCAGATGCTCTAGATGAAAAGTCAGCTAGAAGATTATCAAATATTTGAAAGTAACATTTCTATCTTTTGTGATAATACTTCTGCTATATGTTTGTCTAAGAACCCCATTTTACACTCTAAGGAAAAACATATAGAAATTAAGCATCATTTCATCAGAGACTATGTTCAGAAGAGAATCATAAATTTAGCCTTTGTTGATACAGATCATCAATGGGCAGATATTTTTACAAAACCCCTTGTTGAAGATAGATTCAAATTTATTCTGAAAAATATTGGTATGGATTTTTGTCCAGAATGATATTTGTCAGAAGCAAATTTTTACAGATGCAAAAATGCCTAATGCTCTGAAGTATTTCTTCTGACTACTTTTTTATTTTATTAAATTTGTTTTTGTGAAACTCTGAACTAACAATCCTTAGAGGATCTGAGCGTTGGTTAACGTTTCATTTCTCAAGAGAATTCAGAACACATGCAAGCAAACACGTGTCACTCCATATCTGCAAAGGTGGCGTGTACACTACTGAAGAGACGTTTGAGGTGAAGTTTGAATAGTGAAAATCTTGATTTTCCCCCCAATTTGTCAGAAGCAATAAATGCTTGAAATGATTTTTATTCTTTTCATTTAATGATTTGTCCAAACGTGCAAAATTCTGACTGTTTGTATGCCTACTTGTTTTAGTATAAATACATCTCTTCTCTTCACATTCACACTTTTCACATCTCAGACATTTTATGCATTTCCATCTTCTCTTCTTTCTGAATAAAAACCCTAAGCGTGTGACAAAACCATCTTCAATGGCAACTTCATCATCAACAGCTACACAATTTCAATCTACAATGGCTGCAGTTACCTCTACTAACATGGGTGTTACCCCTTATTCTCCACCAAGAAGAACTTTACTCACCCCTGTTGAAAAGCTGGAAGTTCTATGTGAATCAATGGCGGAATTTGATTCACTTGCTGAGAATGGTTTTGAGTTTCGTTCCATTATAGGTGCTCAAGGATGGGTGATGTATTTTGATAGACTGTTTGGACCAGTTTACCCCCTTCTTGTGAAAGAGTTATGGATCCATGCTTCAGTTTACCCTAAGTTTATCTTATCTTCTATTCTGGGCAAAGATATAATAATAACAGAAGATCTGATCAGAAAACTTATTGGCTATGAGGAAACAGATGGAGTTTCACACTTGCCAGCTGGGCGTGTGGATATGGATGAAGTGTATGAAGAAGTGATGACTGTTGGACAAGCTTCTAACAAGTTCAAGGATCTGAAGCCTGATTACAAGATCTGGGCTAAGATCTTCATGGGATGCATTCATCATAGGAAGTCAACAAACTCTCCAGACTATGTCAACAATGAACAGCTTTATTTTATGTACTGCCTCAGTCAGAGCACCAAGGTAGATCTTCCATATATTCTCTTTATGCATCTTTGGAATCATATAAATGCCTCTAGAGAATATGTGAAAGAAAAAGGACAGAAGATCAGAACCTGGATTCCTTTTGGAAGGTTAATCTCAGATCTTCTAACTGAGAATGGACTTGTTACTGCTCTGTACGCTGCTGGAGTTACAGAGGAATTGGAATTCATTTTGGGAAAGCCTCTGAATGCCAAAAGTCTTCAGAGACTTAAAATAGTGGATGAACTCACAACAGCTCCCAAGAAGCTGAATATTTCTGAATTGAGTAAGAAGAGAACCCCTATAGATGATTACCCTCTGTTCTATGTTGAAGAACCAAGGGAAATTGTTGCAATGTATATTGATGAGTGCATGAAAGAAGGAAAGCCTATTCCTGCTGACATTATAAAGAGAGCAAGACAACCATTTCCTGTTGCAGAAGAAGAAGAAGAACCACCAAGAAAGAGGACTCAACCAGAAGCAAAAGCTGCACCTGTTCAGAAGAAGATCAAGATTACTGAGAAGCCACAGAAGCTCCTAAAGAGGAAAGAATCTGGAGACACTCCTTCTGTACCAGCTAAAAGAATCAAGATCAAAGGTACTAAAACTTCTGTATCTTCTGCAAATCCTATTGTTTTAAATGATTCTAATGTTAAGTCTATTCCAAAACCACCATCTACACAAAATACATCTGTTACTGCTCCATCTCATGTTTCTACCCCATCACCACAAAAATCTTCTAATCCAATTTCCATTTCACCATAAAAACAATCATCTGTTCCAACACCAATAACAACAAAAACATTTCAAACTCCAAAAGTCTCTATACCACAAAAAATTCAACCAGAGGTTCCAACCAAACCATCTGTACCAGAAAAACAACCATCAGAAAAACAACCCTCAGAACAACAACAAACAACAAAACCATCTGCTCAACAAAAAATCTCTGAACTTTTTAAAGAAAAGCCATCTGAACAACAAAAACAACCACAAGAAAAGCGACCAGAAAAACACTCTGAACCTCTACAAGAAAAGGACTCTGCACATCAACAACCACAAAAATCATCTGAACCTCAAACATAACCACAATCTCAAAATCCACCATCCACCACATCTAAACCCACTGAATCTGTTCCAGTTTCATCTGAACCAATAACAATTTCATCTGATCCACCTACCTCAGAACACCCATCAAAACCCTCTGAAATTCCTTCAGAACCAACCAATCCTTCTGAACCCAATATTCCTGAGACAGAAGTTCTTGATGTCACACCACTAAAAACTGTGTTTCAAGTATCTTCTACCTCCTGCACACCAACCACCTCATCAAACTCCTCAGAATCTGACATTCACCCAGATTTTCTAATCTCTCCTTCTCACAGAGATTCTGAGGTAAACCAACCAGAACCTCCTGTATCATCAAAAGTTCCTATTTCAGATCCTATTCCCACACCTGCACCATCATCTGAAATCCTGATTCCCAATTCTAACACAACATCTAACCCAAGAACATCTATTTCATGTGCACAAGTCTCATCACTATTTCATAATCTTGCTTATGGTTTCAAACTCAAAGATTTTTATGACAGAGTTGAACCATCTGACCCTATCACCCCTCTGAAACCCAAACTCACAATAACCCTACCACCTATGCTTCTCACCTATATACAATCCATGACAGATGTAGGTTCATTAGCAACTATATCATATTCTGCTAAATCTGACAAAGCTGTTGCTTCAGCTATACCAATTTCATCTGATAAAACTGTTGCTTCTGATGAACCTCCAAAATCTGCCTTCCAACCTTACTCAAATAAACCCTTTGATGTGGTTTCCTATCACACCAAAGCAAAACCAAATCTGTTAAATGCTTTAAACAGATCCAAACCTGTTGAACCTGAAATTCCTTTCATTCCATACTACCCTCCTCCTCTAATCTCCATTCAGAAATCAATTTTTCCACCTACTCCCCAACCCAAACCAATAACACTGGAGACTCTGTTACATCCCAAGCCTAGACTTAATGTTAATCATTTATTTCAATCTTTTTTGCAAGAAATACAGTTGTATTTAGGTACTGTACAGAAGAAGTGTTTAGCAACAATGGATGCCCAAGAATCTAATGTCATCTAGAATGGATTCATCAACAGATTCAACTCTGTGGCCTCAAATCTGAAGAACATCTGTTCTGATGATGTGAAGCTCAGATTTGCTGAAGCTGCAAGAAATCTGTTCTGGACTATCAAGAGATCTGAACCTTTGCTCCTTACAAATGCTCCTCCACCATCAGAAGAAACTACTGAACCTGCATCTGAAGATAATCCTTTGGCCATGACTCTGGTAGAACTTCCTTCTGGCTCTAATGCTCCAGACTCTATAGACCCTATGGAAATTGACTCTGTTCAAGCTCCAGAAAATGTTCAACCTTCATCATCTGAGATTAAGAAAGAACACCCAAATTTTGAGGATAAAATTGCTGCTCTAGAAGCTGGTCAATCAGAGATCAAGTCTTGGATGGCCAAACAGGATAAGAAATCTTAAGACATGACTGAGTGGATGTCAAAACGGGATCAAAAGAATGAAACAATGGCTAAGTGGATGTCAAAACAAGAGCAATCCTCCTCTGAGATCACGGATCTGTTGAAGATGCTTTTGTCAAAACACTCTTAGATTTTCATTTTGTTTTCATTCTGATGTTTTTGCATCTGAGTTTGCTTATGTACTTTTTGCTATATCTTCTGATGCATGTACTATTGATCTGAACTCATTGAATGAATCAAAGTTTTCTCCACTGACTTATCTCATTTACTGTTTCCTTTTATTTGTCTTTTTAAAGTTTTTACTTTTTGCTTATGACAAAAAAGGGGGAGAAAATATAGATCTGAACTGTTTAATTTAACTTCACCAGAATGAAACTTCAGACATATTTATTCTATCTAACATTTTAATCTGAGTATTTCAGAACAGTTGATAAGTACACTCTATAAAATAAACTCTGAGTCTCTCAGATCATTTGACTATTATCAAACTCTGAATCTGATATTTGCAAGACATTCTGTCGTTCAAATGTTAAAAGAACAATCAAGATCTAACTCTGAAAAGTACTCAAGACAAAAGGGAAGTTTATATTCTTTATCTGTACTTAACTCAGGGGGAGATTCATCATCACAGAGGGAGTTATAATTTTAATATTTTCAATTAAACAAAATTTCTGATGTTTTTGTCATCATCAAAAAGGGGGAGATTGTTAGAACACAGATTGGTTCTTAATAATATCTCTATGTTTTGATGATAACTAATATGAAATTTTGTATTTAAGAATTATATACTCTAAAATTTGCTTGGAAGTTTTACTGCAGATAGTAAAGGAATTAACACTCCAGAAGCAAATCAGAATTGAACACAAGAAATTAGCTAGACTCTGAAGCGCCAGATGCATTCATTAGAAGATTCTGATTGCTGCCAACAGAAGATCCTGAGCGTAGCCTCCAGAAGGATCTGAAGCAGAAGCTCCAGAAGAATTTGAAGCAAGTCAGAAGCATCTGAAGCAAAGAAGAATTTTGTATGAAGAGTTTTTCAAAGCATAGTTTCTACAGAAGATTCTGAAAGTACTAAAGCTGCCAGTACTAAAGTTCTGTTTCAAATATGCTCTGATCTTAAACACGCTGAAAGCACACCTGCTGCAGAAGACTCTGATTCAGCAAAGACTTTGATCATCATTAGAAGACTCTGACTCAATTAGACTCTGATGAATTTGCTGAAAGCTGAAGAAGAAATATTCAAAGAATATATCCGTTGGAGTGAACCAAACGTCTCTTTCCTTATTTATGCTAGACACAAGAACACAGACAAAAAGGATTTTTCTGTGCTTTCTTCTTCTAGGAAAGGTCACTTGATGTGAAGACAAAAAGGCTCAGACCTTTTGGACACTCTTCTCAACGTGAAGCCCACTTTGGATCAGTTGCCTATAAAAGCAAGACTCCACCAAATTCTTCAGTTGACGTTTTGTTGAAAAGAAATCAAATATTCAAGCTCTCATACTTTCATATTCATTCTAAGAATTTATTTCTTTGTTCTAAATAGTTAAGTGAAAAATCATAGTTGTGATAAAGCTTTATAGAAGCAATCTTAAACACTTGTATTGATTTTACATTTGATTGTAATCCTTAAGAAGATCCAGTGAGGATCAGTAGTTCTTGAGAAGACTTTGAACATTTGTTCTAAGTGTTAACTATTGTAATCAGTTGATTTAATAGTGGATTAAGTCCTTGATTGAGAAAGGAAAATCACTCTAGGAAGGGTGGACTGGAGTAGTTGAGTTCAACGAACCAGGATAAAAATACTTGAGTTTTTATTTCTAAGTTTTAATCTTTCATACTTATTCAACCCCCCTTCTAAGTATTATCTCACCTTCAGTGGTAGACATATTTGTAAGTGAAGAGTGCTACTCTTCACGTGTGTTTTGTGAGTGAAGAGGTTTTCTCTTCACGTGTGTCTAGGAGTCTTAGGATCCTTGTGAGCCAAGCAATTATAGGTTATATAATTGACGTGGTTATTATGTATGAACAGGTGTGTTCATTGTGTCACTCAAAGCTTTTAAGCAAGAGTGTGTCTCATTTGATCAAAGTTGTGAAGCACGATCATGGTGTGTGTTTGGAGTGTATCTCCATAACTGTTTTGTAATTGTGTATCACTGTATTGTGATTGAGGGGGAGTGATGGGTATACTCAGGTCTAGAATGTCTCTAGGTTGAAATGTCATTGGGTAGAGATTAAGTGAGAAGTGCAAACTGGTTTTTTGACTTTGAATTGATTATGCTAATAGTGAATTTCCTCCCTGGCTTGGTAGCCCCCAGATGTAGGTGATGTTGCACCGAACTGGGTAAACAATTACTGTGTTATTTATCTTTCTGCATTTACAATTCTGCATAATTTAAATGGTTAGATAAATAGGTCTGGCAGCCTGCAGATGTCACAACAGACGTCATGACGTTGGTAATGACATTGGGACAATTTAAAGAAATTTAAATTGGTCATGGTATGTCCTCGTTCTTGTTAAGCAGAGATCAATGATCTAGGGACATATGAGATCTGCATACTAGAATTTGAATTGGTACCAGAGCAGGCATCCTGTCTTTTCTGAATGAGATCTAGGGAGATATTTTCTGGTGGTTTGAACAAGGAGAAGCTACAACTGAATTGCTGATCTTACTAGACTTTTGAGCTGGTGCTTATGGAGTTTAGGAGGAGGTTGCGAAGGATTTTGTGTATCTGCTGTTGTGCCCTCTGATATAGGAGCTTCTATGATCTGCTGAATGGTTTGCCAAAGAAGGAGTGGCT
This sequence comes from Lathyrus sativus, assembly GCA_963859935.3. Lineage (NCBI taxonomy): Eukaryota > Viridiplantae > Streptophyta > Magnoliopsida > Fabales > Fabaceae > Lathyrus > Lathyrus sativus. Next base: position 452,726,562 of record OZ012740.1, on the reverse strand, counting down.
ACTTTTGTATGATGTTCTATAAGATGGTCTGACATCTTGTTTAGGGCATGTTGAAGATGTTCTTCTGGTGGTTCCGCTGCATATTTTTCTGATGGAAGAACTCTGGAGGTCTTGTTATTCTTGAAGATATCAAAGCTCTAGTCATTCCATCGTCGGGAGCAATGGACTGAAGAGAGTTGGTTGGTGTGAAATGTTATTGTTGACCTCGTGATTGGAAGTGGTTTTATTATGAACCTTTAAGGCAAAACAAGAGCTCCACTAGCAAGAGGAAGTCATAGGTAGGTTGAGTCAAGGGTGTCAGCCTTGATGTTTCAGCCTTGGTATTCCTGAAATTGTGTGGATTTAAGATCAATATCTATTTGTGGACTACACACGTATTTAATTGATTATCCATGAAGTTCAGAGAAGGAACTGTTATGAGGATTTAAGATTCATTGTTATTTGAGTTATTCTCAAATATTTGATGGATTATCCTTAGTTGATGATCTAAGTGTCTCATCAGTAGTTGCTCAAGCATCAGGCCCCAGATATGCTTCAAGGATCTGATGTTCAACCAGATGTTAAGACATTCAAGCATCAGAGTGTACAGAAGTCTGCTGAAGAAGATATAGCAGATAATCTTGTTACCATACTCTTGTGTGGTAGGATCTGACTTTATTCTAGTAAGTTTCCTGGCAAGAAACTAAGACTAGAATGTAGTGCTGATGGAAGTGGAGATGAAGACAGTTCTCTTGAATCAGCTTATTGGAGTGCAGCAGGTGTGTTCTAGTCTCTACTAGAAGCATCTGATACTTATCTAGAAAGTTTCCTGGCAAGAAACTTGTCAAGAATATGGTGATGTGATTTCACTGCTTGGGTCAGTTTATTTCTGATCTAAGTGCATAGGAGCATGTAACCTTGCTCATCTTGGAGGTCAAGGATAAGTGGAAATTATCTCTGATTTTCTGAAGAAGTCTCTACTTAAGGAAAGAAGGATTCCTTGTGTAAATATTTTTTCCCTCCTCTCTGAAGAATCAAGCTTTGGCATGTTTGGTTTCTATAAAGAGGAGTTCATGGAGCAAATGCATTTCAAAGGTAGCTATTGCAGAATAGAGGTTGTCCACTCAAAATTGATAGCATGGAACTCTTTTTCTGATATATGGAGAAGGGTATTTTAAGTGGCAGAATGAAAGCCTGAACTCTCTAGCAGGATGTCTGATCAGATGTAGTGACATCAAGCAGTAACTTCAATGCCTTCATTGATGAAAGATGAGTTGATCTTCTCAGGTATGAATGGAATTAGTGCTTTATCTCATGCAGTTTGCAGGAGCTGTGCGAAGGAGTAGATGCCTTGCTTTGGAGCAAGTAGAATTTGTGACTTGAAGATCAAAGTGGCCTGGTGGAGTAGCAGATTCTCCAGAGCTCTAAAAGATTCTGAATAACCAAACAGTGGCATTTGGTTATTTAAGTAGTGAGCCTTTAGAGAACTATTCTTGTGCAGAAGGGTAGTTATTTGAAAACCACAGAAGGTTCTGGGACTATTCATGCTTGGAACTAATTACTCTTGTGCAGAAGGGTAATTGGTTGAAGACCAAAGGAGGATCTGTTTCTGTTCATATATTGGAGCTTGTGGTAGAAGCCCTAAGTTGTGTATATAAGATTACCTTCTTTTGGAGATGTAGTTGATCAAGCTGGTGGAGTTGTGTTCTCTGAAGATCTTCAGTTGGATTACTAGGCAGAAGTAAGTCCAGTTGTGAACCAGTGGATATGGTTTGGTTTTCCTTGGCAAAGGACTTGAAGATCTAGTGCAGAACTTGTAAGTCACATCTTGACTAAGAAGTATTCTACCTTGTCATACGGGAGAATGATGAGGTAAAAGGACTATCTTGAAGTATGATGTGAAAGGATTGGACAAGACTATAGTGGATCATTGATTGACTGCATGAAAGTCTGGATTCTGATAAGAAGATTCACCAGTTAATTCAGAAGCTTTCTAACTTATCATATGGGAGAATGATGAGGAAAGAATGTCTTGGATTATGGGGTGTCTATCTTGTACTCAGCCTAAGATCAGAATACTTGTGGAGAAGTGGTCTCTTCTGCTACAAGTAACTCTAGGAAGAGGTGGATCAGTTTGATGCCCTCTCACTGTATGAGCATGGAGTTGGTCATGAGAAATAATGTGGTGATCTTGGAGCATATTTTGTCAAAGATAGGGGAGAGCTTTTGGTTTATGGGTGTACTATTTGCTTATAGTGAATGCGTTCAACATGTGTGTTGAATAGAGAATGAGTTCTTGAAGACATGAAGATGGGTCTTATGTTTTCCATTCATGTGCACTGGTTACCCTTGATATGGGAAGCTATACTTCTATCTAGGTTGTGTTGCTGCAAAAGTATAGTTATGTACCAAGATTGTTTGTGGTTTCAAACAGTTTGGGATAGAATGTCAGACAAGATGTTTTGACATTGGGTTACTGCTCCAAGCTCGTGGTGAACATGACAAGTGTCTTCCTTTTGGTTTTGTTCTTAGGATCCAGTCAAGTTTGTAGGCTTCTATCCTAGTGTGTCTGGTGAAGATAAAGATCAAGACATCATCAGCTCTGATCCTGTGCAGATGGAAGGACCTTTACCCTGATATCTTGGAGACCTTCCAGATAGTTATTCTGCAACTCTTCTGTTATTTGTTTCAGTATGGTTTGTAGGAATGTAAAGCTGCAGTATGAAGATGTTGAAGAAAGTCTTCATATGTTTGGATTCTCTCTTTCAGAGGGAGTACTGACTATGCATGACAGAGGGAGCTGTGTACATGTACAACTTCATTGCTTGTGTTGGCATTATGCTGATATGGAGCTGTGTAAAACATTGGGTTGTGTCTGGGAGGATTAATTTTCCTCTGCAAAATTTTCCTGTGTCTCAATTTGGGGATTTTAAATCAGTTGCTACTTGGCAAGTAATTGACTGATTATCCTTTAATTGGTAAGTGTCACTCCTGAAGGCGCAGCTTCAGACAAGACAAGAACCCAAGATTCAAGGCTGATCCAAGGTGTACTCTCAAGGAACTATGGTTCAGGGCTGATTTTACACTGGCTGTGTGGAGTTTTTGCAGAGTAGGTTGTTTCTCATCATGATGGATCATGGTGTAAAGTAGTCAGTGTGCTGATCATATGCATAAGTTGGATAATTAAAACTTAATGCTCTGATTTATGTTGAGTTTAGCAGAGGGGTTTAAATCCTTGCAAATGGATTGGTGCTGATGTGGCGCAGTCTTTATTTGAGGTCAAGAAGCTTGTACATTTTGTACATTTACTCCAACTTTTGTCAAGTTTTGACTAAACCAAGGGGGAGTAAAGTGTTGTTGATATACTATTGCTTGCTGGATGCAACTATTAAGGGGGAGCATGATAGTTTGTGTGCTGCTGCCCTGATAAGTTGTTTTAACCAAAATTTGCCAAAGGGGGAGATTGTTAGTTCCATGGTTCTAAGATATAGAATTTTCCATGGTTCTATGATTGGCTAAATTTTTGTAAAACATGATCCTGCACTGATGTTAAGCAAGATGTTATAACATCTCCATCTATTGTGGTGACAGAACTGTTGTGGAGTGTTTTAATGAGAATGTCATGCTGAATATCGTGACATCCATCACGACATCCATCTGCTGTCATGACAGAACTACTGTCATGTGTGAGAAACAGCAGGAGTAGTGGTGCAACAGGAGCTAGCAGGAGCTGATAATAGAACTATTGTCATGTGTTGTAAACATGATGTCATTACCAATATCATGACATCTGGTGCAACAGGAGCTAACAAGAGCAAATGACAGAACTACTGTCATGGATGCAGAAGGAGCTAGCAGGAGCTGATGACAAAACTGCTGTCATGGATGTCATATTGAATATCATGACATCAATGTCTGGTACAGTAGGGCTACTATGTTATGTCTCTTGACAGAAATGTTTTAGTCCTGTTGGATATTCCTCATTAGTATGTAGAGGGCAAAGAGATTTGTTGGAAACAAAGTGCAAATTTAATGGGTGTTAACAAAAAGGATCTTTGATACTTTTTAGGGAACTATAAAACATTTGTTTCTACTATAATGAAGAAGATTCAGCAGAAGTGTTCAGCAGGGAAAGCTGGTCAGCCAAGAGTAAGTTAAAACTGAATGTCATACTGAATGTCATAACATTGATCGTATGACATCAGACATGCAGGGTTTGTTTTTCTGTTATGATACTTGATATATCTCAGGCTAAATTTCAGGAAACCTGTTAGGGTTCCTTGATCATCTCAGACGATATTCTAGGCAGTATCATGACCTAATTTGACAGCACCTTGATCAGTGGAAATTAGGTTTACTTTGTTAAACCTAATGTTTATTACTTTAGAGCAGCCCAAGCCCAGTCTGCACTACTATAAAAGGAAGAACGAAAGCACAGGAAAGCAAGCACTCAGATCAAGAAAAACCAGAGTGTAAAATAAGGTCTAGGGTTTGAGATTCCCTTGTGTGTAGGTCTCCCTTTGTATCTTTTGATACATTGTGGTAGACATATTTGTAAGTTAAGAGTGCTACTCTTCACATGTGTTTTGTGAGTGAAGAGGTTTGCTCTTCACGTGTGTCTAGAAGTCTTAGGATTCCTAGTGAGCCAAGCAATTATAAGTTATATAATTATTGTGGTTATTATGTATGAACAGGTGTGTTCATTGTGTCACTCAAAGCTTTTAAGCAAGAGTGTGTCTCACTTGATCAAAGTTGTGAAGCACAATCATGGTGTGTGTTTGAAGTGTATCTCCATAACTGTTTTGTAATTGTGTATCATTGTGTTGTGATTGAGGGGGAGTGAGTGGGTATACTCAGGTCTAGAGTGTCTCTAGATTGAAGTGTCATTGGGTATAGATTAAGTGAGAAGTACAAACTGGTTGTTTGACTTTGAATTGATTCTACTAATAGTGAATTTCCTCTCTGGCTTGGTAGCCCCCAGATGTAGGTGATGTTGCACCGAACTGGGTAAACAATTACTGTGTTATTTATCTTTCTGCATTTACAATTCTGCATAATTTAAATGGTTAGATAAATAGGTCTGGCAGCCTGCAGATGTCACAACAGATGTCATGACGTTGGTCATGACATTGGGACAGTTTAAAGAAATTTAAATTGGTCATGGTCTATCCTCGTCCTTGTTAAGCAGAGATCAATGATCTAGGGACATATGAGATCTACATACCAGAATTTCATGACCTAATTTTCATGCATAATTGATTACTTGTTCATTTGGATGATCAGATAAGTCGTTTGCTGCTGAAAAGTGCTTTTGAAAGTTGATTTTTTGCCTCTATCTCAGTGGTAATCGATTACCACTATCAGGTAATCGATTACCCTGCCTATTTTTCACGCTTCTGGTCATTTTTGAAAAGGGTAATCGATTACCTAATCATGATAATCGATTACCACTGGGACAGATTGCTTTTTTCTTGCACTTTCAAGCTTGTTTGAGTTCCTTTTCATCCTTAAACTTCATAGAGTGATGTGATGCATTTATGTGGATTGTTTTTTTTACCTTTTTCCATCATTCTTGATACCATGCTTGTGTTTCTTCGACACGTGATGTTCGGTTTTCCGTTGACGAACGTTTATAATCATCGTGTTGCATTCTTGGTATGTTGATCATGTTGCATTATGTTTTACACATTGTTGATTGTTGATTATTAATGCTTATCTTGTTGGATGTGTATCACGTGCTTATGTTTGTTTCTGATTCCATAATTGCATAATCATTCGAATTCGTTAATCGGTGTTGAATGCATGATGATCCTCTTGGATGTTTGATTGTACAATCTTGTGGAATTTTTGTGTGCTTAATTTGTTTGTGTTTAGTTTTGGATGCTTGCTTTTGTTTGTTATGCATGCTCATTAATGATTATTGCTTGCTTGAGGTGTTGCTTAAGTGTTCATGTATACTTTTTGCCTGCACTTTTCACACCTACTGTTCTGGACTTTGACATGCTGTTAATTGTGCATCCATGCTGCCTGCTATTTTTTGCAACTGTTTCTGCCTAAAAACATGTGCTGTTATAAACTGTCTTGCTTATGTGCTGGATTTTACTGCCGTTTTGTGCAGGAAGCGCCATTGTAGTTGTTGTTTTTGCCTTGCTTTCCTAGTTTTTGTCTTGTTCTTGCATGCTCCCTTAATGCCTCCTAGTCCAACTTAATTTTCGATTAAGCTTGGAGTAGGATACACATTAAGAGTTTAATCCATGCATGATAACATTAGGTTAGTCCCTTTTAACCTCAATCTTAGGTCCATCTTTTGCATGCTAGCATTAGGGTAGAATATCCTTTCGCATGTCGACCTTAGGATCACTTTGCATGACAATGTTAAGATCGAGTTTCCCTTAGACCTTTCATGCGTCTCTCTTCTCATCTCAAAACAATTCCAACTCATCTAATAAAGGCGATGAACGTTGTGCGCCACGAGCCTTAAGCATATGAGAAATAATGAGTGAGGGGTTTCTCCTCACTTATCTAGAGTGTTTAGTGTATGCCCCTTGGACGATATGCGACGCATTTGCTCCTATAACATATTCTTTATTGCAACGTGAACCTCAAACAAACTAATTCACTTCAATAAAACTCACAAACAAAGTTCAAACCTTTTCATCCTTTGGGATTTGTGTTGCAAAATCATTTTCAGAAAGAGTACGTTACTTTTCCGTTCTACCGCAAACAAGTGTCGTCCCTAACTGCTGGAATGGGAGTTTAACGTCGCTCATAAGAAATACCTAACCAACCTGTGGTTTTGTTACCCGAACTATGTTTACTCTGATTTCTCATACCAGATGAGGATACGTAGGCAAAAGACGGCGATGTCTTGGCGAGCAACCTGTTAGAACACAGATTGGTTCTTAATAATATCTCTTTGTTTTGATGATAACTGTTAGGAAATTTTGTATTTAAGAATTATATACTCTAAAATTTGCTTGAGAGTTTTACTGCAGATTGAAATGAAATTAACACTCCAGAAGCAAATCTGAATTGTATACAAGAAGTTATCTAGACTCTGAAGCGCCAGATGCATTCTTTAGAAGATTCTGATTGCTGTTTACAGAAGATCCTGAGCGTAGTCTCCAGAAGGATCTGAAGCAAGAAGCTCCAGAAGATTCTGAAGCAGAAGCTCCAGAAGAATCTGAAGCAAGCAGAAGCATCTGAAGCAAGTCAGAAGCATCTGAAGCTAAGAAGAATATTGTATGAAGAGTTTCTCAAAGCATAGTTTCTACAGAAGTTTCTGAAAGTACTAAAGCTGCCAGTACTGAAGTTCTGTGTTGAATATGCTCTGATGATCAACACGCTGAAAGCACACATGCTGCAGAAGACTCTGATACAACAAAGTTCTGAACATCATTAGAAGACTCTGACTCAATCAGATTCTGATGAACTTGCTGAAAACTGAAGAAGAAATATTCAAAGATTATATCCGTTGGAGTAAATCAAACGTCTCTTTCCTCATTGGTGCTAGACACAAGAACACAGACAAAAAGGATTTTTCTGTGCTTTCTACTTCTAGGAAAGGTCACTTGATGTGAAGACAAAAAGGCTGAGACCTTTTTGGGACACTCTTCTCAACGTTCAGCTTCCTTGGATCAGCTGCCTATAAAAGGAAGACTCCACCAAATTCTTCAGTTGGACATTTTGCTGAAAAGAAATCATAACATTCAAAGCTCTCATTCTTTCATATTCATTCTTAGAATTATTTGTACTTAAACTTAAGAGAAATATCACTGTTGTGATAAAAGCTTTTTAGAAGCATTCATACTCTTGTATTAGATTTACATTGATTGTAAAGGATTTCCTTAAGAGGATTCAGTTGGAATCAGTAGCTCTTGAGAAGACTAAGAACAGTTGTTCTTAGGTGTTACTATTGTAATCTGTTTGATTAAATAGTGGATTAAGTCCTTGTTGAGAAAGACAAATCACTCTAGGAAGGGTGGACTGGAGTAGTTGAGTTCAACGAACCAGGATAAAAATAATTGTGTTTATATTTCTAAGTTTTAATCTTTCATACTTATTCAACCCCCCTTCTAAGTATTATCTCACCTTCACAACCTTTCCCCATCACCCAATTTTCCGAACTACGTTGACTCTGACTTTTCCATTACACGAGGGAATACGTAGGCATAGGGCGGCGATGTCCTGTTGAGTCTCTTTCTTTTCATTTGTTTCTGTTTCCATTTAGCAGTATCTTATAGATAAACATACCTTTTGATTAGACAACAAGCGTGGATCCCGTTGAATACAACGGACGTGAGGGATACTCATATCTTCCCCTAGCATAACCGACTCCCGAATCCAAGATCTGGTTGTGATGACCTTGTCTTCTCCTTTCTTTTAGGATTTCTTCCATCGTTTCCTTTCCATTTCTTGGAATAAATAACGTTCGGTGGCGACTCTTCTGTTTTTTCTGCCGGCCTTTTCGCAGTTGCGACAACAAAATTGGTTTTAGCTCATAATGAGAGTGATTTGAATAATACCTCTCATCACCTAAAAATTTGGAGCCCTCCTAATAGAGGAAGATTGAAATGTAATGTTGACGCTGGATTTAATTGTCAAACAAGCACAACTAACATAGGGTGGTGTGTAAGAGATAATCTGGATAAACTCACTCTGAGCATGTAGGGAGATCGACATTTAACCTTATTATTCTTTCCATTAAAAGTTTGTTACATCTTTTTCCGAACTTTAAGGTTAAGTTCATTAAACGCCAAGCGAATTCGGTTGCCTATACATTAGCTAAGGTGACCGATTCTTGATTTAGGCGAAATATTATTAATGTGATACCGCGTTGTATTAAATCTTTATTAAGTAATAAAAATCGTTAGATTTGTTCTTGTAAACAAAAGATCTATTTAAAATCATCAATGAACTCAATTCATCCGAATTATTTTAAAAACTCTGATATATTACTTACTATAATATAAATCTATTAGATAAAATTTAAAGAGTTTAATTATAAAATTAACTTAATAATGAAGTTTAAATATACAAATTAAGTTAATTTAAATATATAAATTTTTAACTATTGGAGAAAAAAGAGACAAAAAAACTAAAATAAATATTTTTATGTGTTTTTAATTGAAATAAAATAGTAAATAAAATAATGTGGTTTTAAGGTCAGATTTGTAGTCTATTATATGCTTTAATTTTTTTAATTTGACTTAACCTTTTTAAAATCTGTTCCAATGTTAAAATTTATTTAAAAACTATTTTAATTGAAGACTTTTAAATAATTTATCTTTATGTATTTTTAAATAGATATTTTTACTAAACAAGTAAAACTTATTTCCATTATTCTACCATTTTGCAGTATTGCTTGTCCCCACTAATTTATAAAAATTTATTTAATAAACAACGTAATTGATATTAAACTATTTAAATAAATTATAATATTTTTAAAATTTTTGTTTTGGGTCTAAAAGACGAAAACTAATAACTCATAAAGGATAGTATATACTCAAACACATATAAGGATCTGCCAAACGTAAATGAGAGTCACATATTGGATAGATTGGATAAGAATTAAAATTAAAATAAAAAATAAATAAATTATTAAGATTTATGAGAGTCACTCGTTTACAAACAATTATATTATTAATTTATTTTAAAAAAAATTCTTTTTAAATTTGGTGATAATTTCACTAAAATCTTACTTATCATTTCTTAAAATTCTTCCAATAGATGTATATCATATTATCTAGTTGCTATTATTTAAATATAAATACATTTAACTTTTTCATTTAATTTGGTCACCCATTAAAAAAATAATAGTGACGACATTTTTAATTGAGTTGGCTTTACTATATATATATATATATATATATATATATATATATATATATATATATATATATATATATATATATATATATATATATATATATATATATATATATATATATATATATATATATATATATATATATATATATATATATATATATATATATATATATATATATATATATATATATATATATATATATATATATATATATATATATATATATATATATATATATATATATATATATATATATATATATATATATATTTTAAATATGTGAATGGAACAATGTCATGTGATCAATTTCTCCTACTTGGCTTTACTATTAGAATTTTTTTTTTTTGTTAAATATGTGAACAGAATCATATCAGTCTATAACAATGTTATCTTATAATGTTTTCATAAATCTCAATAAATTGTGTGTTAACTATATTTAGCATCAACTTTATTATTGAGAGTAACGTATAATTTTTTTCTTTTTTCTCTTAACAAGCCTTAGTTAAGTAAATCATGGATACATCTAAAACCAAACCTCCTAAAATATGAAACAATATCACAACCCTTCAAATGAGCATTGATACCTCATTAATTTCTTTTACCGGAGTTATCATTGACACCTCATTAAAAATATATAATTTATTCTTATAATAACTGTCATATCTATAAAATTGGAGGATATCAATTTTTTTTCATGAAAAGTAAAATTCAGAGACAAAAAATTGAGTTTTAAAATTGGAAGGCTAAAATGTCAAATACACCTATAAATAGAGAAAATAAAGGTGCAATAAACCTATATTGTATTAGAGTTATGCCTGAGTTTGATTTATATAAAAATTAAAATAAATGAAGGAAATATAATGGAAATGGTTCAAGAAAAGATGTGTCAAATATACAAATTTAAATTATAAATTATATTGTAAAGTCAAAAATTAATAAAATTCTTAGACAACAACGGTTAAATAGTTTATTTTTTCTCTCTTGTCACCAGTATTCGGTTTATTGAACTGATTAAGTTGATTTGAAAGTAAATTCTGACAAAATGGTTTTAGACATCTCCCAATTACACTTATAGAAAATCCAAATGTGATCCTCCTTATTAAATCTAGTATCAATGACCACTAAACTAATTAGTGATCATGTTAAATTCAAATAAATTAGATTATAGGCCAAATAAGTTAGTATGGTTTATTCCCATCTCAATTAGTAGAGAAGAAAGGACCACTAACCATCATTGTGCATCGTTACTTGTCCTTAATAAGTATAAGGCCAAAACACTCTATTAGAACTCGATTAGAACATGTGCGCATGTGTGTGTGCGCGCACGTGTGCGTACGTGCTTGCACATGTGCGTGTGAGAGTGTGTGTGCGTGTGTGTGCGCGCGCATGTTTGTGTGTGTTAGATCCAAAACATGATGCCTACTAAGATTAAAGATCCAGAGAGTTTTTCGATTTACTGTTCCATAGGCAACATGAATTTTGAGAGGGAACTTTGTGACTTAAGGGCCTGCATTATCTTGAGGCCCATATCGGTGTGCAAAAAGTTAGATATGGGCGAAATGAAACCCATAGATATTTCACTGAAGCTTGCTAACAGAATACTTAAATACCTCGTTGAGGTATTAGAGGATGTTCCCATTAAGATAGGGGAATTTATACTTGTAGATTTTATTGTAGTGGAAATTGAAGAGGATTCTCAAATCCCCATAATCTTAGGTAGGCCATTCCTAGCTACGACTAGGGCCATTATTGATGTCAAGAAAGGGAAACTGAATTTCGAGGTAGCGGAAGAGAAAATCGAGTTCATATTGGTAAAACTCATGAAAAATTCTTCATAATATATTCTTGTAGTTTGATCGGTATTATCGACTCTTGTGTCAAGAAAGAGCATTAGAGCATCTTCTGACCGATGGGTTGGAAGTATGTGTTCTCAATGATGCTAAAATTAATAAAGAAAACCCTGAAGCAAAAATTTATGAGAAAGTATTGAACAAAAGTCTCATTTCCTCTAACCAAAGCTTTGAAGTTCTTATGGCACAAAGCGAAAAATCTGAGCAACAAGAACCATATTTAAAATTGAAACATTTACACCAAACCCTTAAATATGAATTTCTAGGTGAAGGTTCAAACAAACCTATAATAGTGACTGTGAGCTTAAGAGAGTCCAAAACTACACAATTACTTTCTATTTAAAAAAATATATATATACTAAAAAGCCATATGGTACACCATTGATAATTTAAAGGGTATTAACCCCACTGTTTGTATGCATAAGATTCTGTTAAAGGATGATTATAAGCCCTCTAAAGAACATCGGATGAGGCTAAATTCCAACATGAAATAAGTTGTTAAAAAGGACGTACTAAAACTTTTAGATGTCGAGGTAATTTATCCCATCACCAACATTAAGTGCGTTAACCCTATTCAGGTGGTATCCAAGAAATGGGGGTAACAGTGACTAAGAATGAACAAGGAGAGCAAGCAGCCACTAGGACAGTCACGAGAAGAAAATATGTATTGACTATAGAAAGTTCAACAAAGATACCAGAAAATACCATTTTCGACTCTCATTCATTGACCAGATGCTTGAGCGTCTAGAAATGCGCTCTCATGTTTTCTACCTAAAGGGTTATTTAGGTTTTTTACAAAACCCCATTTACCTCGAAGATCAAGAGAAAACGACATTTACCTGCCCCTACAATAAATTTTTCTATTGTTGAATGCCCTTTGGACTATGCAATGCGTTTGCTACTTTTCAGCGTTGCATGATATCTATTTTCTCTGATTTCCTAGAGGACATTAAGAAAGTCTCATGGATGACTTCTTGGTTTACAAGTTTAGCTTTAGTGATTGTTTGAAAAATTTAGAAAAAAATCTTAGAGAGGTGTGTTAAGTCCAACCTAATACTAAATGGGGTGCAGCACACATGTGAATTAATTAATACAATTAAAAGGTAAAATAATTTATTTGAATTTTAATTTAAAATTTTATTGTTGTACGATGAAGATGAAGATAATGAAGGAGAAGATTGAAAAAAAAAATGTATAAAGTATTATCAACAATATAATTAATTATAAACTAAAAAATTTAGAAAATGATTAAAAATTAAAAGAAAATAATTAAAGTATTATGTTTATTCTTCCATTTATACAAACTTTCAAGGGTTCATGCTACTACAATCTAGTGTTGGCGGACAACAGGTTTGTCATCTATAATTGATTCCCGTGTTCATGCTTTTACTGATGCTAAGTCCCTTATTCTTGACATTTGTAATAGAGAGGATAGGAAGGATGCTGGTAGGTTTGTTGTGATGATTGAGGTGCTTTGGAAGAATAGAAATAATGTTTTAATGAGGTTTTGAGAATTGATTTGCAGTCATATTTCAATTGACAAGATTGGTTTTTCAGCTCATAAAGAGATTGATTTAAATAATACCTCTTATCACCCAACAATTTGGAGCCCTCCTAATAAAGGGAGATTGAAATGTAATGTTGACACTGGATTTAATTGTCAAACAAGCACAACTAACATAGGGTGGTGTGTAAGAGATAATATGGGTAAATTTATTACCGCGTGTGTGGCTTGGGACGTTGGTCTCCTTTCCACCATTGAAGTTGTAGTCATGACTTTGAAAGATGTTTTGTAAGGTGTTATATCAGTTCGGTTGAATAATGTGACCTTTGAGAGTGATTCCTAACTAGTTGTTCAGGCTATTCACTCTGAGCATCTAGGGAGGTCGATATTTAATCTTATTATTCTTTCCATTAAAATTTTGTTGCATTTTTTCCGAACTTTAAGATTAAGTTCATTAAACGCCAAACAAATTTGGTTGTCCATACATTAGTTAAGGTGACCAATTCTTGATTTAAGCGTGTATTATTAATGTGATAACGCATTGTATTAAATCTTTGTTAAGTAATAAAAGTCATAGATTTATTCCTGTAAAAAAATTATCTATTTAAAAATATCAATGAATTCAGTTCATCTGAATTATTTTAAAAACTTTAACATATTACTTCCTATAATATAAATCTATTAGATAAAATCTAGATAGTTTAATTATAAAATTAACTTAATAATTAAAAAATACAAGAATAGAAAAGTATTTTGAACTAATGAAGTTTAAATATACAAATTAATTTAATTTAAATATATAAATTTTTAACATTTGGAGAAAAAAAAGACAAGAAAACTAAAATAAATATTTTTATGTGTTTTTAATTGAAATAAAATAGTAAATAAAATTATGTGGATTTAAGGTCAGATTTATAGTCTTTATATGCTCTAATTTTTTTTATTTGACTTAACCTTTTTAAAATCTGTTCCGATGTTAAAATTTATTTAAAGTTTTATTTTAAATTAAGACTTTTAAATAATTTATATTTATATATTTTAAATAGATATTTTTACTCAACAAGTAAAACTTATTTCCATTACTGACTACTATTGTGCACTATTGCTTGTCCCCACTAATTTATAAAATTTTATTTAATAAACAACGTAATTGGTATTGAACTATTTAAATAAATTATAATATTTTTAAAAGTTTTGTTTGGGGTCTAAAAGACGAAATCTAATAACTCAAAGGATAGTATAAACTCAAACACATATAAGGATCTATCAAACGTAAATGAGAGTCACATATTGGATAAGAACTATAGTTAAAATAAAAAATAAATAAATTATTAAGATTTATGAGAGTGACTCGTTTACAAACAATTATGTTATTAATTCATTTAAAAAAATTTCTTTTTAAATTTGGCGATAATTTCACTAAAAGCTTACTTATTATTTCTTAAAATTCTTCCAATAGATATATATCATATTATCTAGTTGCTATTATTAAAACAGAACCTCTAAATAGACACTCTAATTCTTCTTCAACTAATCAATTTACAATGCAAAGAGAGGTTCTACATCACTCTATTTATTGGGTTGGCTTTACTATTACAATTATTATTTTTTTAAATATGTGAATGGAACAATGTCATCTGATCAATTTCTCCTACTTGGCTGAGTTGGCTTTACTATTACTGTTTTTTTTTTGTTAAATATGTGGACAGAATAATATCACACTTATATCTCATAATGTTATCATAAATCTCAAAAAATTGTGTGTTAACTATATTTAACATCAACTTTATTATTGAGAGTAACTGTATAGTTTTTTCTTTTTTCGGTTAACAAGCCTTAGTTAAGTAAATCATGGATGCATCTAAAACCAAACCTCCTAAAATATGAAACAATATCACAATCCTTCAAATAGTTACACCTAATAAATTATTTAACGTAATAATAATATAATATTATAAAATAAATGGCAAAAATTATGTGTCATTTTTTCTCTCTTATGTTTATGATCAATTCGAGGGTCTGGGGTAAAACATTGGAATTTTGAACTGAACTTCATAGTAGAAAACAAATTATGCTTCTGTAATCCAGGTGACGGGCGTCACTTGCATGATGACCTGGTCATCATGTGCCTTAGGGCGCTGATAGGGAGACCATCATGGTCTCCAACCAAGCATTAAACATTGTCGGTCGTGACAAGGGTGACGGTTGGGGAAAAAGGACGATGACAGGCGTCACCCTGGGGGAGGGCTGACCGTCATCGTGTCTGTGGGTGCGTTTTGGCTTGCTGAGTTGGATTTTTTATGTTGTTTTGTCGTGCGGTCGATGCTTGGTTTTTGTTTGGCGTGTTTTTGATGAATTATGGTTGATTAATTAAATTGTTTGATTAATATAATGATGTTGAATTGTGTTGATGACGAGATAATTATGTGATGAGAATATAATTGAGATTATTCGGGTAGTCCAACTGTGGGGACTACATTGATGTTGTTATTTATAGTTAGATATGGACTTTAAATTAGTTTTGAGTTGTTTCGGTTTTGTATTATATTTGTACATGCATCATATGTTGTTGTTGTTGTTGTTGCTGCTGTTGTTGTTGTGAAAAAGACGAATCACAAGTTCAAATGTTGGGACTAGTTATTTGTCTAAAGCTTAAATGAGGGGATCAGGGTTCAGATTTTGGGATCTAGTTTGTATAAAAAACATTGATGAGTTGGTACCATATGCATGAGTTGAGTCGTTGTGCATTGCATTACATAAAGGTTGTGCTAATGAGTTTTTTTTTATGTTGTTAAATGATTGTTGTATTAATTTTATATGATTGAAATGTATGAAAGTTGATGTTTTTCCCTTAGGCTACCCTTGCATTCTTTTGCACCACTATGTATTTTCAGTGTATTCTCACCCTTCTATTTTGTTGTCGTGTTCTGTGCTCATTCTTAGAGTACATACTCGCAGGTAGATGAATAATTGCTTTGGAGCTGAAGGATGGCGATGAGGCTATTCTTCCTATCCAATTTTATGCATTTTAGATTATCGTTGCTCTGATCCATAACCCTGGACGGAAAAATGTTATGTTTTGTTTTATTCTAACTTAATATTGCGAGATTAAATGTTATAACTCCTGGTTTTGAGTTGCTTTGATGTGGAAGGCATATTCCCTGATTGAGTTTCATTTTTAAATAAAAGTTATATTTGAACTTATGTGATTTAGTAGTTGTTTTTAATGATTAATCCGCTGCGACTAGCTAAGTAAAGGAGAGCATGCGATAACATGTGTTTAAAGTTAAATGTTTTATTTAGTAAGTGTTATAGAGCAAGTTAAATGTGGAGATTATTTGACATCTTATGCGAAATAGATATTTATAATTTATTTTTTTCGTATGATTATACGTCGGGGTTTTAGGTTGTTATAATAGTGGTATCGAAGTTGCATACCCTAATTTTGACCCTAATATCCCACATCATTTGCATTTCATTAGCATCATATATGTGGATATTTTTTATGCATCACTAGCCGATTTGGATATACAAAGATTGTTGTTTTTTCATTTGGTTACCAATTAGGGTTTCAAGCCTCAAAAGGGATCCAGACAAAAGATCAATCAAGAATCGGCATGATTTTCAACTTACCAAGTCCTTTATTTATTCATAAAGATCAAGAAATTTCCTCCCTCAAGAATCAAGTACAAGTCTACATCCTTTCAAGTCAATTAAGCCCCAAGTTCATCTGGTGCACCAATTAGGGTTTTGGTTGATCTGGGCCTCCAAATTGAAAATTTTCATCTGGGAATGATCCAATACCTCAATATATGTTTCAAGAACCTCAAATGTCTCATATTAATCCATTCATATGATTGGATAAGCAATGCAAGGATTCAAATTCATATGGACCACAAACTAGGGTTTTTGATGAAAAGTCAATTGTATCTTTGACTTTTGACCAAGACATGATCTTAAACCTCAGGACATGATTCAAGACACTCAAAAACACCCTTTTAGGCCATCCATAATGTTCAATATGCTGTGGGTTTGATTTCATAAAGGATCACAAAGTTCAAAATTCATCTGATACAAAAAGTCAATTGTGGTCAAAATTAAGTTTGACTTTTGTAGTTTTTGATCAACCAAGGTTTCTTCAAGTCAAGAATAATGCTAATATGTTATTGGAATCATGATTGATCAATAAAAATCAAGAAAAGTAAGGTTACTTGTAAAGAGGGAAACCATGAAGACTTGAAAATTTTCTAAGTTATGGAGAAAAACCTTAATTTGGTGCAAACTTTGCAAAGGCATAACTTCCAAACCAAGCAACCATTTTCTTTGATTCAAAGATCAAATTGAATAGCTTGTTACATACTAAAACTTTGTCACTTAGAGTCCATCTCTAAAAAGTGCATAAATTTTGAGATATGAAGCCATGAAGTTAGGGTTTCAAGACTTTTTGAACCTTGACACTTAAATTTTTTTTGTATATAATCTGTTTTGTGTTTTAACCAACTTTGAGGCCATTTTTCTCCATGATCCACAATGATTCAAGACAAACCTCAAACATCAAAGTTTAATTACAACATCTCAGCTTTCCAAAATGTCCAAGAACACAATCTAATTCCATTTGAGCAAGGAGATATGAATTGCACAATAGGCCTTGACGCAACTGTTTTTGCTAGGCAGATTTGGCATTTTCTTGCGCCACAAGATTTTTTGTCCAACTTGGAGTGATTACACAAGACTAATATACACTCAATTCAACATAAATCTTTGTTAGTTATGATGAACCTGCAAGATAGAGCCATTTGATCATGAAGATTCTCTTTGAAAATGGGAGAATGCTTTGAATTCAACGTGCATTTTTATGTAGAATAATGCATTGTCAAAGAAACCACTCTCATCAGTCAAGATGCATTCTTAAACAACAATAAACACTTATGCAGAATGTGGAATTGGTCAAAAGAAGAGCTAGGCTAGTGGAAGAGATAAGGTACCTTGCATAAGAAGTAATGATGCATTCCCAAAAAGCAATGAACCATGAGCTCAGCCTTCAACCCTCACTATTCCTTCAAAAAAAACTTGCCCCCTATAAATAGAGACCACGTTTGATTTTCAAAACACACCAAAACAATCACAACACTTGTTTTCTAATTCTTTCTCTTTCACTTCAAAAATTCAAATTTTCAAAGAGTGAGATTCGAAATTTTCAAAACCAGAGCTTAAAACATTCAAATAACCGTCCAAACACATCACAAATCATCCCTAGAAGGTGTCCAAACCTTCATCTTCCTCTCCAAACATCATAATCCAAAAGTCAACTACCAAAACCTCATATTTTGACTTTTCTGCATTTTCAAAGCCATGTCTTAATTTTAGTTATTTCAAAACCATCCAATACTTCAAACACACTCTAAATAACACCCTTAAGATGTTCCAACAATGGTTTCCTAATTGTAATATCATTTGGTAGAGTTTCCATTTTGGTCACTTTTGCCAATTTTGCAAGAAGAAGCAAGATTTCGTCCAAGAGGTTTTCCTTTGGTTCTAAGCATCCAAGAAGCTTCTTTGAGGTGTATTGGAAGTGTCCAAGGCATTGGTTTACTTTTGTAATAAGTCTCTTGGAAATTGGCAAGTGAACTTCAAGAGGTAAGTGCATAAGAATTTGAACTTTGCAAAAATATTTATTGCTTTGATGTTCCTTATTCATAAACATGTTCAATATGTCATTTATGTTGTGTTTGAACCATTTTATAATTCTATTATTGAATGTGTATAGTTGTAGCATAGAACTTGCAAAAACATGTCATTATAGAAACCACTATCGGGTTTTAAAATGTAGGCATCTTTAGAAAAATCTTACACCACCACTAGACTCCCTAGGAAATTCTAGTTAGGATCTATCTTTGTTTCATCCATTTTCACGGAGAAATGGAGAAGTTATGTCCCTCTTGAAAATGCCAAAAACTTGGATCCTTGCCCAAGTCAGTCGTGTCGCCTTTGTTCTGGCCAGGCCTAGGTCATGTTCACCCTTATCAATTAATGGGTGTGGTTTGATACATGGATGTATCACCACCCCAGTAGTTTAACCTGCACGCCTTTGTAACCTTTGACAATCAGAATTGGGGTTCGAATCCCCCTCGCCCCAATTCTTTTTATTTTTCAAGTTTTTTAAGTGAGCAACACATACAATATCTTGCTTTAATTCTTAGTCACCACGCGCATGTGGTTGGGTTGGCTAGTGTTTGATTTGTAGGTGAGGGAACTTGGGTTCAACACCCTTGGGGACCCTTTCCATGATTTTTTATCACTTTATTTTCTTACCTTCCTTTACAAATTCAAATGATCATAAATTTCTCCTTTTTAATCATTTTGAACCCATTTTTTTTAAATTGTTCATGATAATGTCTACTTTCTATTTGTAAAAATAAAATACAAAAAATAATTACTTTTAATACATTTATGAGTGTTAAAAATATGTGGTATTTTTTGGGTTTCTTTGATTTTTTTGAATGATTCCTTGCTTTCCCCTGCTTGTAAAAACTTGTTTGCACCATGTGTGGATTATATGAATTTTTTTTTTGTGTTAAATATGTGAACAGAATAATATCACAGTCTATAACAATGTTATCTTATAATGTTTTCATAAATCTCAATAAATTGTGTGTTAACTATATTTAGCATCAACTTTATTATTGAGAGTAACCGTATAATTTTTTTCTTTTTTCTCTTAACAAGCCTTAGTTAAGTAAATCATGGATGCTCTAAAACCAAACCTCCTAAAATATGAAACAATATCACAACCCTTCAAATGAGCATTGATACCTCATTAATTTCTTTTATCGGAGTTATCATTGACACCTCATTAAAAATATATATAATTTATTCTTATAATAACTGTCATATCTATAAAATTGGAGGATATCAATTTTTTTTCATGAAAAGTAAAATTCAGAGACAAAAAATTGAGTTTTAAAATTGGAAGGCTAAAATGTCAAATACACCTATAAATAGAGAAAATAAAGGTGCAGTAAACCTATATTGTATTAGAGTTATGCCTGAGTTTGATTTATATAAAAATTAAAATAAATGAAGGAAATATAATGAAAATGGTTCAAGAAAAGATGTGTCAAATATACAAATTTAAATTATAAATTATATTGTAAAGTCAAAAACTAATAAAATTCTTAGACAACAACGGTTAAATAATTTATTTTTTCTCTCTTGTCACCAGTATTCGGTTTATTGAACTGATTAAGTTGATTTGAAAGTAAATTCTGACAAAATGGTTTTAGACATCTCCCAATTACACTTATAGAAAATCCAAATGTGATCCTCCTTATTAAATCTAGTATCAATGACCACTAAACTAATTAGTGATCATGTTAAATTCAAATAAATTAGATTATAGGCCAAATAAGTTAGTATGGTTTATTCCCATCTCAATTAGTAGAGAAGAAAGGACCACTAACCATCATTATGCATCGTTGCTTGTCCTTAATAAGTATAAGGCGAAAACACTCTATTAGAACTCAATTAGAACATGTGTGCATGTGTGTGTGCGCGCACGTGTGCGTACGTGCTTGCACATGTGCGTATGTGCGTGTGAGAGAGTGTGTGTGTGTGCGCCCGCGCATGTTTGTGTGTGTTAGATCCAAAACATAATGCCTACTAAGATTAAAGATCCAGAGAGTTTTTGGATTTACTGTTCCATAGGCAACATGAATTTTGAGTGGGAACTTTGTGACTTAAGGGCCTGCATTAGCTTGAGGCCCATATGGGTGTGCAAAAAGTTAGATATGGGCGAAATGAAACCCATAGATATTTCACTGAAGCTTGCTAACAGAACACTTAAATACCTCGTTGAGGTATTAGAGGATGTTCCCATTAAGATAGGGGAATTTATACTTGTAGATTTTATTGTAGTGGAAATTGAAGAGGATTCTCAAATCCCCATAATCTTAGGTAGGCCATTCCTAGCTACGACTAGGGCCATTATTGATGTCAAGAAAGGGAAACTGAATTTTGAGGTAGCGGAAGAGAAAATCGAGTTCATATTGGTAAAACTCATGAAAAATCCTTCATAATATATTCTTGTAGTTTAATCGGTATTATCGACTCTTGTGTCAAGAAAGAGCATTAGAGCACCTTCTGACCGATGGGTTGGAAGTATGTGTTCTCAATGATGCTAAAATTAATAAAGAAAACCCTGAAGCAAAAATTTATGAGAAAGTATTGAACAAAAGTCTCATTTCCTCAAAGCTTTGAAGTTCTTATGACACAAAGCGACAAATATGAGCAACAAGAACCATATTTAAAATTGAAACATTTACACCAAACCCTTAAATATGAATTTCTAGATGAAGGTTCAAACCAACCTATAATAGTGACCGTGAGCTTAAGAGAGCAAAACTACATAATTACTTTCTATTTTAAAATATATATATATATATATACTAAAAAGCCATATGGTACACCATTGATAATTTAAAGGGTATTAACCCCACTGTTTGTATGCATAAGATTCTGTTAAAGGATGATTATAAGCCCTCTAAAGAACATCGGATGAGGCTAAATTCCAACATGAAATAAGTTGTTAAAAAGGAGGTACTAAAACTTTTAGATGTCGAGATAATTTATCCCATCACCAACATTAAGTGGGTTAGCCCTATTCAGGCGGTATCCAAGAAATGGGGGTAACAGTGACTAAGAATGAACAAGGAGAGCAAGCAGCTACTAGGACAGTCACGAGATGAAAATATGTATTGACTATAGAAAGTTCAACAAAGATACCAGAAAAGACCATTTTCGACTCTCATTCATTGACCAGATGCTTGAGCGTCTAGCAATGCGCTCTCATGTTTTCTACCTAAAGGGTTATTTAGGTTTTTTACAAAACCCCATTTACCTCGAAGATCAAGAGAAAACGACATTTACCTGCCCTTACAATAAATTTTTCTATCGTTGAATTCCCTTTGGACTATGCAATGCGTTTGCTACTTTGCAGCGTTGCATGATATCTATTTTCTCTGATTTCCTAGAGGACATTAAGAAAGTCTCATGGATGACTTCTTGGTTTACGAGTTTAGCTTTAGTGATTGTTTGAAAAATTTAGAAAAAATCTTAGAGAGGTGTGTTAAGTCCAACCTAATACTAAATGGGGTGCAACACACATGTGAATTAATTAATACAATTAAAAGGTAAAATAATTTATTTGAATTTTAATTTAAAATTTTATTATTGTACGATGAAGATGAAGATAATGAAGGAGAAGATTGAAAAAAAAAAGAAAAAATGTATAAAGTATTATCAACAATTAATTATAAACTAAAAAATTTAGAAAATGATTAAAAATTAAAAGAAAATAATTAAAGTATTATGTTTATTATGTTTATTCTTCCATTTATACAAACTTTCAAGGGTTCATGCTACTACAATCTAGTGTTGGCGGACAGCAGGTTTGTCATCTATAATTGATTTCCGTGTTCATGCTTTTACTGATGCTAAGTCCCTTATTCTTGACATTTGTAATAGAGAGGATAGGAGGGATGCTGGTAGGTTTGTTGTGATGATTGAGGTGCTTTGGAAGAATAGAAATAATGTTTTAATGAGGTTTTGAGAATTGACTTGCAGTCATATTTCAATTGACAAGATTGGTTTTTCAGCTCATAAAAATCATCCAACAATTTGGAGCCCTCCTAATAAAGGGAGATTGAAATGTAATGTTGACGCTAGATTTAATTGTCAAACAAACACAACTAAAATAGGGTGGTGTGTAAGAGATAATATGGGTAAATTTATTACCGCATGTGTGGCTTGGGACGTTGGTCTCCTTTCCACCATTGAAGTTGTAGTCATGACTTTGAAACATGTTTTGTAAGGTGTTATATCAGTTCGGTTGAATAATGTGACCTTTGAGAGTGATTCCTAACTAGTTGTTCAGGCTATTCACTCTGAGCATCTAGGGAGGTCGACATTTAATCTTATTACTCTTTCCATTAAAATTTTGTTGCATTTTTTCCGAACTTTAAGATTAAGTTCATTAAACATTAAACAAATTTGGTTGTCCATAAATTAGCTAAGGTGACCAATTCTTGATTTAAGCGTAGTATTATTAATGTGATAATGCATTGTATTAAATCTTTGTTAAGTAATAAAAGTCATAGATTTATTCCTGTAAAAAAAATTATCTATTTAAAAATATCAATGAATTCAGTTCATCTGAATTATTTTAAAAACTTTAACATATTACTTCCTATAATATAAATCTATTAGATAAAATCTAAATAGTTTAATTATAAAATTAACTTAACAATTAAAAAATACAAGAATAGAAAAGTATTTTGAACTAATGAAGTTTAAATATACAAATTAATTTAATTTAAATATATAAATTTTTAACATTTGGAGAAAAAAGAGACAAGAAAACTAAAATAAATATTTTTATGTGTTTTTAATTGAAATAAAATAGTAAATAAAATTATGTGGATTTAAGGTCAGATTTATAGTCTTTATATGCTCTAATTTTTTTTATTTGACTTAACCTTTTTAAAATCTGTTCCGATGTTAAAATTTATTTAAAATTTTATTTTAAATTAAGACTTTTAAATAATTTATATTTATATATTTTAAATAGATATTTTTACTCAACAAGTAAAACTTATTTCCATTACTGACTACCATTGTGCACCATTGCTTGTCCCCATTAATTTATAAAATTTTATTTAATAAACAACGTAATTGGTATTGAACTATTTAAATAAATTATAATATTTTTAAAAGTTTTGTTTTGGGTCTAAAAGACGAAATCTAATAACTCAAAGGATAGTATAAACTCAAACACATATAAGGATCTATCAAACTTAAATGAGAGTCACATATTGGATAAGAACTAAAGTTAAAATAAAAAATAAATAAATTATTAAGATTTATGAGAGTGACTCGTTTACAAACAATTATGTTATTAATTCATTTAAAAAAAATTCTTTTTAAATTTGGCGATAATTTCACTAAAATCTTACTTATTATTTCTTAAAATTCTTCCAATAGATATATATCATATTATCTAGTTGCTATTATTAAAACAGAACCTCTAAATAGACACTCTAATTCTTCTTCAACTAATTAATTTACAATGCAAAGAGAGGTTCTACATCACTCTATTTATTGAGTTGGCTTTACTATTACAATTATTATTATTTTAAATATGTGAATGGAACAATGTCATGTGATCAATTTCTCTTACTTGGTTGAGTTGGCTTTACTATTAGTGTTTTTTTTTTGTTTTTTTGTTAAATATGTGGACAGAATAATATCACAGTTATATCTCATAATGTTATCATAAATCTCAATAAATTGTGTGTTAACTATATTTAACATCAACTTTATTATTGAGAGTAACCGTATAGTTTTTTCTTTTTTCTGTTAACAAGCCTTAGTTAAGTAAATCATGATGGATGCATCTAAAACCAAACCTCTTAAAATATGAAACAATATCACAATCTTTCAAATAGTTATACCTAATAAGTTATTTAACGTAATAATAATATAATATTATAAAATAAATGGTGGAAATTATGTGTCATTTTCTCTCTCTTATGTTTATGATCAATTCGAGGGTCTGGGGTAAAATATTGGAATTCTGAATTGAACTTCATAGTAGAAAACAAATTCTGCTTCTGTAATCCAGGTGACGGGCGTCACTTGCATGATGACCTGGTCATCATGTGCCTTAGGGTGCTGATAGGGAGACCATCATGGTCTCCAACCAAGCATTAAACATTGTCGGTCGTGACAAGGGTGACGGTTGGGGAAAAAGGACGATGACAGGCGTCACCCTGGGGGCGGGCTGACCGTCATCGTGTCTGTGGGTGCGTTTTGCCTTGCTGAGTTGGATTTTTTATGTTGTTTTGTCGTGCGGTCGATGCTTGATTTTTGTTTGGCGTGTTTTTGATGAATTATGGTTGATTAATTAAATTGTTTTATTAATATAATGATGTTGAATTCTGTTGATAACGAGATAATTATGTGATGAGCATATAATTGAGATTATGCGGGTAGTCCAACTGTGGGGACTATACTGATGTTGTTATTTATAGTTAGATATGGACTTTAAATTAGTTTTGAGTTGTTTCGGTTTTGTATTATATTTGTACATGCATCATATGTTGTTGTTGTTGTTGTTGTTGTTGTTGTTATGAAAAAGGCGAATCACAAGTTCAAATGTTGGGACTAGTTATTTGTCTGAAGCTTAAATGAGGGGATCAGGGTTCAGATTTTGGGGTCTAGTTTGTATAAAAAACATTGATGAGTTGGTACCACATGCATGAGTTGAGTCGTTGTGCATTGCATTACATAAAGGTTGTGCTAATGAGTTTTTTTTGGTGTTGTTGAATGATTGTTGTATTAATTTATATGATTGAAATGTATGAAAGTTGATGTTTTTCCCTTAGGCTACCCTTGCATTCTTTTGTACCATTATGTATTTTCAGTGTATTCTCACCCTTCTATTTTGTTGTTGTGTTCTGTGCTCATTCTTGGAGTACATACTCGCATGTAGATGAATAATTATTTTGGAGCTGAAGGATGGCGATGAGGCTATTCTTCCTTTCCAATTTTATGCATTTTAGATTATCGTTGCTCTGATCCATAACCCTGGATGGAAAAATGTTATGTTTTGTTTTATTCTAACTTAATATTGCGAGATTAAATGTTATAACTCCTGGTTTTGAGTTGCTTTGATGTGGAAGGCATATTGCCTGATTGAGTTTCATTTTTAAATAAAAGTTATATTTGAACTTATGTGATTTAGTAGTTGTTTTTAATGATTAATCCGCTGCGACTAGCTAAGTAAAGGAGAGCATGCGATAACATGTGCTTAAAGTTAAATGTTTTATTTAGTAAGTGTTATAGAGCAAGTTAAATGTGGAGATTATTTGACATCTTATGCGAAATAGATATTTATAATTTATTTTTTTCGTATGATTATACGTCGGGATTTTAGGTTGTTATAATAGTGGTATCAGAGTGTCATACCCTAATTTTGACCCTAATATCCCACATCATTTGCATTTCATTAGCATCATATGTGTGGATATTTTTTATGCATCACTAACCGATTTGGATATACAAAGATTGTTGTTTGTTTCATTTGGTTACCAATTAGGGTTTCAAGCCTCAAAAGGGATCCAGACAAAAGATCAATCAAGAATCGGCATGATTTTCAACTTACCAAGTCCTTTATTTATTCATAAAGATCAAGAAATTTCCTCCCTCAAGAATCAAGTACAAGTCTACATCCTTTCAAGTCAATTAAGCCCCAAGTTCATCTGGTGCACCAATTAGGGTTTTGGTTGATCTGGGCCTCCAAATTGAAAATTTTCATCTGGGAATGATCCAATACCTCAATATATGTTTCAAGAACCTCAAATGTCTCATATTAATCCATTCATATGATTGGATAAGCAATGCAAGGATTCAAATTCATATGGACCACAAACTAGGGTTTTTGATGAAAAGTCAATTGTATCTTTGACTTTTGACCAAGACATGATCTTAAACCTCAGGACATGATTCAAGACACTCAAAAACACCCTTTTAGGCCATCCATAATGTTCAATATGCTGTGGGTTTGATTTCATAAAGGATCACAATGTTCAAAATTCATCTGATACAAAAAGTCAATTGTGGTCAAAATTAAGTTTGACTTTTGTAGTTTTTGATCAACCAAGGTTTCTTCAAGTCAAGAATAATGCTAATATGTTATTGGAATCATGATTGATCAATAAAAATCAAGAAAAGTAAGGTTACTTGTAAAGAGGGAAACCATGAAGACTTGAAAATTTTCTAAGTTATGGAGAAAAACCTTAATTTGGTGCAAACTTTGCAAAGGCATAACTTCCAAACCAAGCAACCATTTTCTTTGATTCAAAGATCAAATTGAATAGCTTGTTACATACTAAAACTTTGTCACTTAGAGTCCATCTCCAAAAAGTGCATAGATTTTGAGATATGAAACCATGAATTTAGGGTTTCAAGACTTTTTGAACCTTGACACTTAGAGTTTTTTTGGATATATTCTGTTTTGTGTTTTAACCAACTTTGAGGCCATTTTTCTCCATGATCCACAATGATTCAAGACAAACCTCAAACATCAAAGTTTAATTACAACATCTCAGCTTTCCAAAATATCCAAGAACACAATCTAATTCCATTTGAGCAAGGAGATATGAATTGCACAATAGGCCTTGACGCAACTGTTTTTGTTAGGAAAATTTGGCATTTTCTTGCGCCACAAGATTTTTTGTCCAACTTGGAGTGATTACACAAGACTAATATGCACTCAATTCAACAAAAATCTTTGTTAGTTATGATGAACCTGCAAGATAGAGCCATTTGATCATGAAGATTCTCTTTGAAAGTGGGAGAATGCTTTGAATTCAACGTGCATTTATGTAGAATAATGCATTGTCAAAGAAACCACTCTCACCAGTCAAGATGCATTCTTAAACAACAATAAACACTTATGCAGAATGTGGAATTGGTCAAAAGAAGAGCTAGGCTAGTGGAAGAGATAAGGTACCTTGGATAAGAAGTAATGATGTGTTCCCAAAAAGCAATGAACCATGAGGTCAGCCTTCAACCCTCACTATTCCTTCAAAACAAACTTGCCCCCTATAAATAGAGACCACGTTTGATTTTCAAAACACACCAAAACAATCACAACACTTGTTTTCTCATTCTTTCTCTTTCACTTCAAAAATTCAAAGTTTCAAAGAGTGAGATTCGAATTTTCAAAACCAGAGCTTAAAACATTCAAATAACCATCCAAACACATCACAAATCATCCCTAGAAGGTGTCCAAACCTTCATCTTCCTCTCCAAACATCATAATCCAAAAGTCAACTACCAAAACCTCATATTTTGACTTTTCTGCATTTTCAAAGCCATGTCTTAATTTTAGTTATTTCAAAACCATCCAATACTTCAAACACACTCTAAATAACACCCTTAAGATGTTCCAACAATGGTTTCCTAATTGTAATATCATTTGGTAGAGTTTCCATTTTGGTCACTTTTGCCAATTTTGCAAGAAGAAGCAAGATTCTGTCCAAGAGGTTTTCCTTTGGTTCTAAGCATCCAAGAAGCTTCTTTGAGGTGTATTGGAAGTGTCCAAGGCATTGGTTTACTTTTGTAACAAGTCTCTTGGAAATTGGCAAGTGAACTTCAAGAGGTAAGTGCATAAGAATTTGAACTTTGCAAAAATATTTATTGCTTTGATGTTCCTTATTCATAAACATGTTCAATATGTCATTTATGTTGTGTTTGAACCATTTTATAGTGCTATTATTGAATGTGTATAGTTGTAGCATAGAACTTGCAAAAACATGTCATTATAGAAACCACTATCGGGTTTTAAAATATAGGCATCTTTAGAAAAATCTAACACCACCACTAGACTCCTTAGGAAATTCTAGTTAGGATTTATCTCTGTTTCATCCATTTTCACAGAGAAATGAAGAAGTTATGTCCTTCTTACAAATGCCAAAAACTTGGATCCTTGCCCAAGTCAGTCATGTCACCTTTGTTCTGGCCAGGCCTAGGTCATGTTCACCCTTATCAATTAATGGGTGTGGTTTGATACACGGATGTATCACCACCCCAATGGTTTAACCTGCACGCCTTTGTAACCTTTGACAATCAAAATTGGGGTTTGAATCCCCCTCGCCCCAATTCTTTTTATTTTTCAAGTTTTTAAAGTGAGCAACACATACAATATCTTTCTTCAATTCTTAGTCACCACGCGCATGTGGTTGGGTTGGCTAGTGTTTGATTTGTAGGTGAGGAAACTTGGGTTCAACACCCTTGGGGACCCTTTCCATGATTTTTTATCACTTTATTTTCTTACCTTCCTTTACAAATTCAAATGATCATAACTTTCTCCTTTTTAATCATTTTGAACCCTTTTTTTTTTTAAAAATTGTTCATGATAATGTCTACTTTTTATTTGTAAAAATAAAATACCAAAAATAATTACTTTTAATACATTTATGAGAATTAAAAATATGTGGTATTTTTTGGGTTTCTTTGATTTTTTTGAATGATTCCTTGCTTCCCCCTGCTTGTAAAAACTTGTTTGCACCATGTGTAGATTATATGAACTTTTTATAATGTTGTGATGTTGTACATCCTTGTTCCCACTTGTTTTTAATAAATTTTCCAAGTGTATGTTCATATAAAAGTGTATGTTAAACTTTGTCTATGCCATGAACTTTTGCTTGACTTTTTTGTCTTAACATGTGATGTTCCCTCCATGTTTATACCACTTTGATATGCATATATGTCTTTATTTTGATTATACCATGTCTATGTATTCCTAAACACTTGAACTTTGTCTTGAAAATACTTTTGTATACCTGTGTGTTTGCTGTCGCTTCTCGAAAAAATGGCAACGACGGGGAGGCGAAAAGAAAGACAGAAGAGTCACCACCGAACTTTATTCATCCCATGAGGGGAAAGGAAAATATCGAGAAAACCTTAAGAAAGGAACTGATAAGATGGTCTCGCGACCAAAGAATGGTTTGAAAGCCGGTTATGCCAAGGGAAGGTATTAACACCCCTCGCATTCATCGTACTTGATGGGAACCATTTGTTTGTCGACGTGTGAAGGTATTTGCTAAAAGATTATTGCTTAAAGAGTATTCCAAATGGAGGGAGAAATGTTAGAAACAAGGGAAAGAGAGGTAACAGAGGGAGAAGAGACTCGGTAGGACTTCGCGGTCCTAGACCTACGTATTCTCAATGGATATGAGAAAGTCAGAGTCGACGTAGTTCAGAGAACTACAAATATAGGGGGAATATGCTCGGCAAGGATTGTGGCCCTTGTGCCTACGTATCTTTACTTAAAAGAAGTAAAGAATCAGACCAGTCGTAGTTCAGCCTACAGTTTGCTGGGAAGTTCTGGTAGACGATGTTATCGTGCGCATTCTAGCAGTTTAGGTGTATTGCTACTCGCTTGTTGGAGACTCAGGCGTTACCTGTTTGCGGTAGAACGGACGTAGCATGTCTTTCTGGGGAAATGGTGGAAAAGAGAAAAAGGTGGAAAAGATAAAAAGGTGGAAAAGAGAAAAGGGTGCTCGCTAGGATTGTCGCAATCTTATGCCTACGTATTCTCAACAGGCTTAAGAAATCAGAGCAACATAGTTCGTGATACTATGGGTAACCGGTGTTTTTGTGGATGATGTTATCATGCACATTCTAGCAGTTTAGGTGTATTGCTGCTCGCTTGTTGGAGACTTAGGGGTTACCTATTTGCGGTAGAACGGATGTAACATATCCTTTTTGAAATGATAGTTTTCGCCACGTGAGGCAAGATGTCACGTTTGATTTGTGGAGTTATTTTTAGGGGTGAAATAAGTCCTTAGATAGTAACCCCTTGCGGGTACTACCCAATTCTTTATCTCAAAGTTTTTGTTATGAAAAGGTGTGGTAAACGTAGCGTTTTCATATTGAAAGAAGAGTATCAAGACCACACACACTACAGTGAGTATCCTGATACTCGGAGAGGAAGAAGTCTACACTTAATCCTCTCTCTTTAATTCAACACAAAGAGAACTTTACTCTCTTATTAAA
Source organism: Lathyrus sativus (assembly GCA_963859935.3). Lineage (NCBI taxonomy): Eukaryota > Viridiplantae > Streptophyta > Magnoliopsida > Fabales > Fabaceae > Lathyrus > Lathyrus sativus. Next base: position 452,695,778 of record OZ012740.1, on the reverse strand, counting down.
GTGTTTTTGGTTTTGAATGGTAAGTGCTTTGCGACTGTAAACCCTATGGTAAATGTCAATCACTCGGGATAGAAGAAGGCCTACGCCTAACCACTCCACGACCATTCAAGTTTTTGTGTAAAAAAGAGTTTGAAAATGCACTCGATACGGGACCGAGGTTTTAGGAGAGAAGGTTTGGAAGGAAGTTGTGGAAAAGAGAGGTGGTGGATAAAGTCGCGTCTTCGTATTGAAAGACGAGTATTGAGACCACCCACTCTACAGTGAATATCCTGATACTCGGAGATGAAGAAGTCTACACTCAATCCTCTCTCTTTAGTTCAATACAAAGAGAAATCGATTTTCTTATTGAAAAGGTGTTTTTGAAAATGTACTCGGTACGGGACCGAGGTTTTGGGAGAAAAAGGTTTAAAAATGCACTCGGTGTGGGACCGAGGTTTTATGAGCAAAAAGGAGTGGCGAATACGGACGTCTTCGTATTGAAAGACGAGTATCAAGACCACACACACTACAGTGAGTATCCTGACACTCGGAAAGGAAGAAGTCTACACTTAACCCTCTCTTTTTAATTCAATACAAAGAGAATTTTATTTCTTAATTGAAGAGATTTTGAGAACCTGCCAAAGAGATGAAAAACGGAGACGGATATACATAGGATACTGATAACCAACAGTCCACCAATTAGGATTTTATGGTTTCGATATTTATTAAGTTTTTTTTGAAAGAATGTACAAATAAAGGGGGTTAGATGACAATATATGGATAATATACAGATTAACAATATATACAAGAATATTATGACTGAATTTAAAGCAGTTAATATTTGACAGAAAATAAAGTTAGTGGTTAGTTTTGTTAATGAATTGAATCGGGACAAATGTAATGCTAAACCGTCGTAGCTCGACTTATGACGGAAGTCAAACTATAGGAGGTCGCATAATTGATATCCGTGCAAAAGACAAGATAGAGAAATAATATTGAGGATCATTCTCTAATTTAATCGTGTCGCATGAACTAAAAAGGGTGGGATCTCATCTTAATCGCAAACATTATGTCGGTTAATCGAAGGTAGCCTATCATGATCCCAAAGTAAAGAAAATGACCCAAATGGTCATTTTCCATAGATTTGAAATCGAGAAGGTTATCGACTTCGATACGTGACGCTTACGAATAAAAGACTTCATAGATCACGGAAAAATAGTAAAATCAAAAGTGAAGAAGAAATGAGGAGAGAAAGAAGGCGGTCTCGGATCCAACATTATTCATCAATAGTCTGACTAATAATGATTTACAGAGGTCTCGTCATCGACCAAAACGGTGAAATGAAATAAAGTCGAAAATGAGAAAGAAGGGAAAAAGTCGGTCTCGGATCTATCGCTTCTCATCAATAATTTGACGGAGAATCGAGAGAAATACCAAAAAGGCAAAAAATGCCCAATAACAAATGCGGAATAAGATCAACTTCTAAATATAAAATAATGTAATGCTTAAATTCTAAAAGAAATGTTTGTAAAATTTAAATAAAACTCTAAAAAACTTCTAAAAGAAATGTTTGTAAAATTTAAATAAAACTCTAAAAAACTTCTAAAAGAAATATATATAAAAAACTAAAAGAAAACTAATATATAAAATAAAAATAACATATAATACATAATATGTACAGAATATTTATTAGTTAAATATATTTGTAAGCTAAATAAAACAATATATAATATAATGACATATTTACATATTAAAGTTAAATAAATGAACAACAGAGAGGGGGTTTGAAATTAACACAGGGAATATGGAAACCAAATCACACGGTTCAGGTGGGCTTAAGCCCAAATTAAAACAATAAAAAAGAAAATAATAAAAAAAAAGAACAAAAATAAATGAAAAAGGAAAACTAAACGGTCCTCTTCCTCTTGAACATTTTTCGACCCATATTAACCTTATGCTTCAACGTTTTTCACTTCTATCATTCCAAAAATGCATTTTAGAATCGCCTCAAAACCTCACACTCTTTGTTCAAGATCAGATCTTCTTCTCCTTTTCTGTTTTTATTTGCGTTCTGGTTGCAGGTGAAAGTATTGTGGTGAGAGATGGGATTAAAGTGAGTAAATGGGTTTCGAAAATGGATGGTTTTATGCGGTTGCTCTGAAGAAGAATGGAGAGTTGGGTTTGTGTTGTTTTGGTCGGGGAAGATGAATGATGAAGTGGGTATTTTCATTTCGCGGCGGAAAGGTTCTATCCGTTTGAAGGTTTGTTGGGTCTGTTTGGAAGGAAAGAGGGTTTGTTTGTGATGGGGATGAACTGTGATTGAGTGAAGGTTGATGATGTTGCTCGAGGATAATGGGTTTACATTAATGGGTTTTGCCGAAAAAAATACGGTGTATTTGTTGGTTTCTGGTTCAAATATTGAAATCGAAAGTTGTGGGTTTGAAAAGCTTATTGCTTGAATGAGGAAGAGAGGTGTTGTGATTTCCGAACTGATGGAGGTTTTGAGGTTCGCGATAATGGTGGTTAGTTCGTTTTTGTGTTGATTCGCGGCGGAGCTGCAAACTGTGTGTGTGAAATGGGTTCAAGATATGGCGGTGGGTGAGAATGGTGGTGTGTCACGTGTTTTTGTTTCGCGGCGGAGATTGAAGGTTTTTAGGCGGAAAAACGAGATGAAGAGGAGAGGAGTTTTGATGGTGATGATGGTGAATAGTGATGCGGCTGCTGCGTTTTCGCTAGGGTTCTTTTTTTTGGTCTGGTAGAAGATGATGAACAGTGAGGATGCAGGTGATAGTAGTTGATTTGTTAGTGGCTGTGGAGGAGACAAAGCTTGTGAGCGGCCCTGAGTTCTCTTGGGATTAGGGTTGTGTCAAGGTGATGATGAATAGTGAATATATATCTGGAAATTTGACACGTGGCACAGACTATGTTTTTTTTTAATTTTTTTTAATATTAATTAAAAGCTGATAAATACAAAACTAATCTAATAACAATATTTACACTAAATTTAATTCTAAATATCCTAAACACTAATATTCTAATAAATAAATAAATAAAAGAAATTCTAATAACTATTAGAAAAAGTCTATTTCAATAAAAATAATATTTCTATTTTCTAAATAAATAAAAAACTAATTAAAGTAAAAAGAAAATAATTCTAATAAAATGATAATTTAAAAATAAAACTAATAAAAATTCTAATAACTTTAAATAACTCTAATTAAAAATCTATTTCAAAACCAATTCTATCTAAAATAAAAATCTATTTCTATTTCTATGTCTATTCTAAAACCAATAAATTCTAATATCTATTTAAAACTAATTAAACTAGAAAAATAAAATCTAAATTTAAATTATATGCTAAATTAAAAATAAGTAACTATTCTAATTCTAATAAAAACCTATTTAATTGTCTAAAAAAATCTAAACTTAATTAAATTATATAAATGATAAACAAAAATATACAGAAAATAAATATTTGAAAAGAAAAATGAGAAAATAAACATAGAATTAAAATTACAAAAATACCCTTTGGCCACGTGTCACGCTCCTATTGGGCAAAATAGTCGAGATTTGAAAAACGCCAAGTCGGGGATGGACACGTGTCTAAACGACATGAAATTAAGTAAAAAATGCAAAAATAAAAAATGCGAAAATATTTACAAAAGCAGGCGGGCAAATTTAGGGTATGACAGATGCCCCTATCTAATCGGCTTAAACCTAGTAAGACGAAATGCTATGGCATTCATTCTTTCGAGGTAGAAGATGATTAGATATAGAAGACCCTGAATTTGTCCGAAAAGAAATAAAATGCTTGGGAATGAAATACTAGATAAGAGACAAAACTTGACACCACAAGGATGACAAGCCTTCATCAAAAGAGTGATGGAGCGAAACACAAACAAACCTGACACCCAAAAGGATGTAGGGGGATAAGCTTCTCTGAAGAGATTGCCACTTATCGCTGAAGAAGGATAAGCTTCTCTGAAGAGATTGCCACTTATCATTGCAGAAGAGTCAAGTCTGCTGGAGACAAATCACTGAGGATCGCGCAAGAGAAGGATTGGATTGAGATGAATCACCAGGGCACGCCCGCCGACTTGCTCGAGGAGCAAAGCTTTGAAAACAAAAGGTTGCAAGAGACTCCATGAGGAACGCCCATGGTCTTGAATGATATGCCCCTGTCTGGGTTGTATGTTGATTTGAAGATCTTATCAGCCACGAGGTTGAAATACGTCATGGGAAATACCCATGGTCTTGAAAAGATGCCCTGACTGGGCTAAATTTGCTTTGATATTCTTTAGTTTCATGGGGGGCCCACAGTCTTTGCAGATAATTCCCCTGACCTGGATGATGGTTACTTTGAAGCTCTTGAATTTGTCCAACAAAAAGTTGCACAACTTCGTGGGGAACACCCACGATCTTGCGGTGAATGCCCCTTGCTGGGCTGCAGATAATCTTGGAAATTGTCGAGATAGATCCTGGACTTGAGCAAACATATGTGAATGCTGGATGATAATGATGCTCCATAATGAATGAAAATGCAAATGCAAATGCTAACACGTGGAGATGCAAGAGCTGGGGAAGTATGATATGATTCTAGGTATGCGTATGATGCAAGATGATTATGAAGTCGAATGCGATGTGTATGATGCATATGATAACGAACGAGTAATTGGAAATGCAGGTGCCGACGTGGCAGACTTTTGGTAGTTGCCAATGCAGATTGGACTTTGGGCGGGAAGTACTAGACAAGAAATGGTATTCAAAGGGTAGACCACCAGACAAGAACTGGTGGCGAAAGGTTAAGTTGTCAGATGAGAACTGACTTCTAATTTTGGTGTCAGACGGGAACTGACTTTTGGTTTTCCAGATGAGAGCTGGACTTTGGAACGAGGTTTACCAGACAAGACCTGGTTAAACGATTAGCCAAAGAATGGGTGACCAGACAAGAACTGGTTTGAAGGTTTGCCAGACGAGAACTGGGCTTCGGAGATTTCAGTTTGCCAGACAAGAATTGGACTTTGGAAGTGGTTTCGATTACACAGTTTTGACAGGTAACAGGTTGTGAGGATGAAACCCAAATGATAGAAAGGCCTTTTCGGAAGGTTAAGGTTATTTGGGTGAGGTGACGATACGATTCCCCGACACTCGTTTTGAACTTAACAGTTGCTGATAAGGATGAACTTGCTTGAGTAACTTCCCATAAGACGACCTCGAGATGGTTTGCCCCAGAGTTTGTACCACGAAAGGATTCATCATTTTTTAACTGACTCTCATGGCGGACATTAATATACTCTTGGAGTATCTAGCCCTTCAAAGAGCGTGGAAGCGACTTAACTTGTCCTGAATGAATATTGGAGGGATTTGTCCTCAAATCAAAGAAACTTTGGGTGACCTGCCCTTGATTGATGGAGTCTCGAGATGATTCACTTTTAATCAATCGCTTCTTAAATGATTTGCCCCATAATCAAATGACGCTTGAGGATTTGTCTTAAACTGACTGATTCCATACTCTTGGATGTCAATGCCCCAGATCCATAGAGCGACAAGGTATACTTGATTTTGACCCAGACTTCTAAATGAGCCAGTCTTGTTTGATTGCTCTCTATTGGAATTTCCTCGATGCCAACTACTGACTTGCGATTAAAATTGTTTGTTCACGAATGGTAATCTTAATGCGAAGTTCATGCAAGTTTTGAAAGAAACATCATTTATTACATGTCGTGATAGTGAGACGAATGGACCGTTAGTCCAAACGTTGTGCTAACTTGATTGGTGTGAAGGATATAGCAAGGATATTGACACCAATGTTGATTATTAGCAAATATGTGAGGAGTCAGTTTACGCAACCTTGCGATAATATGCTTTCAGAATAAACCTCGCCTCAATTAGGTCTTTCGAGGGTTATAACATGGTCTGGTTCATGGTTATAAAACAAAGGATATTAGTCTCAAATCATGATTTATACCCACCCCTTCTTCTTAACGATCTCCAATCCTACGTTCAGTTAATTCTGCACATGCTTACCTTGACGATGTAAGCTTGATAGTTCAAAGTTTGCTTGAAGTGGCAGCCACCTTATTTTGCTTCAAGTGGTTAATGTATGATGTCTGTGATATAATGTCCTAACTAATGTTAGAACATCACTTTGTTTGCTGGACTTGAAGATCTGTTGTGGAACTTGTGATTCACATCTTGACAAAGAAGTACTCTATCTTGTCATACGGGAGAATGATGAGGTAAAAGGACTGTCTTGGAGTATGATGTGAAGGGATTATACAAGAATGGAGTGTATCATTGGTTGATTGCACGAAAGTCTGGATTTTGATGAGAAGATTCACCAGTTAAATCAGAAGCTTTCAAACTTATCATATGGGAGAATGATGAGGAAAGAATGTCTTGGATTATGGGGTGTCTATCTAGTTCTCTGACTCAGGCCAGAAGTCTTGTGAAGAAGTGGAGCAGGTTGGTACCTTCTTACTGTATGAGCATGAGGTTAGTCTTAAGATATAATATGGTGATCTTGTAGCATACTTTATCAAAGATAGGGGGAGAGCTTGTGTTTGATGGGTGTACTATGGGCTTGTGGTGCAAGCAGTAAGTGAATGCGTTCAGCAGGTGTGTTGAACAGAGAGTGAGCTCTTGAAGACATGAAGATGAGTCTTATATTTTCCATTCACGTGCTTCTAAACGAGCACTAGTTATCCTTGATATGGGGAGTTATACTTCTATCTAGGATTTGTTGCTGCAAGAGTGCAGATATGTATCAAGATTGTTTGTGGTTTCAAACAGTTTGGGATTTTATGAAGGAGGAATGTCAGACAAGATGTTGTGACATTGTGTTACTGCTCTAGCTCATGGTGAACATGACAAGTGTATTACTTTTGGTTCTGTGTCAATGGATCAAATTAGACTTGCACAAGCTTTATTGAGAGTAATATAAAGATGAAGATCAAGACATCATCAGCTTTGATTATGTGCATATGGAAGCCAAGGAAATTTTTCTAGGACTTTCACCCTGACATCTTAGAGAAATTTCTAGCTGAATTTGGGTGATCTTGTAGAGAGTTATGTCTATCATGTGACTACCTCTCCTAAGGTTTGGTTCTGGTGTGGGTTGTGAAACAAGGGATGCAGAGTTGCATGTGTTTCCATGTGCTTGGGTTCTCTCTTTTAGAGGGAGTACTGAGTGTGCATGATAGAGGGAGCTGTATACCTGTCTGATGTGTAGCTGCGTTGCTGTAACCTGTATAGAGTTTGCTGATTCTCAGGAAATCTTGTGTTCTTGGTCCTCTACTGAGGTTGGAATGACATTGTGATGTCTGTTGTACCTTTCTACCTTGACAAGGTGTCTATGGGGTAAAGCTACATGAGAGTTTTTTTCTCTCTATGATGTCCGGGTGTTTGTGATACTGCTGCTGGTGTTCCCTTCTAAGATCTTCATGTGAATTTCTGTGGAAATGATAAGTCATTTGTTTGGTGTCTTAAGAACCAAGGATGTATTCTCAAGGAGCAATGCTATCTGGATCTGTACTAATCAGGATTGAGCTTACTGGGTTTGAGTGAGTTCAGTAGGGGGGATTGAGTCTTGGTCCATGGACTGTTGCTGAAGTGGTGCAGTCTTTATATTGATTAGAGATCAAGCAGCTTGGGTTCTCTCTTAGGAGATTGTGATATGACTGCATGTTTGGACACCATGTGCATGTTGACAACTGAGTCTTGCCTTGAAGCACAATGTAATACCCCAAATTTTACCCTTATATTTAGTCAGTCATTTCGCATAGCATCTCATATGTGCATTTGCTAACCACTAACAAGTTATGAAGGTGTTTGTTTTGCAAGATTGGGTCCCAGGGGTATTTTGGTCATTTTGCGCAAATTCTATCAATTCCTTGAAGACGGGCTGTTATTAAAATTCTGAGGCATTTGATACGTATTGGTTTTGAGGCATTTATCTATCACCAGTTCTGATCATATTGAGATTTTAGCGGTTTGGTCAGTTGGAATTTAATTACGAGTAGTGTTACTGTTGATGCTGAAAATGTTGTGATTACGGTGCCCATAGGTGTTTGGTATTGAAATGGTTGGTTAACATTTTTAATCAGATGATGAGATTAGGATCACAAATACCACTTGGGAATATTTATGTTTTATGCCCATGTTAATGAATTTAAATACTTGTGGATTTATTCACAATTGTTTATATTTTTTAACTAAGAATAAAATATAAATAAATTCAAAACTTTGAGAATTTTATTTCATAAATAATGCTATCATACAAGAATGTGGATGTTGCTTCATATTTTACAAAGTACTGTTACAAGGAAGTACATTAAAATTCTCAATCCTAAGGCATCTATCCTAAATCCCAAGAGTATCTAAAGGTCTTCATGTTGTATTTGAACTTCTCCATGAATCCTCAGCTAACCTGCACATCAAAAGAAAACAAACAGTACAGAAAAATGTTAGAAGTTTTTTCGACACTCTCAGAACAATGTCATCATCGAGTGCCGGGAGTGGCACAACCGAAGCTGCGTCCTACCCCCGTTACCGATCCGCGCCGTAGGCGTCAGATCAGGTAACACCTGTTCTTAATCGTTGCGGGACATCCGAGAGACAGAAGTAATAGAAGAAGCGGGATTGATTCGTTTTGCCGTGATTGGATTTCCAAACTGATACGAGAATAAGGCAACATAGGCAAATTTGGACTCAGACCCGGATGCCGGCAGGTCTGAGTCGCTTTAGCCCCGAAATTTCCAACACCTGAAATTCCACAATTGCATCAGTACAAATTGATGACAGAGAGTCAAAAACAAGACAGTGCATAAGATGCCACAAGTAAGCGGAAATTCAAACTGAAGTGCAAGCCAAAACTGCATCAAACTGCAGTAACTCTGAACCACATAGGCAAGTTCATGAAAAACCCAGTTCAAACAGAACAAGAAGAGTGAAATGAAGCCAAGGCTGCATCAAATCGCAGCAAGATGGTTCAGAATGAAAACCAAGCTGCCCCAAAACGAACTCATAAAGGAACTCCAAGCATCAATGAATAACCACAAACAATAGTGCTGTCAAAGGCATCATGGTAAGGCCAAGCTGCGAAAAAGTTCGAGCCCAGGGACAAAAGGCATCCAGCCTAACGTCTGCAGAAGGAGAATCAAAGCAACAGTTAGTATTTCCGATAACACGCCATAACAGTTTGCGGCATTTCCAAACCAAATAAGAAGGTCACATTGGAAAATTGGGAATGCAGGACATAGGCTCAGTTATGAACATCATAGCCCAACAATATACACATCAGTCCAAATACCAGCCTACACCAAGTGCGAGTCAACGGCAACTGCATCGATGAAAAGGGGACATACGCATCATAATCACAGTTCAGCACCTAAAAATTGGAGAATCAAATCAGAAGTAACGCAGAGGGTTCAGACCAGTGGTCATCATCACCATGTGACCATCCTCGGCAGCGTTTGATTCAACAACATCAATATCTGCAAAGCAATATCAAGAGGTTTCAATATCAAGCATCACGAAAAACATAAGAACAGGACTGCTGCTAAAATGTCACAGAGAGATCCAATTGCTGGAAATCTAAACTAAGCCATCAAGACGGGTCACAAACATCATAGAAAAACAGACATTTGCAAGCTAAGAATCATCAGCAGCGGGACAGGAATGACCATACTAAACTGAGCATCGAAATGAATCCACAAGTTAATCACAATACAAAAACAGGGATTCACGCCACAATCGCGCATGAGATACCAGGCCAGCCAATCGGTTCGAACTGCATAAAAACAATGGACAACGAAGAAATTCAAAGTTACATCAGCCCTCAGCTAATCATCATCGGGCATAAGCGGTCGAGTGGCTGGGAGAGCCACGGCCGGAGCCGCTACTACTTCCCTACCAAACATCGAACTACGGGACATACGGTAATCGTTGTTCACACCGAAAGTCATTACCACTAAGGCATCCAAATCAACTGACTCAGACCCTAAGGTCATCATCGCCAATAACCTTCACTCGGCCGCTCTAACTTAAGTTGAAGCATCAGCATCCATTCCCTGAAAGAAGAAGAGGAAAAGTTAACTGCATTAAAGATTGCCAAATCGAAAACGCATCAGTACAGTCCAAATTGAATTCAAACAGGGCAAAATAAATTAATCCCGATATCAAACAGATCAAGTAAAGGCAACCCAATCAGAAAATGATCCAACACAATCGGGCTGGCAAGGGAAAGTTTCAAGTGCATCAGGAAACATCTCCATTGGAACCAATCTGAATCAATTTGAGTCAATCTGAATCAATCAAACAAATCAATCAAACAAGTCAGTCAAAAACGAATCAGTATAGAGCAATCAAGCAAATTAATGAAATCCAATCGAATCAGAAGATCATATCAGCACAAAACCCCAATCAGGTTCCAAAAGAAGAAACAAGATCCTAATCGTATCAGAAAGCATCATATTTGAATTCAATCTGGAAAAACCCAAACAAAACCGAATCAAATAATATCACTATAGAATCAAATCTCAGTTTAAGGCCCAGAAAGAGAGATAAAAAGAAACTATAAAAAGGGGAATACGACCTGATGGGAGAAAACCCTAGAACGTAACCGCGAGAGAGAAGGACTGAATACCAAAACCCAAAACGGCGAACCCTAACAAAGAGATCGAAGCATGAATCGCTAAATCCAAATCACCACTCGTACTCATCATCATCACAAATCATTGAAGTCAAACGTGAACGGAGCGTGTTGGACCGTCGACGCCGTTTCGAACCAACCGACGGGCAATCCCCTCCTCGAGGCTCAGCAAACATCATTGCCTTCCAAGCGCGCACTGTATCCGCTAGATCGTTAAAAGGTAGGACGAAAACTCTGAATCGTGTGTTTTAATCATGTTTGTTGTATGTTTCAGGCAGGATTAGAGGGTGAAATAGGTGGGGATGATTCAAGAACGAGGCATGCAAGAAGATGAAGCAAATCGGCCGTTCGAGGAATGAGGGTCTCAGAACCCTAAAGATGTCTGGCCATCCATCATAGTGGGTTGGGTTCGGGTTGATCACCGGCCCAATTCCCTTTTATTTATTATTTTTTATTTTTTGTCATATTATAATTTTATTACTTTTAAATCTTATTGAAGTTTTTTTAAAAATAAAATAAAATAAAACTTTTTAATTAAATTAAATTTTTTTTTTCTTTTTTTGAAAATTAAGTAAAACTTTTTTTAAATAAATTAAAACTCTTTTCAAAATTAAAACTATTATTCCTGTTGCAAATTTAACTTAGTTTTTTTTTTCTATTAAGAGCTTTAATATAAATATCACAAATAGACAATAAAGGTCTCAAAAAAATCTCACAACTTCTCTGACTGCTGTCTTGTTTCGGCTTACTAACCACGTCGTTTGTTTTGCAGCTTAGTCATGTTACCATCGATTTATTTTTCGTGTGTTTTATTTAAAATTTCATTATCATATTGTATCTGCTCCTCTCATGTAACCTCGCGAATCCTAACAATCGCGCTTTAATTTCTGCCTTTAGATTTCTGCTTGCATGGTTTAAATTATGACGTTATCTCTCTGTTTGCATGATTCAATTATCTCACACTTTCACCCATCTTTCTGCCATATTATACACATCCAAAGGTTAGGTCTAACTGTTTGACCGCTGCGTCAATAGTCCTCAACTTCAAAACTTCAAACCCTAGTTTTCACAAATACCTCGCCGCAGGCAAAATTACAACTTTACCCCTAGCATTAGGTCAAAGAGCCGTCGCGCTCATTTTAGGGTTTCCCGCCGCGGAATCCCTAACCTAATTTAACCCTAATTACAACTTAACATTTCAACGTAGAGATTTGGAGTTTCTACACTCCACGTAAGCGTGTCCTTAAGATGCGTTTATTCCCCTTGAGACCTTGACCACAGTCAAGAAGTCTCTAACCTCCCTTTTGAGGGGAACTACGATTACTCTGATTCCACTCCCGTAAGGATACGTAGGCACAAGATGCGATGTCTTGCCGAGTAAACTTAGAACTAACCCCTTAGGTATCTTTTCTCACCTTTAATCATTTGTACATATACCTTAAGCAAATAAATAAAGCAAATAGTAAACATCTGAACAAAAGGTTCCTGTAGAATACTACAGAAGTTTAGGGTGCTAATACCTTCCCTAATCTTAACCAACCCCCGAACCCTAGATATTTCCCCGCATTGTGTTCACGATGCAAAATAGGTTTTCCCTCTTTTGACCTTTTCCTTCGGATAAATCAAAGAGCGGTTGTGAATTGAATTGCGATTCAAACTCATTAATAGTTTGTGATCCTATTTCCACCGCAACAGAAAATGGCGACTTCACTGGGGAATTTCTAAAATTTTGAGGGTTATCCCTAATTTGTTCATATTTATTATTATTTGTCTTATTATTCATTTGCATGTATATATTTGTGCTTTGATTGTGGGACAGTACCTTGTGTTGTGAGATAAGTCCTACGCCCGGACTAGTGACATTATTATAGGATGGGGATATATTCGATGAGGCTTATAGGGAGTTAAATCCCGACCAAGCTGATTCGAGAATCACCGCTCAGTTGAGACCCTTTCGAAAATGGTTCGGTTGAACGAGTAATCGCGAAAACTTTTTCCATGGTCGATTGGAGTCTGTGATATTGAGGACCGTAGTACCTTAACACCACCTTGGCCTTATTTAGGACGTAGTGCGGGAGCTATGTGGGAGTAATCTTACAATGGCTGCTACGCGATACTGCACTCAAAAGAGGTTCTCTTGAGAATATTATTAACCCCTGAGTCAGTCGGAAGGTTGATAATATCCGAAAGATGGGCTGATGACTTTGGGCACTTTGTAGAACCTTGTTCGGCAGGTACAACTAACCTATAGTACACTCCTTTTGGGATGGGTAGACCTTGACTCCGCTCACGTTCCTTTAACCTAGGACTTTGTGTGTTTTTATGCATTGCATCCATAAAGCATCTCATTGCATTGTATTTCATGGAGTTCAAATACCATTTATGGATATCGCGGGATACCATAAATAAAAGATAAAATGAAAAAACAAGAAAAAGATTTCCTTGGTACCCCACGACATTCGTAAATGTTTGAATTCCATGAAATCTTCATCCACATTTTAGCATCATTTACTTTCTTGCATTGCATGTGTCTCCCGATTTCTCACACTCGGTTCTCTCACCTTCCAGTTTCGTCACCCTGAGTTCTCGGCACCAATACAACACCAGAGCTCAAACTCGGAAGAGAATGGAGGATCAGGCAAAAGAGATTGATCGCCTTAGCAATGAACTTGAAGACCTTCGAGGAGGTATGGGGCGTATGATGGAATTGTTACATGTCATGAATGCTAAGATGGATACCCAGCCCACTGTTGTTTCTGAGATTACCGGTGTTACTGTGGACCCTCCACCAAGTGTGACCATAGCAAGGGACCCACCTTATGGTCTTGCTCCAGGTTTTGTGCCTCCTCAAGCCACCGTTCCGATTAATCAGCCTGTTCAGCAAGCCGTGCCTTTATTCTCTGAAGTTTCTAGGGGAGCTCCTATCTTTGCACCACCTGTTGTACACACTCGTGCGCAACCATACTTCAATGAGACAGTTTTTGATAATCTTGATGAGAATGTTGAGGGTTATGAGAAACATGATAAGCTTCGTGAGGAAGTAAACACCATCGTCCAGAGATTGAAGAAAGTAGAGGGCGATCAAATTTTTGGGGCTGCTGCGAGGGATGTTTGTTTGGTCTCGGGTTTGGTTATTCCCCCGAAGTTCAAAACTCCGAACTTCGATCGCTATGAAGGTGCCACCTGTCCTAAGAGTCATCTGATCATGTATTATCGCAAAATGGCTGCCCATGTTGAGAATGATAAACTGATGATCCATTGTTTCCAGGATAGTCTGAAGGGTGCTTCTTCCAAGTGGTATTTAACTTTAGACCAGTCTCGCATCAAGAGCTTTCAAGATTTATCTGACGCTTTCATCAAACACTACAAGTACAATATGGATCTGGCTCCTGACAGAAGACAGTTGCTGAGTATGTCACAAAAGAATTCTGAGTCATTCAAAGAGTATGCCCAAAGGTGGAGAGAGACTGCTTCGCAGGTAGAACCTCCTTTGACCGAGAAAGAGTTAGCTGATTGGTTTGTCGACACGGTCCGTCCAGAATTTTACGAGAGAATGGTGGGTAGTGTGACTTCAAATTTCTCCGACATCGTTGCTGTGGGTGTCAAGATTGAATTGGGTATGAAAAGTGGTAAAATGACAAATAATCATGGTACTTCTAAGGATCAGCCGAAGAAACCTCCTTATAGCTCCCAGAAAAAGAAGGAGGGTGAGACTAATGCTATATCCTCTGGTAGACCAAGAGAACGCTTTTATCGACACCCGCAGGGTTATGCTCAACCTCAAGGGTATCCGGTCCAATATGCTCAACAACCCTATGTGGCAGCTATTACACCTTCTTTCAATCAACAGGTCCCCATGTATCAACCTATGCAACAACCTCCTGTTTATCCGCCTCCTGTCAATTACCTACAGGCGCCCAATACTCCTGCTCCTCAACAGCCAAAGAATCCGGCTCCTCGCCAGAATATGCCGAACAGAAGAACGTATAAACCTTGTCCGCCGATTCCGATGACTTTTACCGAGCTGTATCCCTCTTTGGTCAAGCAAGGTCTCATCACTACTCGGGCTTTGGGTCCGCCTCCTAATCCTCTACCCGCCAATTACAACGCCGCCGCTCATTGTTTATTTCATGAGGGTGCGCCTGGTCATGATCTGGAGAATTGTTATGCTCTCAAAAATATTGTCAGGGATTTATTGGAAAAGAAGATTTTGTCATTTGAAGATCCTCAACCAAATGTTAAGAAGAACCCTTTTCCTAACCATGAGAGTGTCAATGCCGTTAGTGTTGATTCGGGGGAAGGTTATGCCCTTAACATTGGACAGATTAAGACTCCTCTCAAGATGTTCCATTCGAAACTGTTTGAAGCTGGTTTGGTAGACACTTCCCACGTTGCATGCGTAAGTTGTGAAGCCAATGTTAAGGGTTGTGTGTTGGTTCAGAATGATGTTCAGAGGTTAATTAATGAGGGTGTTTTACAAGTGACAAGCCAATACAAGAAAGATGAGGTCGCTGTAGTTGAGCCTGTCTTCCATCAGCCTGAATCGAAGGGTAAGGTACCAGTGTTTAATCTATCAGGGGCAAGTTCCGCCAATCTCGTGTTCGATATACCGAAGTCGTATATCCCAGAAGTGAATCAGCCTAAGCCTATAGTTATTCGAAGACCGAGTCCGTTTCCTTTCAGTGATCCTAAAGCTGTGCCTTGGAAATATGACGTGACGATGATTGACAAGGAGTCCGGGAAGGTTATTCCAAATAAAGAGGCTAAAGGTGCGGTGACCAACATCGCAGAGGTAAGCAGGATGACTCGCAGTGGCCGTGTGTATACTCCCCATTCCAATGAGGTCCCACCCAAGGAAATAACTAGTACCCCAGGGCCTGCCAAAGACAAAGGTAAAAGAGCCGTCACGAATGATGAAGATGCCGAATTTTTGAGGATCATCAAGAAAAGTGACTATAAAGTTATCGATCAACTTCATCAGACTCCTTCCAAGATCTCGATTTTATCTCTGTTAAGGAGTTCACCCGCTCATAGGATGGCCTTGCAGAAGGTTTTGACTCAAGCACATGTGGATCAAGATATTAGCACCAGTCGGTTTGATAATGTGATTGCCAATCTGACCGCCTGTAACACCCTCAGCTTCAGCAATGAAGAGTTACCGAAGGAGGGTCCGAACCATAATCGTGCTTTACATATATCGGTAAGATGTCAGGAGGACAATTTAGCAAGAGTGCTAGTGGACACCGGGTCTTCTCTGAATGTTTTGCCCAAGAGGGTTCTTGATAGGCTGGCTTGTAAAGAGACTGCGCTGAAACCTACTCCGTTGGTTGTCAAGGCTTTCGATGGCTCTCGTCGATCGGTAATGGGGGAGGTTGAGCTACCTATTCTGATCGGTCCGCAAGTTTTTAATATCACGTTTCAAGTCATGGACATTAATCCCAATTACAGTTGTTTGCTTGGAAGGCCGTGGATCCATGCCGCTGGGGCAGTGACCTCAACGTTACATCAAAAGATGAAATTCGTAATCGATGGAAAGTTGGTTATTATACACGGTGAGGAGGATCTGATGGTCAGTAACCTGTCTTCCTTCCGTTACATCGAGGCCGATGAGAATGCTTTAGACATTTCCTTTCAAGCACTTGAGATCGCCAATGCTGTTCTGCTGGAAGTCGAAGAGACAGTGGGTCAGGGTAATCCATCTTTTGCATCTCTGAAGAGTACCAAGGCAACAATTGACAGGGGCATTCCTGAAGGTTGGGGAGAGGTAATTGATGTCAAGACCAAGACTGATCGCTCTGGGTTGGGTTACAAACCAACTCAGGATGGAGCTGCCATAACTGTCGAAGGGCGTCCTAAGGTTATCCAAGAGGTATTTGTCAGCGGAGGTTTCCAAGTCAATGCCATCAGCGACTGTGAGGAAAATGAAGAGCTGAGCAACCTGGTGTTTAAGGGTGATGCAGTTTTGAACAACTGGGAGGCCGTAGAGATCCCTGTTATCTTTCCCTTGTCAAAGTAATTGTTTTTTTAGGTTTCATTTACATTTACAAATAAAAATCCGTAGCCCTGCCCAAGGCTATAGGGTCTTTCATTGGGCCACCTTTCATTCCTAAAAAGATATTAATAAAAGCATTTTGTTCAATTCCACCTTGTTTCATTTGCGTTTTTCGTTTTCACCTTTAAAAATGAAATTGGCAACCTTTTTCCCAAAAAATAAAAAATAAAAAAACAGCATTTCATTCTTACATATCTTCGAGCATTTTAACTAAGTAAGCCTTCCATCATGCAGAGACATCGTAAACCTTGTTGGATCCGATGACTTTACTGACACTCCTGACTGGGATGCACCCATCAATCAAGCTGAGGACGAGGGTGAAGAAGATTTTGAAGTACCCGCAGAACTGACGAGATTGATTGAGTACGAGTACACAGAGCTTCAACCGCATAAAGAGCAGGTGGACCTAATTAATCTCAGTACAGATGAGAGCAAGAAAGAGGTCAAGATTGGTGCAATGCTTGGGACGGAGATTAGGCCGAAGTTGATTGAGTTGTTAAAAGAGTATATTGATGTGTTTGCGTGGTCGTATCAAGATATGCCGGGCCTAGACACGGATATTGTTGTTCACAAGTTGCCGCTTAAACCAGATTGTCCGCCTATCAAACAAAAGCTTCGAAGAACGAGACCCGACATGGCTTTGAAAATTCAAGATGAGGTTAAAAAACAGTTGGATGCAGGTTTTTTGACAGTTGCAAAATATCCAGATTGGGTTGCCAATATTGTGCCAGTGCCCAAGAAGGACGGTAAAGTTAGGATGTGTGTAGACTACAGGGATCTGAATAAAGCAAGTCCGAAAGACGACTTCCCACTGCCACATATTGACACGCTGGTAGACAATACAGCCAGTTTTGCGTTGTTCTCATTTATGGATGGTTTCTCTGGTTATAATCAGATCAAGATGGATCCAGATGATTGAGAGAAGACTACTTTCATTACTCCTTGGGGAACCTTTTGCTACAAAGTCATGCCCTTCGGTTTAAAGAATGCAGGGGCAACTTATCAACGTGCTATGACCACTCTTTTTCATGATATGATGCACAAAGAGATTGAGGTGTATGTGGACGATATGATAGCCAAATCTCAGAGTGAAGAGGAGCATTTAGACCATTTGGTGAAGCTGTTTGAACGACTCAGGAAATATCAGTTGAAATTGAATCCTGCAAAATGTACCTTCGGTGTCAAATCCGGAAAATTGCTTGGTTTCATTGTTAGCCAGCGAGGGATTGAGGTGGATCCTGACAAAGTCCGAGCCATTCGGGATATGCCAGCTCCGTGAACAGAGACGCAAGTTAGAGGTTTTCTGGGACGTCTGAATTATATTTCCAGGTTTATCTTTAATATGACCGCTACTTGTGAGCCGATATTCAAGTTACTTTGCAAGGGGCAGGCAGTTGAGTGGAACCCTGATTGTCAGAAAGCGTTTGAGAAGATTAAGGGTTATTTGCAAGATCCCCCTATTCTGATTCCTCCCGTACCTGGAAGACCTTTGTTTATGTACCTTACTGTTCTCGAGAAGACTATGGGTTGTGTGCTTGGACAACATGATGAGACTGGGAAAAAGGAACATGCGATTTATTACCTGAGCAAGAAGTTTACCGATTGCGAAAACATATACTCACCATTGGAGAAAACTTGTTGTGCATTGGCATGGGCCGCTAAGCGCCTTCGGCAATATATGGTCTGTCATACCACGTTATTGATTTCTAAAATGGACCCGATCAAGTATATTTTCGAAAAACCCGCTCAAACCGGGAGGCTAGCCCGTTGGCACATGTTGTTATCCGAATATGACATCCAGTATGTACCCCAGAAGGCGATTAAGGGTAGTATCTTATCTGATTACCTTGCAGACCAGCCAGTTGAAGATTATGAACCTCTTAAGCTCGATTTTCCTGATGAGGATATTTTGGTGATTAAAAGAGATTGTGAAGAGCCAGATCCGGGCGAAGGTCCAGAACCAGGTCTTTGGTGGAAGATGATGTTTGATGGCTCCTCGAATTTTAATGGGCATGGTATAGGCGCCGTTTTGATGAACCCAAAGGGTGGATTCACTCCATTTACAGCGAGGTTGGACTTTGAGTGTACTAACAACGTCGCAGAATATGAAGCATGTATTCTTGGCCTCGAAGCAGCGATTCACCTCCGAATCAAACTTCTTAAAGTAAGTGGCGACTCAGCTTTGGTTATTTACCAGGTACAAGGCAAATGGGAAACGAAGAATGAGAAGCTGATCCCCTATAAGGACTATATTATTGAGCTGATCAAGCATTTCGACGAGATAGAGTTCGAACATGTTCCTAGATCCGAGAATCACGTTGCTGATGCTTTAGCCATGTTAGCATCCATGTGGAAAGTTAAATTCGTTAATGAAGCACCTCTTATCCATATTGAGCGCAAGGTTGAGCCCGCTTATTGTCAGATGGTCGAAGAAGTTGAGGTGGATGAAAAGCCTTGGTTTCATGATATCAAGAACTATCTCGTCAAGCAGGAGTATCCCGATGGTGCTACTGGTCTGGACAAAAATACATTGAGAAGATTGGCGTCCAAATTCTTTATCAGTAATGGTGTGTTGTACAAGAGAAATCACGACATGGTCCTGCTCAGATGTGTTGATAAACGGGAAGCAGACATGTTACTACAGGAAATTCATGAGGGGACCTTCGGAACTCATGCCAATGGTTATGTTATGTCCAAGAAGATGTTAAGGGCTGGGTATTATTGGTTAACCATGGAAGCCGACTGCATCCAATACGCTAGAAAATGCCATAAGTGCCAAATTTATGCTGATAAAATGCACGTACCTCCGTCACCGTTGAATGTTTTGTCTTCACCGTGGCCGTTCTCTATGTGGGGCATTGACATGATTGGGGCAATCGAGCCGAAAGCTTCTAATGGCCATCGTTTTATCCTTGTTGCCATTGATTACTTCACCAAGTGGGTAGAGGCTGCCTCCTACACCAACGTGACCAAGCAAGTGGTTGCCCGATTCATCAGGAAAGAAATCATCTGCCGTTATGGAGTCCCAAGCCGGATAATAATTGACAATGGCACCAATCTGAATAATAAGACTATGAAAGAGTTGTGTGATAGTTTCAAGATCACTCACCACAATTCTTCTCCGTACCGTCCTAAGATGAATGGGGCCGTTGAAGCTGCGAATAAGAATATCAAGAAGATCCTGCAAAAGATGGTTGTGACTTACAAAGATTGGCATGAGATGTTACCGTTTGCGTTGCATGGATACAGAACCTCGGTGAGAACTTCGACAGGGGCAACACCTTTCTCACTGGTATATGGAATGGACGCCGTGCTCCCCATCAAAGTAGAGATACCTTCGTTAAGAGTGTTAATGGAGGCTGAACTTGAGGAAGCTGAGTGGGTTCAAGACAGACTGGATCAGTTGAATCTCATTGACGAGAAGCGTTTGACAGCCATGTGCCATGGGCAGTTATATCAGAAACGGATGAAAAGAGCATTTGATAAGAAGATCCGTATCCGTGAGTTCCGTCAAGGAGAGCTCGTACTCAAAAAGATCTTACCAGTACACAAAGATATGCGTGGAAAGTGGATGCCCAATTATGAAGGCCCATTTGTTGTAAAGACCGTTTTCTCCGGAGGGTCCCTGATACTTACGACAATGGACGGTGAAGAACTAGCACATCCCGTGAATTCTGATGCAGTCCGAAAATATTATGCCTAAAAACCCGCTAAGTCGAAAACCTGCAAAAGGCGACTTAGGCAAAAGTAAGGGTTGAGAAAAAAGAAATAATAATAAAAAGCTCGCTAAGTTGAAAACCCGAAAGGGCGGCTTAGGCAAAAAAGAGCGTCCCGGTGGATTGAAAACCCGAGAGGGCGGTCCAGGCAAAAGTTAGGGACAAAGGCATTTCATTGCATCAGAAGACACTGATTATCTCGAACACACTTTCCGCATAAGAGCCATGTTTTAGTTCTTTCATCCTTGCCCAAAGCAGGATTCTGGATTAGTCTTAGTTATTAGTGTCAGTAGGTGTCATTGGATTCGATGTAACTTTTTCCCATGTTGCCAATTTCAAAACATAATCATCTGTGGAGCTATGCCTTCAGCGAGCTACCGCCCTTTAAATAAAAGAAACCATCTCGTTACTTACATTCTTTGGTGCATTGCTCTTTGTTTTCTATTTGTTATGCAAAATGCGTTTATTCCTAAAATTTGAAAATGAAAGGTGCATTGTAGATTTTTCAAAACTGTTTTTCAAAAACAAAACAAATTTGAAATGTAATAAATTACTTTGACTAGTGGAAATTCCGAAAGGATCTCTTCATTCCCCGAAAATATCATTATTGCAGAAACACTTTCAAACCATTGCTCTAACACAGTCCCCAGCGAGACTATAAGCTGACAACTTCTTCTTGGGTAACTCAAAAGTATCCCTCAGGTGTTCTTCTCCCCATGTGAAGACATAATACTGGGCACCTAAGCAATTTACTTCCTCCCCAGAGAATTCAGAACTTTAAAACCAGATTTGATTCTACCATTGATCTTTCTTACCCATGATTGACGTATTGGTTGCAGAGAACGCAGGGTATTTCCGTCGAGATGTTTATTTCATCTCTCGTCCCGTCTCTAGTCTGTTTCGTCAGCATACGCAAGGGCATAAGCATCACATGCCTATTTCATTACATATTCATTACATATTCATCACATATTCATTACATACTCATTACATACTCATTTCATAACATCTTGCATACATAGACATTAACATACATAGACATTAACATACATAGACATTAACATACATTCATATTAACATATTCATTAACATACGCGTTAACGTGCACAGGTTCATTGTGTCTCCATCATTGGTTGTTACTGCCGAGTAACTGGGTTCGTCCGGTCTCTTCAAATAGATTGTCAGCCCTAAGCATAAAATACTTACTTGTTTCCAGTTTCCCCACAGAGCTCGATCCTCGTGGATGACGGTTACTTCAGTTATCTTTCCTCACCAGGATAAGGTATTTACCCTTCGAGTTCATTCCCTCGATGGAGTCTTGATTACCAGTCTTTCTTTCTAGCTCGATCCTAGATTGAACCTCAGTCATGTCGGTAGTCAAGCCCAACCGGACGTGCATTTATTTTGCACCATCTAAAGATTTTCACCATACCATGGCAGATACGCGACTATCTCGCTCGAGAAGATTATCACTATACCCGGACGTGCATTTATTTTGCACTATCTTTCAAGAAAATCAACTACAATCCTTTACAGATACACGCCAGTTCACGCCTGGAAAATATATCAGTACAACACTTTACAATCCTACATGTTACAACCCTTTACACTTTACATTTTACAGCATCAACATACGACATTTCTCACCTAAGAAGTCGATCCTATCCTCGTTATGACTCGCAGCAAATGGCCATCTCCATGGAGCAGTTGGGCTTCCATTTACCTGCCGTCTTGAGGTATGAACCAAATCGTATTCAGGAGAGCACGATTTTGAGTTACGGGGAGGTTTGAGCGAAATCATATTCAGGAGAGCACGATTCTGAAGTTATGAAGAAGTTCGTTTATCCTTTAGTAAAAGAAGGAGCGGAATCATATTCAGGAGAGCACGATTCTGAGTTATGAGGAAGTTCAGTTGGCCGTTTTTCAGGAGTGCACGATTCTGAAAAATGAGGAAATTTCAAGAGCCGAATCATATTCAGGAGAGCACGATTCTGAGTTATGAGGAAGTTCGATTATCCATTTTCATATTCAGGAGAACACGATTCTGAAGTATGAAAAAAATTCATTTACAACCAAATCATATTCAGGAGAGCACGATTCTGAAGTATGAGTATATTCAGTCATCCAGTTTCATATTCAGGAGAGCACGATTCTGAAGTATGAGTATATTCAGTCATCCAGTTTCATATTCAGGAGAGCACGATTCTGACGTATGAGGAAGTTCATTTTACCCTTTTCATGTTCAAGAGAGCACGATCTTGAAGCAGTTTATTTATCCTTCAGTAAGAGAAGAATCAGAATCGTATTCCAGGCGCCGACCTCAAATGCGAGAAGATTTATTTATCAGATGAGCAGCAACCTCTTTATTTGAGTGCTTATTCATTTTGGCGTGTAAGTCCCTTCCAACGATAAGTGACAGTTCTCCCTCGAGAAGCTTATCAGGGCATTTCCCATTAAATTCCATTTATTTTGGCATACAGCCGGTCTTTACCCTGTATAGTTGATACGGATTTCCGAAAAGTCCGTTTGATCCTGTCACGAGAGATAGTTTACAGAAGCTTGGATGTTATTCTTTGCTCAATGCTCCGGCATTCTGTAATCGATCTTACAATCGTACGTGATCCAGTTTCATTTTTAGATTCCCCAGTGGAGGCCGGCTCATAGGTACCATCTCCATTTGAGGATCTCGTCCCTTTTCTAAAAGTGACAATTGGTCATTCGCACCAGTTGACTATCATTTTTTAGATTTCCCCAGTGTTGTACTGTGTCTCGGCGCGTCATTTTCCCCAGTGAGTTCTTCTCGTGGTGTCTATACCGGTGTCGTCGTGTTCGTCAGCATTTTCGCATTCATGGCATCATCTGCATTAAGCTGTTCCCGTTTTGTCCACAGCATTGCATATCGTCGCATATAAGGGCAAAATTTTCGGTTATCTATATTTAAATCTCTCCACCATGATTCCTCGAGTCTCTGTCACTCAAATCGTCTGGTGTAGCTATTTAAATAGGGGCAACTGTAATACCCCAAATTTTACCCTTATATTTAGTCAGTCATTTCGCATAGCATCTCATATGTGCATTTGCTAACCACTAACAAGTTATGAAGGTGTTTGTTTTGCAAGATTGGGTCCCAGGGGTATTTTGGTCATTTTGCGCAAATTCTATCAATTCCTTGAAGACGGGCTGTTATTAAAATTCTGAGGCATTTGATACGTATTGGTTTTGAGGCATTTATCTATCACCAGTTCTGATCATATTGAGATTTTAGCGGTTTGGTCAGTTGGAATTTAATTACGAGTAGTGTTACTGTTGATGCTGAAAATGTTGTGATTACGGTGCCCATAGGTGTTTGGTATTGAAATGGTTGGTTAACATTTTTAATCAGATGATGAGATTAGGATCACAAATACCACTTGGGAATATTTATGTTTTATGCCCATGTTAATGAATTTAAATACTTGTGGATTTATTCACAATTGTTTATATTTTTTAACTAAGAATAAAATATAAATAAATTCAAAACTTTGAGAATTTTATTTCATAAATAATGCTATCATACAAGAATGTGGATGTTGCTTCATATTTTACAAAGTACTGTTACAAGGAAGTACATTAAAATTCTCAATCCTAAGGCATCTATCCTAAATCCCAAGAGTATCTAAAGGTCTTCATGTTGTATTTGAACTTCTCCATGAATCCTCAGCTAACCTGCACATCAAAAGAAAACAAACAGTACAGAAAAATGTTAGAAGTTTTTTCGACACTCTCAGAACAATGTCATCATCGAGTGCCGGGAGTGGCACAACCGAAGCTGCGTCCTACCCCCGTTACCAATCCGCGCCGTAGGCGTCAGATCAGGTAACACCTGTTCTTAATCGTTGCGGGACATCCGAGAGACAGAAGTAATAGAAGAAGCGGGATTGATTCGTTTTGCCGTGATTGGATTTCCAAACTGATACGAGAATAAGGCAACATAGGCAAATTTGGACTCAGACCCGGATGCCGGCAGGTCTGAGTCGCTTTGGCCCCGAAATTTCCAACACCTGAAATTCCACAATTGCATCAGTACAAATTGATGACAGAGAGTCAAAAACAAGACAGTGCATAAGATGCCACAAGTAAGCGGAAATTCAAACTGAAGTGCAAGCCAAAACTGCATCAAACTGCAGTAACTCTGAACCACATAGGCAAGTTCATGAAAAACCCAGTTCAAACAGAACAAGAAGAGTGAAATGAAGCCAAGGCTGCATCAAATCGCAGCAAGATGGTTCAGAATGAAAACCAAGCTGCCCCAAAACGAACTCATAAAGGAACTCCAAGCATCAATGAATAACCACAAACAATAGTGCTGTCAAAGGCATCATGGTAAGGCCAAGCTGCGAAAAAGTTCGAGCCCAGGGACAAAAGGCATCCAGCCTAACGTCTACAGAAGGAGAATCAAAGCAACAGTTAGTATTTCCGATAACACGCCATAACAGTTTGCGGCATTTCCAAACCAAATAAGAAGGTCACATTGGAAAATTGGGAATGCAGGACATAGGCTCAGTTATGAACATCATAGCCCAACAATATACACATCAGTCCAAATACCAGCCTACACCAAGTGCGAGTCAACGACAACTGCATCGATGAAAAGGGGACATACGCATCATAATCACAGTTCAGCACCTGAAAATTGGAGAATCAAATCAGAAGTAACGCAGAGGGTTCAGACCAGTGGTCATCATCACCATGTGACCATCCTCGGCAGCGTTTGATTCAACAACATCAATATCTGCAAAGCAATATCAAGAGGTTTCAATATCAAGCATCACGAAAAACATAAGAACAGGACTGCTGCTAAAATGTCACAGAGAGATCCAATTGCTGGAAATCTAAACTAAGCCATCAAGACGGGTCACAAACATCATAGAAAAACAGACATTTGCAAGCTAAGAATCATCAGCAGCGGGACAGGAATGACCATACTAAACTGAGCATCGAAATGAATCCACAAGTTAATCACAATACAAAAACAGGGATTCACGCCACAATCGCGCATGAGATACCAGGCCAGCCAATCGGTTCGAACTGCATAAAAACAATGGACAACGAAGAAATTCAAAGTTACATCAGCCCTCAGCTAATCATCATCGGGCATAAGCGGTCGAGTGGCTGGGAGAGCCACGGCCGGAGCCGCTACTACTTCCCTACCAAACATCGAACTACGGGACATACGGTAATCGTTGTTCACACCGAAAGTCATTACCACTAAGGCATCCAAATTGTGAAGGCAAAGTATCTACCAACACAAGCGTGCCTCTGGTTTTTGATGATGACAACTTGCTAAGAGATATCCTTCTTTCGTTTAAATCATTCACGCTACTTATGATTCAATTTTTACAATGTCGTAATGCACAAAAAGCTGTAGAAATTTATGTTTTTGCAGATTTTTGAACCATGAGCCGACCATACCGTCAGCACACAGTTTCATTCAGTTCACACGGCTCAGCGCATGAAGGTCATGCGTCGACCGTTAACTTGGCGCATGCAGGTTTAAGAATCAGACGGCTCAGCGCATGAAGATCATGCGTCGACCGCTGACTCGGCGCATGACAGTTTGAGTGTCACACGGCTCAGCGCACGCCGACCCTATGGTCGACCGTTCGCGCGCAGAAACAGAAATTCTGCTATGTTTCATTGATCTGTCAACTGTCTGTTTTGTATATTACTATAAATAGCTGTCTTTTCAATTTTAACAAAAACATTTTTGAAAGCATTGTGAGAAAGTGTTCAGGTCAAGAAACGTGAAAGAGGTGCATCAGTGTTCTTCATCTTCATCGTTCAATCAACTCACAAATCCTCAAATTACAGATAATCAATTTTTTGCTGCGGTTTGTGGTTTGCTCGACGGTGATAAGGTTCGAACGCGTGATTGAAGATCCGGTTCGAGTGGAAGCTGGTGCAGGTGTTTCTTGGGAGAAAACCTTTGAGGTTTTACCTATCAAGACTACAGGTTTTGAAGGCTTTTGTTACGGAATCGTCGGTTCAACAATCAAGCGAGTGCGAAGGTGATTGATTAGCGGAAGGTTGATCAATCTAGTAGCTAGGGCGTTGAAAGGTTGAAGACGTTCCGGGTTCAATTTGGGTGTGTCTAAGATCAGCCGTGCCGAAGGTTTGATCAACGGAAGAGTTGTCAATAAGGTGGCTGCAATCGGAGGTCATTCACATCAAATTGGAGGACTTGATTCATCTTGAATCAAGGGGCAAGAAGTGGTAGAAATTATCAGCAACATTGAGATTGTTTGTATCAATTGTCTATCGATTCTTGTGTATAACTGTTCTACCAAACAGGTGATATCTATTCAATACATATCTCAATTCTCATTGTAGAATTGAGGGCAGACGTACCCCAACGCGAGGACGACTGGGGGAACTGCCTCATCAAATCTTGTGTTCCTTTATTTTCTGCATTTTCAATTACAGCTTAAAAATTAAGTGATTCTAGAATAAGTGATTTTGTCAAATTGTAGTATTGATTGAGTGAGTTGGTGAAACACTGTTTTTTAACTACTAAGTACAATAGAAATACTGTACTAAGGCTTTTTCAATCACTCATTCAACACAAATATCATTTAAGGTATTTGTGCACACCAACTGTTCGACAAAAGTGCTGAACTAAAATTGCCTTAATTTTGCTGCTAGTTTTGGTGTAATTTTTGATCATTGGAATAAGGAAATAGTACGAGTGAATCACATCTGAGTTTTGCATAAAAGTGTGTAGTGATTTACTATCCGTTATCGTCTTAAATTCATCTGCTTGACGCATATCCGGCTCTCCAATAGTTGTTCGTTTTAGACTATATTTTCCAAGGCCGCTTCCGCATTTGAAAACAATTTTGAAAACCAATTTTATTGGTAGCGCCACTCAAATTTTTAAAAGGGATCTATTCAACCCCCCCTTCTAGATCCGTGCCTTAGTCTAACAAGTGGTATCAAGAGCTCCGGTTCTCCGGTGCTTCAAATACAACATTGATAGAATAATGGCTAACGAACCAAAAGGGGCGTACAATAGAGCTCCCGTTTTTAACGGTGAAAATTATAGCTATTGGAAAGACTGTATGCGGGTGCACATTAATTCCATAGATAGAAAGATATGGAACGTTATTCTCAATGGTCCGATTGAAATAACCATGACAAATGAGAATAACGAAGTTGTGCCAAAGCCCGAAGCACAATGGACCGACGACGATGAGCGAAAGTATAATTACGATTGGAAAGCTAAGAACATTCTAATCTCCTCATTAGGTGTAGATGAATACTACCGTGTATCCCATTGCCCTACGGCTAAGACTATGTGGGATGCACTACAAATTGCCCATGAGGGGACAAACGATGTTAAGTTGGCTCGAATCAACACTCTTATACAAGAGTTTGATCTCTTTTTCATGGAGCAAGGGGAAACCATTGCTGACATGCAAAAGAGATTTACTCATCTCATAAACAGATTACATTCACTAGGAAGACCTATTTCCAATGATCTTGCTACTAATAAAGTTTTGAGATGTCTTAGCAGGGAATGGCAGCCGAAAGTGACCGCCATCAAAGAGGCAAATGATCTTACGGTATTAGACCTGACTACATTGTTTGGCAAACTACAAGAGCATGAACAGGTACTCTTGAGTCTTGACCAACATGAAAGGAAAGAAAAGAAGGACAAAGTAAAGATGAGTGAAAAGAAGTCCATAGCTCTTAAGGCTTCTTCCTCGAAGTCTAAAGCAAAAGAGCAAAGTGATTATTCTTCAAGCGACGACGAAGAAGAAGACATAAATGAGGACATGGGGCTGTTCGTTAAACGGTATAACCGGTACGTGAGAAAGAACGGAATCCAACATTCGGAGAAGAACCTGGTAAATTTCCGAAGGCAATCAAGGTTCTCCAAAGATGACAATCAAAAAGGCAAAAAGACTAGAGGAACGTGCTATAAATGTGGAAAGCCCGGTCACTACAAACCGGACTGTCCAATAAACAACAAGGGAAAAGAAAAGGAACAATCGAAGTCACGTAAGAGAGCATCAAAGCCTAGGAGGGCGTACATCGCGTGGGAAAGCGACAGTGATTCTTCCTCCTCTAATGAAAGCTCTAGTGATGAAGAAGAGTCCGTGAATCTATGTCTCTCCGCAAATCAGAAAAAGAAAAAGAAACAGGTACGTCACTCTAGATATAATATGTCATCTAATATGTCTCATTCCGAATTACAAACCGCATTCGATGTTTTACACAAGGAAGCAACTGAAGCCTTTAAGAAACTTGCTTCTAATAGAAGAATTTTTACATATTTAGAGCACAAAGTCTTAGAGTCCGAAAAGAAATTAGAGGACCTTAAGGCTTCCATTGTGAAAGATAATGAATCGGATTGTAAGGACAATAATAATCCTTTCAACTTTGGTTGTGATACTTGTCATATTTGGCAAGGTGAGGTTAGAAACCTTAAGGCCAAATTAGACAAGGCACTTGAACCTAAAATTACATTTGCAATCGATAAAAAGGATTTTAGAAAAAGTATGATAAACCCATATCAAAAATATGCATATGTAATTAGGGATCAAGCAAGTGAAAGTGATTCTAATGTCGACTTTGTATGCTTTTACTGTTGCAAGAAAGGCCACTCCATTGGTAAATGTCGATTTAGGAGATTTCTTGTTCCTAAAGGCATCTACCAATGGTTGCCCAAACGCAACCGTCTTGTCGCTAACCTATTAGGACCCAATATGCCATTGGGTACCTCCCTTTTCTAAGTTATATTTTGACAGGTGAAATGTGTCGAGTCCACCGAGAGAAGATGGGTTCTTGATAGTGGGTGCTCAAGGCACATGTCTGGAGACATATCCTTATTCATAGACTTCGTGGCTAAGAAGAAAGGGTATGTAACATACGGTGATAACAACCGCGGAGCGATACTAGGTAAAGGTAGTATAGGTAATCCCTCCTCTACTACAATTTCCGATGTGTTGCTTGTCGAAAACCTTAAACATAATCTCCTTAGCATTAGCCAATTATGCGACAAAGGTTACAATGTTTCCTTTTCAAAAGATTGCTGCAAAATTGTGCATGAAAGTGATAAGAAGAATGTGTTTATTGGTTTTAGAGTAAACAATGTGTATATGCTTGACTTGAATGTGGTATCCCCAACAAGCGATCAATGTCTCATATCTATGAGTGAAGACTCATGGCTATGGCATAGGCGCTTAGCGCATGTCAACTTTGACTTACTCAATAAGATTGTCTCAAAAGATCTAGTACTAGGACTTCCCAAAATTAAGTTCACCAAGGATCACCTTTGTGATGCTTGTCAAAAAGGAAAACAAACGAGGATCTCCTTTAAATCCAAAAAGATTATTTCAACAACGAGACCTCTTGAACTACTTCATATGGACTTGTTTGGGCCGTCTAGGATCAAAAGTCTAGGAGGAAACTATTACGGATTCGTAATAGTGGACGACTTTTCTAGGTTCTGTTGGACCATCTTCTTAGTGAGTAAAAGTGACACGTTTGCCGCTTTTGAGAGATTTGCCAAGCTCTCCCAAAATAAGTTAAATACAAACATTGTGTCAATAAGAAGTGACCACGGAGGTGAATTTGAAAATCATTTATTTGAAGAATATTGCGGTAACCATGGCATCGATCATAACTTCTCGGCTCCACGAACTCCTCAACAAAATGGGGTTGTGGAGCGTAAAAACAGAATTTTAGAAGAATTGGGAAGAACAATGATTAATGATAGTGGTTTACCAAAATACTTTTGGGCCGACGCCATTAGTACGGCATGTTATGTTTTGAATAGGGTACTCATCCGCCCCATTCTAAACAAAACTCCGTATGAACTTTTAAAAGGGCGAAAGCCTAATGTTTCTCACCTTCATGTTTTTGGATGCAAGTGCTTTGTATTAAACAATGGAAAGGAAAACTTGGGCAAGTTTGATTCAAAAGCCGATGAAGGCATTTTTCTAGGGTACTCGCAATCAAGTAAAGCATATAGGATTTATAATAAAAGATTACTAGCTGTTGAAGAGTCTGTGCACGTTACGTTTGATGAGTCCTATCCGAGAAATGTCGGAAAGGATAGTGTTGTTCATGGTGCAGGTACATCCACAGAAGACATACTCAAAGGTGGCGAAACGGGGATTGATCAACCCGATAGAGTCAAAATTGAGGAGGATAAGGATGCACACCATGAGGTAACTGAGGAAGCTCATCCGCCTACAAACGATGATCTCCCTCAAGCTTGGAAGTCGTGTAAAGATCATCCAATTGACAATATTCTCGGAGACATCACAAAGGGAGTCACCACTCGATCTAAGCTAAGTAACTTTTGTTATCACTTCGCTTTCGTTTCACAAATAGAGCCTAAAAACCCCAAAGAGGCCCTACTCGATGAGCACTGGTTTTTATCGATGCAAGAGGAACTAAATCAGTTTAAAAGAAACGAGGTATGGGACCTTGTCCCTCCTCCGCGAGGCCATCGAGTAATCGGCACCCGATGGGTGTTTAGGAACAAGTTGGACGAAAACGGGGTAATAACCCGTAATAAAGCGAGATTGGTCGCTCAAGGGTATAACCAAGAGGAAGGCATCGACTATGAGGAAACTTATGCGCCGGTTGCTCGACTCGAGGCTATACGCCTTTTACTCGCCTTTGCATGTGCAAAGGATTTTAAGTTATTTCAAATGGATGTTAAAAGTGCGTTCCTTAACGGTCACATAAATGAAGAAGTATATGTGTCTCAACCTCCCGGTTTTGAATCTCATGAATACCCTGAACATGTTTACAAGTTAAAAAGAGCTTTATATGGTCTCAAACAAGCTCCTAGAGCTTGGTATGAACGACTAAGTAAGTTTTTACTTAATCAGGGGTACTCACGAGGAAAGGTTGACACTACACTCTTCATTAAACGTCAAGGAAAGCACTTGATTTTGGTGCAAATCTATGTTGACGATATTATATTTGGATCCACTAACATGAATCTCGTGAGAGAGTTTTCTGACCTCATGCAGGGCGAATTCGAGATGAGTATGATGGGGGAGCTCACATACTTCCTCGGCCTGCAAATTAAACAACTCCAAGAAGGGACATTCGTGAGCCAAACAAAATATTGTTTGGACTTGATCAAGAGATTTGACATGGCAAAATCCAAGGCCATAGACACCCCAATGCCTACATGCGTAAATTTGGATAAAGATGAAAATGGCAAGGACGTAGAGGTAAAACGATATAGAGGTATGATTGGTTCACTTCTCTATCTTACTGCGTCACGTCCTGATATTATGTTTAGTGTGTGCATGTGTGCACGATACCAATCATGTCCCAAAGAATCCCACCTAAAAGCTGTTAAACGAATTCTTCGATACCTGTCAGGTACCCCGAAGTATGGATTGTGGTATTCTAAGGGTAGTGATTGCTCGTTGGTAGGTTACTCCGATTCCGACTTTGCCGGGTGCAAATCGGATAGGAAAAGCACTAGTGGTACATGTCATTTGTTTTCAAACTCCTTGGTTAGTTGGCATAGCAAGAAACAAGTTTCAGTTGCTTTATCAACGGCCGAGGCGGAATACGTTGCCGCTGGTAGTTGTTGTGCTCAAATTCTATGGATTAAGCAACAACTACTAGATTTCAATCTTAAACTTGAACGTATTCCTATCCTATGTGACAACACTAGCGCTATTAACCTTACCAAAAATCCCGTATTACACTCTCGCACTAAACATATAGAAATTCGACACCATTTTCTTAGGGACCATGTTGAGAAAGGTGATGTTGTATTTGAACACGTTGACACTAAAAACCAACTAGCGGACATTTTCACAAAGCCGCTAGCAACGGAACCTTTCTTTCATATCCGCCGAGAACTTGGCATCCTCGACATTTCGGAACGGGAATAATATTTGCTGATGTTATCTTATTTCATTCAAATAATCATGCTGTTGTACTTCTAACAATTTGATATTCGTGTAAGTATAAGTATGTTGTGTATCAAGCAAATCAGGCATCAAGGTGATATTGTTCTTTCTCTCTCTCTTTGTTTGATAATCCTGTTGATCTCAAATCATATCGCTTATACTACGCTAAATTTGTATGACATCTACTGCATATGTATATAGATATTTTTTCTTATATGTCATGACATCATTTTTGCATAGCATGTACCTCTGAATATGGTAAAATACAAAAATCTGCTGTTTGTTGCATATTGAGTCGACCATAACAGGGCAGCGGTCGGCGCACCCTGTTAACTTTTGTATCTGGTGAAAAATCTGAAGCATGCGTCGACGCATGCAGAAGCTACCGTCGACGGCTCGCGCAAAAACCCAGTTTTCCTGATTACTTGACGGTTCAGTTTTTTTTTTGGGCAGTTACACTTGCATTTATCTTCATTACTAGAAACCCACACCTACTACCCCTACTAACTCTCTTCATCTCCTCACATTTTCCAATCAAACCCTAATCCTTACATTAAACAAGGGTTATCTCTCTCCTTCTTCTCAAAATTCAAAATCCTTCATCTCAAAACTCTTCATTCTCCATCACATTGGTAAAGAGTTCCTTGTACCCACAAAACTATACCCATGGCTTCTTCCTCTAGACCTACAAGAAAGAGATCAAGAGGGTCAACCTCCGGATCAGTGCCAATCACTGCAGAATCCCTGGTTCATCCGTCTCGTCGGGAAAACTTTAACAAAGACATTGGTAAGAGGAAAGTGGTTCGACAACACGCCTTCTATGAACTGGTTGCTGAACGCATGCATCTGGGTGAGTTCATGAACTTTCTTACTTATCATGGTGTTGAACGATTTGTTGAATGCAATGTACAATATAGCGAAGATCTGGTGCGTGTCTTTTACTCTGAATTGAATGATAAATTTCACGGAGAAAACTTTCATTCCCATATTGGAACAACTCAAGTGACTGTAAATACTGAATTCTGGAGTAAGTATTTTGATATGTCTGTAGAGGATGGTGAACCTCCCCTAGCCGAAGTGACCGATTCTAAAACTCTTGAAGGTTATGAGTATAACAAAGCACTGAATAATATGCTCAAGAGGCCTTATCCGGAGCACATTGTAAACAGTGCGGCTTTTCCGAGGTCCGTCACATCCGGAAAACTCAGATCATCTCCAAGGATCCTTCAATGGATTGTGGCGCGCATTCTGCGGCCTAAACAAGGTGGTTTGTCAAGAGTCGAACAAGCTGAAGTGCATCTCATCCATATACTAGGTCACGGCATTAAAATTAACTGGCCGTACTATATTACAAGCCGGATGTATGAACTAAGAGACTCCAAGCGAGGCACCGCGCTCGCCTATGGCTCATTCATTCAGGAAGCTTTAAACTCTGCAGGTATCAATTACCCGTCTTTTCCGTATACTCCAATTTCTTCCGATAAAGAGTTCAGTTCAAAGGTCTTTGCTATGATGGGATATGTGTGGGATCAGTCGCTCAAAAAGTACAGATTTTATCGGCGCTCAACCATGGCTGCAGCTGCCTCCTCGAGTGAAGAAAGTGCTGATGAGTCAGAGGGTGGAGAAGATGAAGAAGCAGAAGGAAGCTCAAGTGAAGATGAAGACAATCAAAGTGACAATGCAGGAGAGGCACAAGAAACCGCTGATGAGACTCAGCTGGACCACGATATTAATGAAGGTTATCAACCATACGTGCCTTCTGAAAACTATCAACAAACATATCAAGATGACAATCAACACAATAACTGGTCTGCCTACTCAAACCAACAGGAAAATGAGGATGAGGAGAATAACCAAGGCTGGGGTGAATGGCAATACACCGGGTGGACCACCCTTGGCAAATTCTATCAGCCGTATCAACCAAGCACTGCAGACCCACCTTCTCCTCAACAACCGTCAAACAATTCGGAGATTTTAGAAATGATGCAGTCGATGCAGTTGGAACAGCGAAATTTTATGACCAATATGCAGGAACAACAGCAAAAATTCATGAGGGATCAAAATGAAAGAATGGCACAAATTCGTTCTGAACTGCATAACCAAAATGAACGTATCAGTGGAATGTCGACTCAGCTGGACGCTCGATTCGAGACTCTAACTCACTGTCATCAAGCTGAAGAGCGCGCCATTGTCGACAGTCTTGACTTTTTGAATAACATCACAGAAGAATTTACTGATCTCGCTCATCCCCAACGCCATCCTCATTACTATGACAGGCGTGGTCGTGGTCGCGGACGTGGACGGGGCTATTAGCATGCGCTCATATGTCATTTGTTGTTTCCTGTTTTGGCTTGCATTCATTTTGTTTGTTGTGTTTTGCTTTTCTGCCCAAACTCACTATGTTTGTTGCTTACTTCTATGTTGCTATCATGACATTTTTGTGGTTCTGTAATCTATTAACTGTTATCTCCATCGTATGTATAACTGTTGTTTACTTCTCATCTGTTGGTATCTCATTTATGCATGATTCAATGTGTTGTTATTGTGTCACGAGTTTACCTCTTTTTGATGTTGTCAAAGGGGGAGAACCGAGCAGTAGATAGACGATGATTTCGACCGCTATAATTGTAAAAGAAAGGGGGAGCATACCTATACCTATCACGTGTTGCGTAACAGTAGGTTGCCATCATCAAAAAGGGGGAGAATGTGAAGGCAAAGTATCTACCAACACAAGCGTGCCTCTGGTTTTTGATGATGACAACTTGCTAAGAGATATCCTTCTTTCGTTTAAATCATTCACGCTACTTATGATTCAATTTTTACAATGTCGTAATGCACAAAAAGCTGTAGAAATTTATGTTTTTGCAGATTTTTGAACCATGAGCCGACCATACCGTCAGCACACAGTTTCATTCAGTTCACACGGCTCAGCGCATGAAGGTCATGCGTCGACCGTTAACTTGGCGCATGCAGGTTTAAGAATCAGACGGCTCAGCGCATGAAGATCATGCGTCGACCGCTGACTCGGCGCATGACAGTTTGAGTGTCACACGGCTCAGCGCACGCCGACCCTATGGTCGACCGTTCGCGCGCAGAAACAGAAATTCTGCTATGTTTCATTGATCTGTCAACTGTCTGTTTTGTATATTACTATAAATAGCTGTCTTTTCAATTTTAACAAAAACATTTTTGAAAGCATTGTGAGAAAGTGTTCAGGTCAAGAAACGTGAAAGAGGTGCATCAGTGTTCTTCATCTTCATCGTTCAATCAACTCACAAATCCTCAAATTACAGATAATCAATTTTTTGCTGCGGTTTGTGGTTTGCTCGACGGTGATAAGGTTCGAACGCGTGATTGAAGATCCGGTTCGAGTGGAAGCTGGTGCAGGTGTTTCTTGGGAGAAAACCTTTGAGGTTTTACCTATCAAGACTACAGGTTTTGAAGGCTTTTGTTACGGAATCGTCGGTTCAACAATCAAGCGAGTGCGAAGGTGATTGATTAGCGGAAGGTTGATCAATCTAGTAGCTAGGGCGTTGAAAGGTTGAAGACGTTCCGGGTTCAATTTGGGTGTGTCTAAGATCAGCCGTGCCGAAGGTTTGATCAACGGAAGAGTTGTCAATAAGGTGGCTGCAATCGGAGGTCATTCACATCAAATTGGAGGACTTGATTCATCTTGAATCAAGGGGCAAGAAGTGGTAGAAATTATCAGCAACATTGAGATTGTTTGTATCAATTGTCTATCGATTCTTGTGTATAACTGTTCTACCAAACAGGTGATATCTATTCAATACATATCTCAATTCTCATTGTAGAATTGAGGGCAGACGTACCCCAACGCGAGGACGACTGGGGGAACTGCCTCATCAAATCTTGTGTTCCTTTATTTTCTGCATTTTCAATTACAGCTTAAAAATTAAGTGATTCTAGAATAAGTGATTTTGTCAAATTGTAGTATTGATTGAGTGAGTTGGTGAAACACTGTTTTTTAACTACTAAGTACAATAGAAATACTGTACTAAGGCTTTTTCAATCACTCATTCAACACAAATATCATTTAAGGTATTTGTGCACACCAACTGTTCGACAAAAGTGCTGAACTAAAATTGCCTTAATTTTGCTGCTAGTTTTGGTGTAATTTTTGATCATTGGAATAAGGAAATAGTACGAGTGAATCACATCTGAGTTTTGCATAAAAGTGTGTAGTGATTTACTATCCGTTATCGTCTTAAATTCATCTGCTTGACGCATATCCGGCTCTCCAATAGTTGTTCGTTTTAGACTATATTTTCCAAGGCCGCTTCCGCATTTGAAAACAATTTTGAAAACCAATTTTATTGGTAGCGCCACTCAAATTTTTAAAAGGGATCTATTCAACCCCCCCTTCTAGATCCGTGCCTTAGTCTAACACAAATCAACTGACTCAGACCCTAAGGTCATCATCGCCAATAACCTTCACTCGGCCGCTCTAACTTAAGTCGAAGCATCAGCATCCATTCCCTGAAAGAAGAAGAGGAAAAGTTAACTGCATTAAAGATTGCCAAATCGAAAACGCATCAGTACAGTCCAAATTGAATTCAAACAGGGCAAAATAAATTAATCCCGATATCAAACAGATCAAGTAAAGGCAACCCAATCAGAAAATGATCCAACACAATCGGGCTGGCAAGGGAAAGTTTCAAGTGCATCAGGAAACATCTCCATTGGAACCAATCTGAATCAATTTGAGTCAATCTGAATCAATCAAACAAATCAATCAAACAAGTCAGTCAAAAACGAATCAGTATAGAGCAATCAAGCAAATTAATGAAATCCAATCGAATCAGAAGATCATATCAGCACAAAACCCCAATCAGGTTCCAAAAGAAGAAACAAGATCCTAATCGTATCAGAAAGCATCATATTTGAATTCAATCTGGAAAAACCCAAACAAAACCGAATCAAATAATATCACTATAGAATCAAATCTCAGTTTAAGGCCCAGAAAGAGAGATAAAAAGAAACTATAAAAAGGGGAATACGACCTGATGGGAGAAAACCCTAGAACGTAACCGCGAGAGAGAAGGACTGAATACCAAAACCCAAAACGGAGAACCCTAACAAAGAGATCGAAGCATGAATCGCTAAATCCAAATCACCACTCGTACTCATCATCATCACAAATCATTGAAGTCAAACGTGAACGGAGCGTGTTGGACCGCTGACGCCGTTTCGAACCAACCGACGGGCAATCCCCTCCTCGAGGCTCAGCAAACATCATTGCCTTCCAAGCGCGCACTGTATCCGCTAGATCGTTAAAAGGTAGGACGAAAACTCTGAATCGTGTGTTTTAATCATGTTTGTTGTATGTTTCAGGCAGGATTAGAGGGTGAAATAGGTGGGGATGATTCAAGAACGAGGCATGCAAGAAGATGAAGCAAATCGGCCGTTCGAGGAATGAGGGTCTCAGAACCCTAAAGATGTCTGGCCATCCATCATAGTGGGTTGGGTTCGGGTTGATCACCGGCCCAATTCCCTTTTATTTATTATTTTTTATTTTTTGTCATATTATAATTTTATTACTTTTAAATCTTATTGAAGTTTTTTTAAAAATAAAATAAAATAAAACTTTTTAATTAAATTAAATTTTTTTTTTCTTTTTTTGAAAATTAAGTAAAACTTTTTTTAAATAAATTAAAACTCTTTTCAAAATTAAAACTATTATTCCTGTTGCAAATTTAACTTAGTTTTTTTTTCTATTAAGAGCTTGAATATAAATATCACAAATAGACAATAAAGGTCTCAAAAAAATCTCACAACTTCTCTGACTGCTGTCTTGTTTCGGCTTACTAACCACGTCGTTTGTTTTGCAGCTTAGTCATGTTACCATCGATTTATTTTTCGTGTGTTTTATTTAAAATTTCATTATCATATTGTATCTGCTCCTCTCATGTAACCTCGCGAATCCTAACAATCGCGCTTTAATTTCTGCCTTTAGATTTCTGCTTGCATGGTTTAAATTATGACGTTATCTCTCTGTTTGCATGATTCAATTATCTCACACTTTCACCCATCTTTCTGCCATATTATACACATCCAAAGGTTAGGTCTAACTGTTTGACCGCTGCGTCAATAGTCCTCAACTTCAAAACTTCAAACCCTAGTTTTCACAAATACCTCGCCGCAGGCAAAATTACAACTTTACCCCTAGCATTAGGTCAAAGAGCCGTCGCGCTCATTTTAGGGTTTCCCGCCGCGGAATCCCTAACCTAATTTAACCCTAATTACAACTTAACATTTCAACGTAGAGATTTGGAGTTTCTACACTCCACGTAAGCGTGTCCTTAAGATGCGTTTATTCCCCTTGAGACCTTGACCACAGTCAAGAAGTCTCTAACCTCCCTTTTGAGGGGAACTACGATTACTCTGATTCCACTCCCGTAAGGATACGTAGGCACAAGATGCGATGTCTTGCCGAGTAAACTTAGAACTAACCCCTTAGGTATCTTTTCTCACCTTTAATCATTTGTACATATACGTTAAGCAAATAAATAAAGCAAATAGTAAACATCTGAACAAAAGGTTCCTGTAGAATACTACAGAAGTTTAGGGTGCTAATACCTTCCCTAATCTTAACCAACCCCCGAACCCTAGATCTTTCCCCGCATTGTGTTCACGATGCAAAATAGGTTTTCCCTCTTTTGACCTTTTCCTTCGGATAAATCAAAGAGCGGTTGTGAATTGAATTGCGATTCAAACTCATTAATAGTTTGTGATCCTATTTCCACCGCAACACACAAACTTAACCCTACATTTACTCCAATTTTTATCAATTTTTGACTAAACCAAGGGGGAGTAAAGTGTTGTTATTTGTTGCTACTGCTGCTAACCTGATGTTTGTTTGGTTGTTTTAGCCAAAATTTGCCAAAGGGAAAGATTGTTAGTTCCATGATTCTATGATTGTCCATGGTTCTATGATTGGCTAAATTTTGGTAAAACATGATTCTGCACTAATGATAAGTAGGATGTTATAACATCTCCATCTGCTGTGGTGACAGAACTGCTGTGGTGTGTTTTAATCTGAATGTCATTCTGAATGTCGTGACATCCATTTGCTGTGATGATAGAACTGATGTCATGTGTCATGCTGAATATCGTGACATCCATCTGCTGTAGTGATAAAACTGTTGTCATGTGTTTTAATCAGGATGTCATTACCAATGTCATGACATTGCTGTCTGGTACAGCAGGAGCTGATGACAGAACTGCTGTCATGTGGTTTAATCAGGATGTCATTACCAATGTCATGAAATTGCTGCCTGGTACAGTAGGAGCTGATGACAGAACTGCTGTCATGTAGTTTAATCAGGATGTCATTACCAATGTCATGACATCGCTGTCTGGTACAGCAGGAGCTGCTGTTTTATATCACTTTACAGAAGTGCTTTGGATATACCTCATCAGTATGTGCAGGACAAAGAGATTCATTAGGAACAAATTTCAGATTTAATTGGTGTTCATAAAAAGGATCTCTGAGACTTTTTAGGAAACTATAATATACTTGTTTCTACTATTATGAAGAAGATCCTGCAGGAGTGTTCAACAAGGTGAGTTTGGTCAGCTAAGAACAAAGTGTGTTGGATGTCATGCTGGATGTTATGACTTCAAGCGTATGACATCAGAGCGCATGTTTAGGTTTACTATTATATTACAAGAGGAAACTCAGGCTATACTTCAGGAAACCTGTTATGACTCCTTAGTTATCTCAAGCGAGATTCTAGTCAGGGTTGGACATAACATGAAGCAACTGTGACCTAATTTAACAACACCGTGAATTATGGAAAGTGGTTTAACTTGGTTAAACCTAATGTTTGTTATTTTTATCAGCCCAAGCCCAGTCTGCATTGCTATTTAAGGAGGAGCAGAAGCAAGGGAAATCAAGCACTCACATCAAGAACAACTAGAGTGTAAAATAAGGGTTTAGGGTTTTGAGAGTCCCTTGTGTGTGTGTGTCTTTGTAAGTCACCCTTTTTATCTTTTGATACATTGTGGTAGACATATTTGTGAGTGAAGAACTATGTTCTTCACGTGTGTTTAGGAGTCTTAGGATTCCTTGTGTTCCAAGCAATTGTCTGCTATATAATTGCATTGGTTTAGTGTGTATGAACTGTTGTGTTCATTGTGTCATTCAAAGCTTTTAAGCAAGAGTGTATTGTCCTTGATTGAAGATGTTAAGAAAAATCAAGTATTGTGACTTTGAAGAGTGTCTTCTAAAGTCTATTTTTGTATCGAATTGTTTATCACTGCGGTGATTGAGGGGGAGTGAGCGGGGTCTCTTGTCTAGTGGATTCTAGGGAGAAATTGCATTGGGTAGAGATTAAGTGAGGAGTTGTAAATGGGGGAGTTTAGCTCTGAATTGATTATGCTAATAGTGGATTTCCTTCCTGGCTTAGTAGCCCCCAGATGTAGGTGAGGTTGCACCAAACTAAGTAAACAATTCATTGTGTTATTTATCTTTCAGCATTTACAATTCTGCACAATTTAAATGGTTAGATAAATAGTCTGTCTGTTTGCTGATGTTACAACAGACGCCATGACAT
Organism: Lathyrus sativus; assembly: GCA_963859935.3. Lineage (NCBI taxonomy): Eukaryota > Viridiplantae > Streptophyta > Magnoliopsida > Fabales > Fabaceae > Lathyrus > Lathyrus sativus. Next base: position 452,654,871 of record OZ012740.1, on the reverse strand, counting down.
TGGTACAATTTCAAGTAATTTAAATTGGTCATGGTCTGTTCTCGTCCTTGTTGAGCAGAGATCAATGTTCTTGGGACATATGAGATCTGCATACCAGAATTTCAGTACCCCTCATTGTTGCTAAAGGAGGGATCAAGTACCACCCATTTTTAGCTCGTCGTCAGCTTGGTTACCCTATGAAGGACATACCATACAACATTTATATGGAAGGTCTTTTCTCCAAGGATGGAGAAAATGACATAACACTTAAAGGAGAAATTATAATGCATGGCGTCATATTCACAGGAAGTGAAGAAAATCTTTGGGAAAACTAAACTGCACCTCTGCGAAGCCTTATCTTCAATGGGTGCAAACTAGAGCCATCAAGTTGAAGATGCCTTACCCTAATCAAGAAGTTTTCCCCTTAAAGGAATATATCCCATACTTCATGAACAACATAGAGAAACTCCAGATCGCTTTTAATAAAACTCAATGCGAAAGCAACTCTTGGAGGAACAAGTATCAAATTGTCAGTTTGGAGAATACAAAAATCCAAAAACTGCTAAAAGAAAAAGATGCCCTGATTGAGATACTTGAACAACATGCCGTGGAAAGGTAAGAAGAACGAGAAAATTTACTCTCCCCTTTCACTTGGCAGAAGATCGACAACCCGCCGATAGTTGAGGAAGCTCGATTCAAGAAGAAGAAGAAAAGTCAGCAACAAGGGATTTGAACCTCATCATAAGAAAAAAACAAAAAAATGGGGTTCTTTAATACTATAGGTTTAGTTTCCCTTCTATATGAACATTTTACTTTTGTAATCTTTTTAGTTTATCAAATGAAAGTGTTGATGTTTATCCGCTGAATGATATTTGCAACATAAATATTGAAAGTTCTTTTAAAAGAAGGAAAAAAACAAAACAAAAGGGCATCTGCATCCTTTTCACATCACACATCATTCTAACATTCCATATATTTCACACAAACAATCTTACACATAATTTTCACACTTTAAAGTCAAACTGTCTTATTCATACAACACTTGAGTCAATCGTCAGAAGAAAATGGACGATCTGGAGGAATAAAATATAGAACTAAGATAGGAGGTCACTACTCTAAAGAAAAGTATGAAAAAACTCAACTTCATGATAAAAACAATGGAAGAAACTCAGAATCAACCCTCTCAGAGGACTGTGATCTTAGAAATTGTCTCTGCACCAGTCTTTGAGGTACTTGTCAGTCTTCCTCAGTACAACATGCCTAAAAGTTTTCCCTGGGGCGTGCCTTTCAATTTCGTGCCTGAAGGTTATATACCTCTAATCAATGAAGACCCAAGAGCTACAGTTGGAGTCTCTAAGCCTGAAGGTTACAAACTTCAGGTCAATGAAGATACAAGATCCACGACAGAAGTTCCTGTACCTGAAGGTTACAGACTTCAGGTTACCAAAGCGCCAAGAACCGCAACAATAATGTTTGTACCATAACCTATGATACACACTACTCCATAAGAACAGATATTTCACGCTGCTCCAAGTAAAGATATGGGAGTATATGAAAGGATGGATGAATTCCAAGAACATTTCTTGGAAATGCAGAAAGAATTTCAGGCTATTCGTGGACAGGACTTGTTCGGGAAAGATGTCGCCGACCTCTGCTTGGTCCCAAATGTTAAAATACCACACAAACTTAAGGTGCCTGACTTTGAAAAGTGAAAAGGAAACTCTTATCCTCAAAGTCATTTGATGATGTATACTCGAAAGATGTCTACCCAGACGAAAAATTAATAGTTACTGATCCACTACTTTCAAGACGGTTTAACTGGTGCTACACTTAAATGGTACATGGGATTAAACCATACAAAGATCAGTACCTTTAGAGACCTTGGAGTAGTTTTTTTCCAACAATACAAGTAAAATTTAGATATGGCGCCTGACAGGGATCAACTCAGGGCTACGTCTTAAAGGGATAAAGAAATCTTCAAGGAATACGCTCAGGGATGGCGTGAAATTTCCGCCCAGATTTGCCCTCCTCTCGAGAAAAGGAAATGACAAAAATATTCTTAAACACTTTGAGCTCATTATATTATGACCGAATGGTCGTAAGTGCGCCTAGTGATTTCACTGAGATGGTGAATATGGGAGTACGCCTTGAGGAAGCAATCTAAGAAGGGCGATTGATCAAAGATACAAAACCATCCAGTAGTAACAAGAGGTTTGGAAGCGCCTTCCAAAAGAAGAAAGAGCAAGATATCAGCACTATCTTACAAGGTAAACAAAGACGAAGATACCAACCTCGACAAATAACAACGGTATCTCCTATTATCAACTCAGTGCCAGTTCCGACATATCAACCACAGATTTCTCAAAATCAAATTCAATAACCATTGTAGGCTCACCACAATACAACAACAACAACTGTATTTCAAGGTCACTAGGTGTTGACCCTATACCAATGCCATACGCATAAATATTCCCAATTTTGATAGCAAAAGGGTACGTTCAAACCATGACTCCTCCTGTCATTCCTGAGAATCCTTCCTATTGGTTCAAGGATGACCAATTTTATGTTTATCATCAAGGAACATCGGGGCATAACATCAAGAACTATTTCAGTTTTAAATCTGATGTACAAAGACTTGTCAAAAGTGGAATTCTGTCTTTCAAAGACATTAATCCGAATGTTCAAAGGAATCCACTACCTCAGCATGAGAAGACTTTTGTAAACTTTATCGACAAAAATCCTGGTACCAAATTCATGATGTGAGTTTACTAGAAACAAATCTAGTTAAGATGCATTGCAGACAAAGTGGATACGGCCATGTGCCACCTATAGCACCCTTTTCTACCCCATAATTAAGAGGCATATTTATTCAAAGTCATCAGAGTAAAATGTTAAACTCAACAAAAAAATCACCTCAAAGGGCGTACATTCCTCAAAGCTCAAAATAAGTCAATGCTCCATGTATAACGGGTTTTCCCAAAAGATATCAAAATTTGCTCAAAGGCAGCGGAACTCACAAGGTGTATTCCAAAGTTTTCCTTATACGGAAAGGTAATCAAAATAACTCAATAAAACATAGCTCGACTCAAAGACCCCAACCCGATGTTACACTATCAGAGCAAGACCCTATAAGTTGACCAAAGGCCAATAACTCAAAACTTCAAAAGTCCTCATCGGCATCCACGACTAAATCTGGTCATCTGCACGTTACCCACGTGGAGGTAACATTTAAACAGGCAGGGTGAGTAAAACGATTCATAATAATCAATATATGAAAATCAACATATAAAATGGCGTCATAGTCATATTCAACATCATCCTATTCATCAATATGCCTCCAAGGCCACAACATCATAAATTATTCCAAATCACTCATAAATGCAAATGCAACAAGACTCAATGCATGTGGTACCAATCATCACAGCATGATGGACACTGGGCCATCAACCCTCCATAGATCCCCATCAATAGGATCGATTCTACTAGAGAACCGGAGCACATCAAAACACTTCACATCTGCATAATGGGATTGAACCCAAAGTAATCGAGGTCCTGAACCAAATCATCCTCATAATAACATCATAGGTGCATCAACATTCATCATAATCATCATCATCAAAATCATATCAGCATAGGTCATCATAATAATCATCATCATACATCATGTCATCATAGTTCATCATAATAATCATCATCATACATCATGTCATCATAGCTCATCAGAATAATCATCATCATCAAAATCATCATCATCATCATATACACATCACATAGAATTCACAGTCATACTCATGTTAATTCATCATATTATCACATATTAATCACATAGAATTCATAATTATACTCATGGTAATCATCATATTATCGCATATTAATCACATGGAATTCCTAGTTATACTCATGCTAATTCATCACAGAAATCACAGAATCAAACATCAAGGCATCGCTGCACGCAATCAACATTCGCGAAACTCTGCTACGTTCGCTGGCATGTTCGCTAGGCGAGTATGAGGCGAGTTTCTTCGTTGTGCGAAGGTTTCTTCGCTATGCAAAGGATTCTTCGCTAGGCGAGTCTGAGAACAACATTGTTCACTGTGTGAAGCATTCTTCGCTAGGCGAACAGTGTGATGATAGCAAATTCTGCTATGCACCAGAACTTAATTCAACCCAAAAGTCCACACGATTCACTTCCTTAATGCCCCCAAAACATCCTTAAATCATCCCTAAGGTCTTACGGCGATAAAGGCACAAAACCTATGGTTTATTAGGCCAATCCCGTATCACATTCACGCCCTAAATCACAAATTCCTTACAATTACCCTGCAGGCATCAGAGTTACTCACTATCTAATATTCCTATCCTTCAGGGTTAGACAAATAACAAATCATGGTTTTCGCCACGAAGGCCTAACTTTCCCTTTTTCCCAATGAATTCCACGGTTAGATTCACAATAATAGATTTAGGCCACAAAGGTCAAAGACCACTAATTCTCATATCCACCCTCAAAACCCTTAAACCTTAAATCGACCTTAAATACATTAAAGTTACACATGGAAAATCATGAAGGTAATACTCCCCATACCTTAATTGTCGATCAAGGTCTTCTCAAATATTTCAAGGAACCTTTCGAAGCTCTTGCCTCCAATCTTCCTCCTCAGAGCTCTGGCCTCAATTCTTTTCAAGGTCTAACAAATGAATCCTAATCTCTTCATAATTTACTTTTTGTTAAACCTAGTCTTGGGCCTAACAATTGGGATTTTCCCAACTTACCCTCACCAGTTCCTCTTAAATATCCAATTTTACCTTAGTCAACTTGTATTTATTTTAATTAATATATTCATATTATATACTATTATTCAAAATAAATAACCCAAATTCCATTAATTTCCAATATTCCACAAAACCACCGAAAATCACCGAAATGTGAATCTTCTTATTTAAATCAATTAAATAAATATTCCAATTAAATTTGGGGTGTTACAACTCTCCCCCACTTAAAGAATTTTCGCCTTCGAAAATTACCTCAAGGAAACAGAGTCGGGTACGACTCTCTCATCTGATCCTCGCGCTCCCAAGTCCAACTTTCTCCAGCTGGTCCTCCCAAAACTACCTTTACCAAGGCAATCTCTTTACTTCACAGTTGCTTCACTTCTCGTTCATCAATCCGAATAGGCAATGCCTCAACAATCAGATCATCTCTCATTGTACATCATCCATCTGAATCACATGTGACAGATCTAGAATGTACTTTCTCAACTGAAACACATCATGTAAATTCGCAGGCGACGGCGGTAAAGTAATCTGATATGCTACTTCCCCCACCCTTTGTGAAATTTGATACGGACCAACAAAATTCGATGTGAGTTTTCGAGACTTCAAATCTCGGCCAACACCAGTTACCGGCGTAACTCTCAAAAACATGTGATCTCCCTTTTGGAATTCAAGTGCTTTCCTCCTCTTATCATGGTAACTTTTCTGACGACTCTGCGACGCTTTCATCTTTTCTTGGATCATCTTGATCTTTTCAGTCGTCTCTTGCACAATCTCAGGTCCGAGTACAACACTCTCGCCTGACTCATACCAAAACAAAGGAGTCCTACACCTCCTACCATACAAAGCCTCATACGGTGCCATTCCGATACTAGAAAGATAACTATTGTTGTAGGTAAACTCAATCAACGACAAATGACTATCCCATGATCCACCTTGATCCAACACACAAGCTCTCAGCAAAACCTCTAAAGACTGGATAGTTCTCTCTGTCTGTCCATCCATCTGCGGATGATAGGCAGAACTCAATCTCAACGTGGTACCCAAAGCGTCTGCAAACTCTCCCAAAACCTCGAGGAAGATTTCAGATCTCTATCAGATACAATACTCGACGGTACCTCATGCAACTTCACAACTTCCTCAATATACATCTCAACTAGCTTCAACATAGAATGATTAATCCTCATTGGCAAGAAATGAGCTTATCCAGTCAATGTATCCATAATTACCCAAATCAAATCATATCCCTCTCACAGTCTTCGACAAACCCGACACAAAATCCATGGAAATACTATCCCATTTCCACTTTGGAATATTCAATGGTTGCATCAGACCCAACGGTCTCCGCTGTCCAATCTTTGACTCCTGACAAGTCTAACCAGCATACACAAACTCAACCACTTCCTTCTTCATCCCTGGCCATCAAAACAATTCCCTCAAATCCGGGTACCTCTTCATAGCACCGATATGGATACTCAATCTACTTCGATGTCCTTCCTCAAGAATACTCTTTTTCAACTTAACAATATCTGGAACACAAACTCTATCACGACATCTTATGATTCCATTTTTATTAATCTGAAAATCAGCTCTTCTACTTTGATTCCTCAAATTCAACCGATCTACCGACTCAAATCAGATTTATGACCTTCTCGAATCTCATCAAGAATACCATTAGTAAGCTTCAACATACCAAGCTTAACTCCATAAAAAGTCTCTTCACAAACAAAACTCATATCACGAAATTGCTCAATCAATTCTAACTCTTTTACCATCATCATCGGTATATGCGAAGATTTCCTACTCAATGCATCAACTACCATGCTTGCTTTATCCAAATGGTAATTCAAACCAAAATCACAATCCTTCAGAAGTCCCAATCATCTCCTCTGCTTAGCATTCAATTCTTTCTGATCAAAGAAATACTTCAAATTCTTATGATTTTTAAACACCTCAAATCTCGAACCAAACAAATAATGCCTCAAAAGCTTCGACACAAACACAACAACAACCAACTATAAATCATGTGTTAGATAATCCCTCTTATGAAATTTAAGTTGCCTTGAAGCATAAGCTAAAAAACTTGTTGATGTTGTATTAACGCACCTCCCCATCCCAACAACGAAGCATCACAATATACGACAAATGGTTATGCCGGATTCGGAAAAATTAAAACATGAGCTGCTGTCAGCCTCTTCAAAAGCTCTTGAAACTTTTTTCACACTTTGCATCCAAAACAAAAGCTTGAACCTTCCTAGTCCATTGCGTCAATGGCAAAGATAACTTGGAAAAATCCTTCAATGAATTTTCGATAATAATCTGCCAGCCCAAGAATACTTCTAATCTCAAAAACAGGTTTTGGAACTTCCTATTGCGATACAAATTCAACCTTCGACATATCAACCACAATAACCCTACTCGAGATCACATGACTAAGAAACTCACTTTCTTCAACCAAAACTCTCACTTTAACAGTTTTTCATACAACTGTTTCTTTTTCAATGTTGATAACACAATTTTCAGATGCTCAACATGATCTTCTTTACTCTTCGAATATATCAAAATATCATCAATGAACACAACCACAAACTCATCCAAATAAGGATGGAAAATCCTATTCATATACTCCATAAATACACATGGTGCATTAGTCACACTAATTGGCATCACGAAATACTCACAATGTTCATACCTTGTCTTAAAAGCAGTCTCCTGAATATCTTCAGCCTTCACACGAATCTGATGATACCAAGATCTCAAATCTATCTTACTGAACACACTTGCAAAAACCAACTGATCCATCAAATCATCAATCCTTGGAAGTGGATACTTATTTTTGATAGTCACCTTGTTCAATTGTCTATAATCCATACACAGCCTCACATAACCTTCTTTCTTCTTAACTAACAAAATTGGTGCATCCCACAGTGACACACTCAGACAAATGAATCTCTTCTCAAGAAAATATTCAAGTTGACTCTTTAACTCTTTCAATCCCAATGCAGACATACGATATGGAGCCATCGATATCGGACTAGTTCCAAGAACTAAGTCGATCACAAACTCCACTTCACGTTCCGGCGGTAAACCACTTATCTCATCAGGAAAAACCTCCGGACAATCACAAATAATTGGCACACCACCAACTTCTCCACTTTATTAAGAGTTTCATCAAAATAAACATCTCAGCACCATCCTGAACTGACTCACCAAAACAATCGGTAAGCACTTAGCTTAACTCAAAACAATTCACTGCACACGCCATCTAAGCTTTCAAGACACGTCTATCCCATCCAACATGACTTCGTCTACTATCAACAAGAGATTAAGGGTGATCAGTTCCTCAATTTGCCAATAGACAACCAAAAATCATGATGGGGCATAAACCATCTTTACCAAACCATAAGAGCGTTCAACAATACACTGAGCCGCCACTCAACACTTGCAGCATCCTGGAGAAGCACACGCTTCTCCCCCACTTATTTCATTCCCACTTCTGCAGACAAAGGTTAGAAAACAAAAGTGTACCGATAGTGTTTTCACACACATGTCGCATACAAGGGAAGAAATAACATTATACAACTTGGCCGGACGGATCGACCTGCTCTAATACCACTAATGTAACACCCTTTTCTACCCCCACAATTAAAAGGCACATTTATTCAAAGTCATCAGAGTAAAATGTTAAACTCAACAATAAATCACCTCAAAGGGCGTACATTTCTCAAAGCTCAAAATAAGTCAATGCTCCATGTATAACAGGTTTTCCCAAAAGATATCAAAATTTGCTCAAAGGCAGCGAAACTCACAAGGCATATTCCAAAGTTTTCCTTATACGGAAAGGTAATTAAAATAACTCAATAAAAGATATCTTGACTCAAAGACCCCAACCCGATGTTACACTATCAGAGCAAGACCCTATAAGTTGACCAAAGGCCAACAACTCAAAACTTCAAAAGTCCTCATCGGCATCCACGGCAAAACCTGGTCATCTGCACGTTGCCCACGTGGAGGTAACATTCAAATAGGCGAGTCTGGGAAGGATTTTTCGCTAGGAGAGTCTAGGAACAACATTTTTCGTTGTGCGAATCATTCTTTGCTAGGAGAACGGTGCGATGACAGCAAATTATTCTATGCACCAGAACTTAATTCAACCCAAAAGTCCACACGATTCACTTCCCTAATGCTCCCAAAACATCCCTAAATCATTCCTAAGGTCTTACGAAGATAAAGGCACAAAACCTACGGTTTATTAGGCCAATCCCGTATCATATTCACACCCTAAATCACAAATTCCTTACAATTACCCTGCAGGCATCAAAGTTACTCACTATCTAATATTCCTATCCCTTCAGGGTTAGACAAATAACAAATCATGGTTTTCTCCACGAAGGCCTAACTTTCCCTTTTCCCCAATGAACTCCACGATTAGATTCACAATAATAGATTTAGGCCACAAAGGTCAAAGACCACTAATTCTCATATCCACCCTCAAAATCCTTAAACCTTAAATCGACCTTAAATACATTAAAAGTTACACATGGAAAATCATGAAGGTAATACTCCCCATACCTTAATTGTCGATCAAGGTCTTCTCAAATATTTCAAGGAACCTTTCGAAGCTCTTGCCTCCAATCTTCCTCCTCAGAGCTCTGTGTCGCTACTGCGAAAATCGGCGCCGGCTGAACAGAAGAGTCGCCACCGTGCGTTATTTATCCCACGGGAGGGAAAGGAAACGCTCAGAGTAAACCCCGCACAATACGGGAAAGGTATGGTCATTGCAACCAAAACCTGGATTCGGGAGTCGGTTACGCAAGGGGAAGGTATTAGCACCCCTCACGTCCGTCGTACTCGACGGGATCCACGCTTGTTTTCGGGTATGGATTGTTATTCTATCTACTCTACAGGTCTGGGGTTAAAAGAAAATAAAATGAAAAATAAAAAGGACTCGGCAAAGTATCGCACTTTATGCCTACGTATTCCCGTCTGGAACGAGAAATCAGAGTCAACGTAGTTCGCCTACCTACGGGAAAGGAGGGGAAGGTTGCTCGCTAGGATATCGCATCATATGCCTACGTACTTTCATACAGCACGAAAGATCAGAGCAAACGTAGTTCGGGCCACGTACGACACAAGCTTGTCTTGGTTGATTTTATTCCTTCTGAAAAAGGTTTTCTGATTAGCGGTCCAAGCGGACAAAAATGACGTTTTGGTGAGTTCACATTCTTTTACGGAAGAAGTGTCTTTTATTGTGTTTGAAATCTTTATGTGTTTTTCTATTTGTTTTGAGAAAGAAAGAGACGGAACTCTAACCTACGGTTGCGAAAGGGAAACAAACTAACCTAATGTTATCATGCATGGGTTAAGACCTAGTGTCTATCATGCTCCTCTCTTGCACAGAGAGAAACAGAGATCCTACGGGATAGGCAGAAACAGAAACAATATCAGATATATACCGTAAAACAGTAAAATGCATGGATGCAACAGTACAAGCGAGGCAAGGGAGTCCCACTCAACCTCGAACCTAGAAAACAATAGGCGAAAGTGAACTGGATTCACTTTCAACCCAACAGGGTAAGCAGCAAACAATACAGTCCAGTAAAATCAAACAAGTACATCAGGAATGAAATACAACAGCAAAAGAAACAGCATCAACAGCTCTGAATCAACATTTGGCTTCAAGTAATCTCCAATCAGCTACAGGCTTCAACAAGCATCAATCTCCATCTTCATGGCCTTCAGGCAAGGGCTTTGATCATCAGTCTTCTATCTGCAATGGCTTTTCTTCAAGCTCAAACCTCCAGGATGAGGGATTAGTCACAAGAGTGAATTGGGTGTTAAGCAATCAGTTGACTACCAAGGGTGGTGAACAGACTGCTTCTAACACAAGAGACATTTTCTCTCAAGAGTTCTATCTCATAGACACTATCACCAAGCCTTCCAAAGGAAGGGGGTGAGTGTCTTAGAGAGACTCTGAATCACAGAGAAGAATGGATGCAGACAAGGCAATCCATGTTTGAGAAATAAACTTTCTAACCTAGAGCTCTGCCTAGCTCCTAAACCCTAGTCTCCTCAGCATCTGCTAGCAAGAATCTTCTCTTCAACTCTGGAAGTTGAACTTCAATCTCTGGATCTCCAATGGCTTCCCCTTCTCAAGTCTTCAGCTCTCCCAAGTCCCCAGACAATCCCAATACCCACACAAACCAGCAATAATCCCCATAGGGCATACCACACCAGTCAATCAGACACACACAGAGTATTAATAGCAGTAGGGGAGTCCTGACTTTTCTAAGGGGATCTAATAACTACCCATAGCCCCTATAGTCCCATAACTAATCTAGTTAAACCCTAAGTCCTAAGGGAAAGAAACAAACTTCTTAAGTCATCACCTAAAAACCCTAATTTGTTCATGTTGTTCACCCCTACACTAAACACCTAAAATTAACTTCTAAAAATGGGAACTAAATTGCATCTACAAGTTTAATGTCTAATCTAAACAACCTAAAAAGAATGAACAAAAAATATGAAAGCATCTAGTAGAACAAAAATTAACAAAATCATGCATGAAATGAAGCTATTTAAAATGTCATTTATTTAGAAAATATGGGAAAAATATCAAATAAAAATAAAATGCAATTTTTATTTTTTTATAATTTTCTAGACATCCTAAAGAAAATAATGTAAAAAGAATGAATTAAAAATGATTTTTTATCTATTTATTATGAATTTTAGAAGATGCATAAAAAATTAAGGAAAATAAGAAGAAAATAGAATGAAATAAAATGGAGGGGGTGAGAAAAGCAGAAAAGCACGCTCAAAGGATTGGGCCTGATAATATGGGGGGTGGCAAAAGCAAGGCCCATGCTCCCCCCTTTAATGAAACGCATCGTTTCAATGGGGGGAGGATTCCCTCTCAAACTCGGTTTGAACGACAACCGTTGGATCATCTTTCCCAGTCAATAGTCAACACGCGCTTGGACGGCTTAGATTCTATCTTCTTCCTCCTGCCATGAAAGCTAGGGTTTATCTCCATGAAAACTCCATGCACGTACCACTTTCAACCTCTCGGTTCTCACTCCACACGCCATGAAAGGTCACGATGTAAACACGAAAAATACTCTAAATCTCTCCCTCTATACGTCTATGTCATTAGTTCATTCTAAATCTCAATGAATCATTCAAACCGATCGAGACAAGTCTTGACTCCATGAAAATACTCTGGTATGCATCATCAAGATTCTCACTCAAACCTGTACTAATCTACTCTATGCCTAATGGTGATTATTCTAATCTATCAAACTAACATTATAATGCACTCTACTACAAGTTCTAAGTCTAAAAAGTTTTGAGCACCTGTTAACAATTATCACCAAACAGCACCAAACTCATCCTAATCGTTCTACTAACAACCTAGATCACATCTAAACTAATAAAACTATGTAACTCTAACTAAATTAAGCAAGTTAGAGCAATTTGCACCTTGAGCAAGTTCTTGTGGATGATGATGAATCTTGTGAATCCAAGCCTTTGGATGCTTCAATCTGGATCTATTCTTGCAGCAAGTGATTCTGTATGCACTATCTCGATGGATCTTGCACTGTATCTTGATCTTCACATGAAATTGCAAATTGTGTATGGTTGATGGAAGCACACGAAATTGAGCAAATTACACTATGTTCTTGGCTGAATCCTATGGCATGATGATGAATCAGTATGATGAAATTGATTTTGATGGTGATTGGTGAAGAAATTGGTGAATTGAAATGAATTTGCAAGTGAGAGAAAAATGAGAGAAAAGTGTGAATTCTATGGAGTTTTTGCACAAAAATCAGGATTCAACCTTGCACCAATCTGATTTTATGAATTTATAGGGCTCAATGGAAGCTTCTAGATCCATCTTACAACTTCCCTTGCCTTCCAACTTTGATTGATTTTTGAAATGTTTCTTCAAATGCAAGTAACCATAAATAACTTTTCTTTTTCCTTCTAAACTCAAAAAGGTGCTTGAACCATTGTCTCTAAAATGTCTTTTGGACCCAAAATCATATATGGGAAGTCTCCATTTGGACTTATAAATCTCTCAAACCATTTTTCACTTTGACTTTATTTAAGTTATAAGCCATTTTAGTTCAAATTTTGACCAATCATGCAACTTCATGTTATGAGCTTTTCCAACAATTTGTGACCTTCTTTCTAGACTTAAAATCACATTTTGAACAACTTTCATGTTTTGAGTTTTTCCATTTGAGGCTTGGAAATAGGAGATATGGCCTTTGCTTAAAAATGGCCTATAACTGACAAATGACCAAAATACCCTTTGCTTGCCAAGACCATAAGTTGAGTTCCACACATCATATGAAGGCATACTATACCATTCTAGAAAGCTAAGACAATGAGGAACAATTCTTATGTTGACCAAGAATTCATTTGAAATCTCCTTGAGGAGTAAAAATTGCTTGGAAGTCAAGTCACTTTCACAGACAAAATTTCAGATACCTCAGATGACCTGTAACTTGCAAGGACCATAACTTGAGTTCTATAAATCTCCTTGATGTCTTCCACCACTCAAATTAAAGGTATTGAGATCCTCTACAAGTTTCATGTTGGCCAAGGATCCATTTGAAGCTAGCATTTTGACTTATCTTGCTTGGAAATTTGACCTAAACTAGGGGATTTTACACAGAAACCCTAATTTAGAAGCTCCTCTTCTCCTTGATTTCTCTTGATTTATTCTTAGCATATCTCCATATCCTTCTTTATATGTCCAATGATGAACCCCACATCTCTCCACTAGACTTGAATGCCCCTTAAATCAGTCAATTGACCTAGGGTTGACCTAGGGTTGGCCCAGATGAAACCCTAGTTGACTGCCTTCAGCTATAGCTCTTGTGCTCTCATCAATGACTTGTATCCTTCTCCAAATGGCTTTCTAAGTCTTCCAAGATGTCTAGATACTCCCCATGCTCTCCATTCACCACTCATAACCTCTCTGTTGACCCTCAGATGCCCTCAGATAGGGGATAGGCTCAAGGCTTGATCTGCTGAACTCTCTACTTTCAAATTCTTTTCTAATGACTTGAATGAGATGGAATTAGGATAATAACCTCTTTATAGGCTTCTAGAGATGAGAATAATGATTGGTCCCCTGTTGAATGACTTGCTATGCTTATGCTATGCAGATGGTTAGTCTATGTACATGACTCTATATGCAAATGCTAATGACATTGAAACATAAACCAAGTGAATAAGGTTGGGCAAATTTTAGGGTGCAACAGCTGCCCCTATTCAAGCGACTTGGACCCGATTGGGTGAAGAGCCCGGAGCCTTCAGACATCCGCGGTACGAGGCGGTTGAATACTAGGAAACCCGAAATTTGCCAACCGCAGAAATAAACTGCACCACTGCTTGGGGAACGACATTCATCGACTGAATTTAACTGTTACAGCAACCCACTGATCTCGTGCGACCGTGCTGGGGATCCTTCTCATCATCCTGAAAAAGATTGAATTATCGGAAACTTCATCCTTCGCTTGTCCACGTCAGGACTCTATCTGCTGTCAACTCGGAAAAAACTTCAACAACTTTGCTAGGGACGGCTCGTCTGCCTTCTCATCAGAGATAAATCGTCCACGTTAGGAATAAACTCTTCCACGTTAGGAATACCACCGTCCACGTTAGGACTCACCTTTCCACGTAAGGAATAACCGTTCCACGTTAGGAATAATACTGTCCACGTTAGGACTCACCTTTCCACGTAAGGAATACATCGCTTTTCCCCGTCAGGGGTGACTTTTCTCTGCTTTGTCAAACTCTTCCACGTAAGGAATACGTCTTCTTTTGCTTTGTCCACGTAAGGACTCTTTCTTTTTCCACGTTAGGAATCACAAATTTTCCACGTAAGGAACCCCAATCTTTCCACGTGAGGAATACTATATCAATCTTTCTTTCCACGTTAGGAATGCTTCTCCTTTCCACGTAAGGAATACCGTTTCTTCTTTCCGTCCACGTCAGGACTAAACTCTCCACGTAAGGAATCTATCTCTTTCTTTCCACGTCAGGAATCAATCTTGATATGTCCGCGTGAGGACTCAATCTTTCCACGTAAGGAATAAAACCTTGATCTGTCCACGTCAGGACTAAACTTTTCCACGTAAGGAAACACCTTCTCTTTCCACGTCAGGAATCAACTTCTTTTCCATCTGTCCGCGTCAGGACTAAACTTTCCACGTAAGGAATCAATCTCTTTTCCACGTAAGGAATCACCATTTTTCCACGTTAGGAACACAATCTTAATCTGTCCACGTAAGGACTCCAATCTTTCCACGTAAGGAATATGATCTTTTTCCACGTAATGAATACGTTATCAATCTGTCCATGTAAGGACTCTGGCTTGATATGTCCACGTAAGGACTCAATCTTTCCACGTAAGGAAACAACTTCGTTCCACTTCAGGACCCATGTTTCGTCTTGATTTGTCCACGTCAGGACTCAGGCATCTTCGACCCGCTGGGGAAATACAACTTGTCCACGTCAGGACTCACTTCTTCATTGGTCCCGACCCACAAACTTCTTAGTACTGACGTGACAACGACTTTGAGGCGGACTCTACTGGGGATATCTGGAAACCAAACTATCGGATGCCTGTTCTGATGCCCGGAGGCCACTTCTGAAATTCTGGTTCATGAAACCTTTTGATGACAAATAACTCTGCTTGGGAATAAAGAGAGACTTATCCTGGTAACTCTGCGGGGAATACCGCCGAAACTGACATTATCATTGAATATCTCATGCCGAGATCTTGAGTGTTTGGTAGTTCATTTGAGCAAGTGCTTTCTCCACCTGAACTGCTAGAGTACAGAAACTGCTTCAGCAAAATAAATGCTGAAGATAATGCCGACTCCGCCGGGGATAGCCAGATGCTACAGAATTATTCCAGCAAAATAAATGCTGGAAGGGTGAAGTCAACCCTTCTGGGAAATTGGGAACTCAAACCAAACACCCTGTTGAGGTAACCCCCTGCTGGAGAATATAACTTTGCTGGGGAATAGCAGATGTGCACAGTATGATCGGACTTTCTGCTGGAGAGTGAACTGATATTACACAGTATCCCTGACAAAATAAATGACAGGAACCACCATCAGCTCTTGGGAGAGCCTTGATCTTCGAATTCCGCAGGGAGGAAAGAACACTTGCTGAAAAGAGAACTCCGCTGGGGATAGGACGATTCTCTCGGGGTGAAATCCACTGACTCCGCTGGGGGAGAGTGCATGACCCCGTGGCGAAAGATGAACCTGTCTGAATACAGCCTTACGATCTTGGAATCGCCAAACACTATTGAGGGTGAATAACTTTTCTGCTCTCTTTGGGTAAGCTACGGCTAGCTGGGGAATTCTATCCTTCTTCAGGAAGAACATGCATGACCTGCGTGGGGACCAAGTCTTTCGTTATCGCAATCTTTTGATCATCTTCCTCGTATGGTTATGAAACCTGCAACAACACAAACAAGACACGACAAGCTTATGCAATCAAATCAATTCAGGTTAGTGACGTTATATTCAGTTAATTCAAAGCTTTAACAATTGTTGGCAAGGGCCAGTGATGTTATACTCATGCTAGCTTCACTAAACTTAGGCGTTTTATCATGCACAAAACAGCAAAGAACCAACATCAAGTACTGAATAACATATTTTATTGATCGGGCCCCTGAATGGGCGGA
This sequence comes from Lathyrus sativus, assembly GCA_963859935.3. Taxonomy (NCBI): domain Eukaryota; kingdom Viridiplantae; phylum Streptophyta; class Magnoliopsida; order Fabales; family Fabaceae; genus Lathyrus; species Lathyrus sativus. The sequence continues at coordinate 452,638,406 of OZ012740.1, read as the reverse complement.
ATTTTATACATGGGATGTAACTCCTGAAATGAGGAAGCTACGCAAAGCAAATACATAAGTATGCACAAGAAGCATGAATATTTTGACAAATTAAATTTTGTACACATGTCGGCAACGGGATGCAGATGAACACCACGAAATGATCCTCCTATGACTCATCCGACTCTAATGCTTTCCCGGTATTCCCTCTTCTGAAGAGACTGCATCCGATAACTGGCTCCTCAAACGTATTCTCCCGCATTGATACTTATTGCAATTATCAACTTCGGACCGCAGTCATTTTCTTTTTCAAATCCCTAACTTTTGCGTGAACCGCCCTTTACGGGTTTTCAGTTCACCGGGATACCCTTTTTTGCCGAAGCCGCCCAGTGTAGGTTTTCAACTTCGCGGGTGTACATTTTTTTCAATTTTATCCCTAACTTTTGCCCGAACCTTTCATTCTGTTTTTGGTTCGCCAGGATGCCCCATTTTTGCCTGGACTCTCTTTTTCTGTCCAGCGGGTCTATTTTAAGCAAAGTATTTTTTAACAGCGTCCGAATTCACAGGTGACGTGAAGTCTTCTCCGTCCATGGTGGACAACAACAATGCTCCTCCTGAAAAGACCTTACTGACAACGTATGGCCCTTCGTAGTTGGGGGTCCACTTGCCCCTGTGATCTGCTTGCGGCGGGAGAATCCTTTTCAGCACAAGGTCGCCCGTCTGAAAGCTTCGCGGATATATCTTCTTGTCGTACGCTTTCTTCATTCGGCTCTGGTACAAACGACCATATGCTAGAGAAGCTAGCCTCTTCTCATCCATCAAACTCAATTGATTCAACCTGTTTTTCACCCATTCTGCCTCATCCAGCTGAACGTCTCGCAATACCCTCAGAGAAGGGATCTCAACCTCTAATGGTAATACCGCTTCCATTCCGTATACCAACGAGAACGGAGTTTCCCCGGTTGATGTGCGTACCGTCGTACGATAACCGTGCAAAGCAAAAGGTAGCATTTCATGCCAATCCTTATAGGTCACCACCATTTTCTGAACAATTTTCTTGATATTCTTATTGGCCGCCTCAACAGCGCCATTCATCTTGGGTCGGTAAGGAGAGGAGTTGTGATGTTCGATCTTGAAATTCTGACAGAGCTCCTTCATCATTTTGTTGTTCAGATTTGAACCATTATCCGTGATTATCCGCTCGGGGATCCCATATCGGCAAATGATATCTCTTTTGATGAATCTGGCCACCACTTGCTTCGTTACATTTGCGTAAGACGCCGCTTCCACCCACTTGGTGAAATAATCGATTGCTACTAGGATGAACCGATGCCCGTTAGAAGCCGTCGGCTCGATCTTCCCAATCATATCGATTCCCCACATCGAGAATGGCCATGGAGATGACATCACATTTAGAGGACTCGGAGGCACGTGTATCCTGTCGGCATAGATTTGGCACTTGTGGCACTTCCTCGCGAACTTGAAACAATCAGTTTCCATCGTCAGCCAAAAGTAACCTGCCCTCAGCAGCTTTCTCGTCATAGCATGCCCACCAGCATGCGTACCAAAGGTACCTTCGTGAATTTCCTCCATGAGAAGCTTTGCCTCTTTCTCGTCTACACAACGCAACAGCACCAAATCGTGATTCCTTCTGTATAAGACGCCATCCGGATTCAAGTAGAAATTACCCGCTAATCTCCTGAGAGTCTTCTGATCTTGACTGGATGCCCCAGCCGGATACTCTTTATTCTTCAGGAAATTAAGGATATCAAAATACCACGGTTTGTCGTCAGATGCTTCATCAATAGCAAATACATAAGCTGGCCTGTCTAGCCGAGAGATAATGATTCGGGGAGCTTCGTTCCAGAAGTTGACCTTGTACATGGAAGACAAAGTGGCAAGGGCGTCAGCCATTTGATTCTCTGCCCGCGGTACGTGATGCAATTCAACTTTGTCGAAGAAAGGCAACAATCTCCTTGCATAATTCATGTAATGTATCAAATTAGGCTGCCGTGTCTCTCATTCCCCTTTTATCTGATTCACTACCAGAGCTGAGTCTCCGTATACATCTAGATGCTTGATTCGCAAATCAATGACTTCTTCAAGCCCCATTATACAAGCTTCGTATTCGGCCTCATTGTTGGTGACAGCAAAGGTCAATCGGGCAGTAAACGGGATGTGCGACCCGTGTGGCGTGATGATGATTGCTCCTATTCCGCTATCGTAAGCATTCACGGCTCCGTCAAATATCATCTTCCATTTGGACCCCAACTCTGGTCCCTCGTCTGGCAACGGTTCTTCACAATCTTTCATCTTTAGGTACATGATATCCTCGTCAGGAAAATCAAACCTCATTGCTTGGTACTCTTCAATAGGCTGCTCCGCCAGATACTTAGACATCACACTCCCCTTTATAGCCTTTTGCGAGACGTATTGAATATCGTATTCAGTCAAGACCATCTGCCAACGGGCAATTCTACCTGACAACGCCTGCTTTTCAAATACATATTTGATAGGATCCATCTTCGAGATGAGCATGGTTGTATGATTCAGCATGTACTGCCTCAAACGCTTGGCGGCCCAGGCTAGCGCGCAACACGTTTTCTCCAGCATTGAGTATCGAGATTCGCAGTCTGTAAATTTCTTACTCAAGTAGTAGATCGCATGCTCTTTTCTTCCTGTCTCGTCGTGTTGACCGAGAACACAACCCATGCTTCCCTCAAGAACCGTCAAATACATGATCAAGGGTCTACCTGCCACTGGGGGTATTAAAATCGGAGGCTCCTGCAAATACTGCTTTATTTTATCGAACGCCTTTTGACAATTTTCGTTCCACGTTACAGCTTGATCTTTCTTCAACAGCTTGAATAATGGTTCACACGTGGCCGTTAGGTGAGATATGAACCGGGCAATGTAGTTCAATCTCCCTAAAAACCCGCGCACCTCTTTCTCTGTTTTAGGCGTCGGTATTTCTTGAATTGCTTTTATTTTAGCAGGATCGACCTCTATTCCTCTTTCGCTTACGATAAACCCCAGGAGCTTACCCGATCTCACCCCGAAGGTGCATTTGTTAGGATTCAGCCTCAGCCTGAACTTCCTAAGCCTTTTAAATAACTTCAGCAGATTCACCAGATGCTCTTCCTCCGTCTGGGATTTGGCAATCATATTGTCAACATATACTTCGATCTCTTTATGCATCATGTCATGAAAAAGAGTCGTCATCGCACGCTGATACGTTGCCCCAGCATTTTTCAAACCGAAGGGCATCACTTTGTAACAAAATGTTCCCCAAGGCGTTATGAAAGTAGTCTTCTCCATATCCTCTGGCGCCATTTTAATCTGGTTATAGCCTGAAAAGCCATCCATGAAGGAGAATACGGAGTATTGAGCAGTATTATCAACTAACACGTCAATGTGAGGAAGTGGAAAGTCGTCTTTTGGGCTTGCTTTATTCAAATCTCTATAATCCACGCACATCCGAACCTTGCCATCTTTCTTTGGCACCGGTACGATGTTGGCAACCCATGAAGGATACTTCGTCACAGCCAGGAAACCAGCGTCCCACTGTTTCTGAACCTCCTCTTTGATCTTCATTGCCATATCTGGTCGAGTTCTGCGAAGCTTTTGTTTGACCGGCGGGCAATCTTCTTTCAATGGCAGGCGATGCACGACCATATCTGTATCGAGCCCTGGCATATCTTCATACGACCAAGCGAATACATCACTATACTCTTGGAGCATTTCAACCAGTCTCCGCTTGACATCATCTTGCAGCGCGGCTCCGATACGAATGTTTTTCTCAACCCCTTCCGACCCCAAATTGATAATTTCGATGACCTCGTCGTGAGGCAGAATGGCTCTTTCCTCTTGCTTTACTAACCAGGACAGTTCTTCAGGAACGTCGCTATCTTCGACAACCTCTTCTTCGGCCTGAAACACCGGGTGCTCAAAGTCGGGACGAGTCATAGGTGGTTCAAGGATGTCATCTGAAAATGTTATCCTGCAAAAGGAATGGTTAAGTGCTTCAAAATGCGTATAAAGCGAGTAACCACATTGCCATTTTATTGAAAAAATATAAAACACGAAAGACAGGGATTACGGTACTTGCACATGAAAAAAAACGCCATTTATTTAATGATTAACACGCAATGTTTATAACAACACAGCCCTAAGCAAATCTCGATGCCCCGGGCAAGACATCAGATTATTCAACAATTAATAAAGCAAAGCATTACTGTTTAAAAGTCACAGGAACAAGCTCCTGAATAGACCAGTTGCACAGTCCTTGTCCTGGCGTGCTTGGCTGAATCCAGGCATCCATATCACAGTCGCTGTCTCCTTCATCAGACTCCGAAGCAGCATTGACAGTTTCATGACACACTCCACTGGCAGAGATGGTAATTGGCTTTCTGAAACGGGGGGCCCCCACGGAAGGAGTTGATGACGACGGTTGGTACCCCAGTCCGAACCGGTCCATCTTCACAGGAATGTCCAGCACTTTGCCCCAGCCCTTGGCTTCTCCTGCTTCTACTAGAGCTTGAGCTTCCTTATACGATGAGACAGCTATCTCTGGCACTTTGCTCGGCCCGGGACCTTTGTCCTTGATGCGCAAACCTTCGAATGCCTGGCATGGTGTTTCGTGGATCTCTCCGTCGACTTCTACATACTTAAATGAAGATAAATGGCTGACCAGGATGTCCTCTTCTCCGCACACGGTGACTACACTGTCCCCAACCATATACTTCAACTTCTGATGTAGGGTAGACGTGACTGCCCCTGCCCCATGAATCCAGGGTGTTCCAAGCAAGCAGCTGTACGCAGGCTGTATGTCCATGATATAAAACTCAGTTGCAAACACTTCCGGCCCCACTTGCAGAGGCAAAGTAATCGATCCAAAGACTGTTCTCCGCGTGCCGTCAAACGCTCTGACTACCAAATCACTGGGCGTACACAAAATTCCTCTAACATCCAGCTTCATCATCGCCTTCTTGGGTAACACATTCAAAGATGACCCGGTGTCGACTAAGACGTGCGACATTACTGATCCTCTACACTCAACAGATACGTGTAATGCCATATTATGATCTCTCCCTTTCGGAGTCAGATCGAAATCGGTAAAGCCCAAGCTGTGGCCTGCATTCACATGTGCCAATACTCCTTCTAGCTGATTTACGGAGACGTCTTGGGGTACAAAAGAAGTGTCCAAGACTTTCAGCAAAGCGTTTCTGTGAGCTTCCGAACACAACAACAATGATAGGATAGATATCTTGGACGGTGTCTGCTGCAGATGCTCCACAATCTTGTAATCACTTTTTCGAATCAAGCGCATGAACTCTTCTACATCTTTCGATGCTGCTTCTTTTTCACTTGCTTGCACCGGAACATTTTCAACCACTTTCCCTTTTCCTTTCGCTAGCCTTTCAGCCTCCACTTCAGGAGATATAAAGATCCTGCCACTCCTCGTCATGCCTCCTGAACCAACAACGTTATCCACAATCTCCGCTGGCTGCTTGTTAACGTCAATTTTTATCCCGTCACAATATACTTCCAACCCGTATGACCATGGGACTGCTTTCGTGTTCTCGTACGGGATTGGCCCGGCCTTAGTTATGATGATCGGTGGTCGCTGAGCTGGTGCTGCAATAGTGATCGTCTTCCGAGGAATTGTCACAGTGGCCACATCACTCCGATTATCCATTACTACCCCTGCAGGCTCGTCAGTTGCCGCTCGATCAAACTGCAATATGCCCTCATCAATTAAGGCCTGAGTGCCTTTCTTCAAATCCTCACACCCCCCAGCTAGGGTCCAACAATCTAAGCAATACTCGTTACATCCTGGGTAAACACCTCCTTGTAACAGTCGGCTCTTTATCTCGCTCAGCGGCGTCTTTAAATCTTCAACATTCATAATAAGATTCAGACCCTCCTCAGTCAGAACGGCGTTTGCCCCATGATTAGGCATGGGTTTCTGGACTATATTCGGACCTGCCGTTCCGAAATTGATAGTCTTGTTGTCTAAAAGATCCTGCACAACGTGCTTAAAAGCATGGCAACCTTCTATATCGTGACCCGGGGCTCCAGAATGAAACTCGCAGTGTCTGTTTGCATCGTAGCCGAACGGGGGAGCTCCCGTTATTGGTGCCAGAGTTCTTTTCTCTACCAGATTCAATCCCAACAATGTCTGCAACAAATCGGCATATGTTGAGGGAGGCTTCTCAAACACTCTTCTCGGTTTACTACCCTGGAATCTTCGTTGAGCCTGCTGTGCCCCCTGCTGAGGCTGCTGCTGCTGTGGCATTGGCTGTTGCTGAACCGGTTGTTGTTGCTGGAGTGGTGGTTGTTGATACGGGATAGTAACACTCGCCACCTGCTGCGGTTGACGATATTGACCTCGTCCTCTGCCTCGGCCCCGGCCTCGGCCTCCAAATACTGCGCTTGCCTCGCCCTGACGGCGCCCACCATAAGCTTTCCTATTACTGCCAGATGCAGTTGATTCCTCGACTTGGAACTTTCCTTGCTTAATGTTACGTTCAATCTTTTCTCCCATTAGAATCAGGTCTGAAAAACTGGCCAAAGACGTGTGAAACAGCATGTCATGAAACAGCCCTGTGAATGTGCCGACAAACATGTCATTCATTTCCTTATCTTCTACAGGAGGACGGACCCTGGCAGCCATGTCGCGCCACCTTTGCGCGTACTCTTTAAAGCTCTCCCCCTTCTTCTGCGACAGTCCCGCCAATTGGACCCGATTGGGCGCCAAGTCGCTGTTATACTTGTAGTGAGCTACGAACGCCTCCGCCAATTGCTTCCATGTCTTGATATCAGTTGGCTCCAACCCCATGTACCACTCTAGGGAAGGGCCCGATAGACTATCCTGAAAGAAATGCATTAGCATTCTTTCATCAGTGGAGTATGCATACATCTTTCTGTAATAAGCTCGTACATGTACTTTCGGACATGTGTCTCCTTTATACTTATCGAACGCAGGAGCTTTGAATTTAATTGGCACCCTCAAACCAGGTACCAGACCCATGGTTGCCATGTCCAAGCCCACAGCACTTTGGTTTAAGACTCCCTTCATCTGTTCTTCCAGCATTCTAATCTTTTGGGAATCATCCATCGGCCCTTCAAAACCTCCTCCGGAGAAGGCGTCTTCCTGCTGATCTTCTTGCCACATACCATTTCCAGCCCCGTACCCATCGTATCCATTATTACGTCCAGCCCTGATCTGATTCATCCCCGGACCTCGGCCTCTGTTGCCGTACCCTTGAACACCTCCAGCAGGACCAAAAGCCATAAATCCAGTACCGTTTCCGTTTCCAAAACCTCCGTAACCCTGATTGGCCACACCATAACCATCTTGCCCAAAGCCTTGAGCATTAAAGCCATATTTCCCAGTGTTATCGAATCCCTGATCGTTGAATCCGAATCCAGTATTGACAAAGCCATTGCCCCCTAGATTATCTCCCAAATTGACATCACCCAGCCCAACATTATGGACAACGGTCTCATTCCCCACTCCAACGTTACCATTCACAGCAGCGGTAGCGTTGTTGATATTAGCAGCAGGTGTATTGACTACAGGCGGAGCCACTGGCGTGGGAGTGCCGTCTCCATGAACAGTATCGACCCGTACAGACTGATGATCTTCATTACCATGACCAGCGTTTCGGGCCAACAGAGGCTGGACCATGGCCTGCAAATTCTCCTGCCCTTTTGCTATAGCTTCCATGGTCTGCATGAAGAGAGCGAGCTTCTCGCGCACATCTTGCATCTCGTTCTGCATTTGGTCCATGATTTTTCGACAATTGGAGTGGGTAGAATAGCGATGCGGATGTTGATCTGCAATCCTGTTAAGTACCTGTTAAAAGCGGGAAATAAGACACTATTCAAAGATTACCTGTAATGCAATATGAATGCAATGCAATGTGTCTGTGCATTAGGGAAGTTCATTCCCCCAGTTCTAGTGTGAAGGTGCCGGTGCAGTGATAGTGTTGACAATAGGAATATCGGAGCTGAATCATAGAAAGCCTCATATATTGCAGGGAGAATCAATAAGCCCAGGGTACAATGTCACTGAGAGTACAAAGAAGGCATGACCTCAACCAACAATCCTGGTGATGGTCAGCACTATGCAAATAAAGCATACAAGTTACTACATGAAATGATCAAATCCTCCCAAAAGTCTGGTACTCTTCTATCAACTTTTTGGTCTCCGGATGGCTTGGTCGATCAAGCAGCCCTTCAACAAGCTGGTTTCTCCTCTTAAGGACACGGCGTACGTCTTCAGCAGTTTCTTCCCATGTTGCCTCTCCGAAGCAATCCTCTAACTTTCGTTTCTGAGATACCGCTTCATCTCTGGATTTGATTGCCTTGTTCAGGGCGTGCTGGACACTATATCGGGTCATCACTTCTTCCTCACACTTCTTAATGCTAGACCTCAACTTCTCCTCGAGGTCGGAAATTTGCTGCTTTAGCTTATCTTCCCTCTTCTTGTTGTTAGTGAGTGTAGCATTCCAAGTCTTATTGCAAGAAGATATCTCTCGGTGAGCGATGTCAAGCGCCTTCTTCTTTGATTCAAGCATGTCATGGGAGCTTCTGAACTCTTGCCCCAGACGTTCGCGCTTCTTCTTTTCTTCAGTCAACTCAGCCCCTAACCTGTTTAACAGCTCGATCTGTTGTTGGAAAGCATATACGGCCTTGTTTTTCTCACTGCGTACTTGAGCTAGCTCTTGCTCTAACCCTTCGTTGATCTTCATTAAGGCTTCTTTTTCTCTCACAATTTGCTCGTACGCCTCCCTAGAAACAGTAGTTGGCTCTTCTGCCGGAATAAGAACGAGGATTGGTGCGTCTGGAAATGGCATCTTCAACTGACTTGCTCTTTCCTGGATCCAAACCCTGTAAGGTGCATAGGCCTGGCAATCGTTCTTACCTAACAGTGGTTTCCCTTTGCGGTTAATACGCATCCAGGCATGCTGCAGCTTGGCTAGTAACTCCCCCTTCAAATCACCTGTGAAGTACAGAGATTCCTGTACTTCCTCCTCCTGAGGTGGATTCTTCAGTGCATATCCGAACTGGCGAATGAATAGGGAAGGGTTGTAATTGATACACCCTTTTCTTCCTATCAACGGCACATTAGGGTACCCAGAACAACTGAAGATGAGCTCAGATCCCAACAGGTCTCGATCAAACCACTCCATATCTTTCGACGATAGCCTCATCAGGCGCTCTGGCCAACCAGCTGGGACTGTAGTCTCTGCAACAGATCTTCTCTTAGGAAGGTGACTCTCAAACCACCTACTCAACAAGGGTACACACAGATGAACATTCTTCCCTCTTCCCTTCTCATTCTTGTAATGCAGTGAGTGGTAGAGATCTCCGAGTAAGGTAGGTACAGGATTACCAGCGGCAAACAAGTAGAAGGCGTCGAAGTCCACAAAATCCGGTATATTGGGGAACAGTACTATGCCATAAATGCACAAGGCCAACACAGCATTGAAAGCAACCCAGCACCCGCTCTTGGCATACTCTTGGGCTTTACCAACTAAGAATTGGAGTGAGAAGCCTGGAACCCCACGGGAGACAGTAGTCACAAGTTCAGAAGCATCAATATGCAAGGCTTTTGCCAAATCCTCCGGCTTGGGCTTGGCGTCATAATGAATGAATGGAACCTGGTTCTGCACGGGCAGCTCAACATACTCAGCGTATTCCTCCAGGGTTGGTCCCATAATAAAGTCAGAGAACGTAAAGCACCTCAAAGCAGGGTCGTAGAATTGCATCAAAGCATACAGCCCATCTAACTCTACCTCTGTAGGTTTGCACACCAATCTCAGTAGTCTACCATAGCTCATCCGGAAACTCCTACGAACACCCTCATCAGCAAGAGAGATCAACCCAAGTAGAGGAACAATATCAGGCGTAGGCAATTTGTAAGCAACCGTTCTCCTTAAGCTAGTCATGATCAAACACTCAGAAGTCTGGGCACTAGAACTAGGGAAATGCAAATGCGCCTGCAGCACAGACACACGTTAGTGAAATGCAAATGGTAATGGATATGCAGTGATGCAATGCAAGTAACATGCAACAGGGACCAAAGCTGTAGCTGAATAGCCTGAACCCAATCAAGAAAGGTCTCAGATAGACCATCCAGAAGTCCTCAAGCCCTGGTCTCAGATATACCTCAAACAAAGCTCCAATATTGGTCTCTGATAGACCCCATAATCATAACCTGAATGGTCTCTGGCAGACCTCAGATCAGATCCCCCACTGGTCTCTGACAGACCTCAGAACGCATCTCCAAATAGTCTCTGACAGACCTCGGAACACACCAACTGGTCTCTGACAGACCTTAGAACCCTCCTTAAATATCCAAGATCCTGATCAAGAAACAAACCGGTGGTCTGAAGGTCTAGTTACCTGCATAACCCTGAATCCCCTCACAGGTGGGTGGCCCTATAACTGGCACAAGGTACGGCATCCTATGCGGTCGTCGGCGTCACAGACTTTCAGGCTTGATGATACGATTCCCAGAAGGAGTGGCATCATCAATTCCTGAAGAGGCCTCACTTAGCCAACTTCCAAATGATCGGTCCCCAGAGTCGACAATCCAACAAACCAGCAACCCACGCCAACCAAAGGAAGGGGCAGGAGGCCAACCAGAGGAACCTCGTCTGAGTGTAGATTTCATGGGACACCAAAGCAATCAAAGCAAGCGGGCGCCCACTAATTTCTACTCTAATTCTAGGTGCACTCAAGCCCAGGTCCGGCTTCTCACTCAATATCAGAACACCCGTCACACCCCAGATACAGCAATAATAATCAATATATAAAGCTGAAAAATAGAAGGTTAGAAATATAAAATAACTCCATACAAAATCCTCGACGGGAAAACAAGCGCTAGGATTGACTCTCTCAAGGGACGTTGGATCCCAAATGCATAAGAACCATCGCAGTCCTTAGCAGCCAGGGGACGTTGGATCCCCAGCAGAGTCGCCAGCTGTCGCTACTGCAAAAATCGGCGCCGGCTGAACAGAAGAGTCGCCACCGTGCGTTATTTATCCCACGGGAGGGAAAGGAAACGCTCAGAGTAAACCCCGCACAATACGGGAAAGGTATGGTCATTGCAACCAAAACCTGGATTCGGGAGTCGGTTACGCAAGGGGAAGGTATTAGCACCCCTCACGTCCGTCGTACTCGACGGGATCCACGCTTGTTTTCGGGTATGGATTGTTATTCTATCTACTCTACAGGTCTGGGGTTAAAAGAAAATAAAATGAAAAATAAAAAGGACTCGGCAAAGTATCGCACTTTATGCCTACGTATTCCCGTCTGGAACGAGAAATCAGAGTCAACGTAGTTCGCCTACCTACGGGAAAGGAGGGGAAGGTTGCTCGCTAGGATATCGCATCATATGCCTACGTACTTTCATACAGCACGAAAGATCAGAGCAAACGTAGTTCGGGCCACGTACGACACAAGCTTGTCTTGGTTGATTTTATTCCTTCTGAAAAAGGTTTTCTGATTAGCGGTCCAAGCGGACAAAAATGACGTTTTGGTGAGTTCACATTCTTTTACGGAAGAAGTGTCTTTTATTGTGTTTGAAATCTTTATGTGTTTTTCTATTTGTTTTGAGAAAGAAAGAGACGGAACTCTAACCTACGGTTGCGAAAGGGAAACAAACTAACCTAATGTTATCATGCATGGGTTAAGACCTAGTGTCTATCATGCTCCTCTCTTGCACAGAGAGAAACAGAGATCCTACGGGATAGGCAGAAACAGAAACAATATCAGATATATACCGTAAAACAGTAAAATGCATGGATGCAACAGTACAAGCGAGGCAAGGGAGTCCCACTCAACCTCGAACCTAGAAAACAATAGGCGAAAGTGAACTGGATTCACTTTCAACCCAACAGGGTAAGCAGCAAACAATACAGTCCAGTAAAATCAAACAAGTACATCAGGAATGAAATACAACAGCAAAAGAAACAGCATCAACAGCTCTGAATCAACATTTGGCTTCAAGTAATCTCCAATCAGCTACAGGCTTCAACAAGCATCAATCTCCATCTTCATGGCCTTCAGGCAAGGGCTTTGATCATCAGTCTTCTATCTGCAATGGCTTTTCTTCAAGCTCAAACCTCCAGGATGAGGGATTAGTCACAAGAGTGAATTGGGTGTTAAGCAATCAGTTGACTACCAAGGGTGGTGAACAGACTGCTTCTAACACAAGAGACATTTTCTCTCAAGAGTTCTATCTCATAGACACTATCACCAAGCCTTCCAAAGGAAGGGGGTGAGTGTCTTAGAGAGACTCTGAATCACAGAGAAGAATGGATGCAGACAAGGCAATCCATGTTTGAGAAACAAACTTTCTAACCTAGAGCTCTGCCTAGCTCCTAAACCCTAGTCTCCTCAGCATCTGCTAGCAAGAATCTTCTCTTCAACTCTGGAAGTTGAACTTCAATCTCTGGATCTCCAATGGCTTCCCCTTCTCAAGTCTTCAGCTCTCCCAAGTCCCCAGACAATCCCAATACCCACACAAACCAGCAATAATCCCCATAGGGCATACCACACCAGTCAATCAGACACACACAGAGTATTAATAGCAGTAGGGGAGTCCTGACTTTTCTAAGGGGATCTAATAACTACCCATAGCCCCTATAGTCCCATAACTAATCTAGTTAAACCCTAAGTCCTAAGGGAAAGAAACAAACTTCTTAAGTCATCACCTAAAAACCCTAATTTGTTCATGTTGTTCACCCCTACACTAAACACCTAAAATTAACTTCTAAAAATGGGAACTAAATTGCATCTACAAGTTTAATGTCTAATCTAAACAACCTAAAAAGAATGAACAAAAAATATGAAAGCATCTAGTAGAACAAAAATTAACAAAATCATGCATGAAATGAAGCTATTTAAAATGTCATTTATTTAGAAAATATGGGAAAAATATCAAATAAAAATAAAATGCAATTTTTATTTTTTTATAATTTTCTAGACATCCTAAAGAAAATAATGTAAAAAGAATGAATTAAAAATGATTTTTTATCTATTTATTATGAATTTTAGAAGATGCATAAAAAATTAAGGAAAATAAGAAGAAAATAGAATGAAATAAAATGGAGGGGGTGAGAAAAGTAGAAAAGCACGCTCAAAGGATTGGGCCTGATAATATGGGGGGTGGAAAAAGCAAGGCCCATGCTCCCCCCTTTAATGAAACGCATCGTTTCAATGGGGGGAGGATTCCCTCTCAAACTCGGTTTGAACGACAACCGTTGGATCATCTTTCCCAGTCAATAGTCAACACGCGCTTGGACGGCTTAGATTCTATCTTCTTCCTCCTGCCATGAAAGCTAGGGTTTATCTCCATGAAAACTCCATGCACGTACCACTTTCAACCTCTCGGTTCTCACTCCACACGCCATGAAAGGTCACGATGTAAACACGAAAAATACTCTAAATCTCTCCCTCTATACGTCTATGTCATTAGTTCATTCTAAATCTCAATGAATCATTCAAACCGATCGAGACAAGTCTTGACTCCATGAAAATACTCTGGTATGCATCATCAAGATTCTCACTCAAACCTGTACTAATCTACTCTATGCCTAATGGTGATTATTCTAATCTATCAAACTAACATTATAATGCACTCTACTACAAGTTCTAAGTCTAAAAAGTTTTGAGCACCTGTTAACAATTATCACCAAACAGCACCAAACTCATCCTAATCGTTCTACTAACAACCTAGATCACATCTAAACTAATAAAACTATGTAACTCTAACTAAATTAAGCAAGTTAGAGCAATTTGCACCTTGAGCAAGTTCTTGTGGATGATGATGAATCTTGTGAATCCAAGCCTTTGGATGCTTCAATCTGGATCTATTCTTGCAGCAAGTGATTCTGTATGCACTATCTCGATGGATCTTGCACTGTATCTTGATCTTCACATGAAATTGCAAATTGTGTATGGTTGATGGAAGCACACGAAATTGAGCAAATTACACTATGTTCTTGGCTGAATCCTATGGCATGATGATGAATCAGTATGATGAAATTGATTTTGATGGTGATTGGTGAAGAAATTGGTGAATTGAAATGAATTTGCAAGTGAGAGAAAAATGAGAGAAAAGTGTGAATTCTATGGAGTTTTTGCACAAAAATCAGGATTCAACCTTGCACCAATCTGATTTTATGAATTTATAGGGCTCAATGGAAGCTTCTAGATCCATCTTACAACTTCCCTTGCCTTCCAACTTTGATTGATTTTTGAAATGTTTCTTCAAATGCAAGTAACCATAAATAACTTTTCTTTTTCCTTCTAAACTCAAAAAGGTGCTTGAACCATTGTCTCTAAAATGTCTTTTGGACCCAAAATCATATATGGGAAGTCTCCATTTGGACTTATAAATCTCTCAAACCATTTTTCACTTTGACTTTATTTAAGTTATAAGCCATTTTAGTTCAAATTTTGACCAATCATGCAACTTCATGTTATGAGCTTTTCCAACAATTTGTGACCTTCTTTCTAGACTTAAAATCACATTTTGAACAACTTTCATGTTTTGAGTTTTTCCATTTGAGGCTTGGAAATAGGAGATATGGCCTTTGCTTAAAAATGGCCTATAACTGACAAATGACCAAAATACCCTTTGCTTGCCAAGACCATAAGTTGAGTTCCACACATCATATGAAGGCATACTATACCATTCTAGAAAGCTAAGACAATGAGGAACAATTCTTATGTTGACCAAGAATTCATTTGAAATCTCCTTGAGGGGTAAAAATTGCTTGGAAGTCAAGTCACTTTCACAGACAAAATTTCAGATACCTCAGATGACCTGTAACTTGCAAGGACCATAACTTGAGTTCTATAAATCTCCTTGATGTCTTCCACCACTCAAATTAAAGGTATTGAGATCCTCTACAAGTTTCATGTTGGCCAAGGATCCATTTGAAGCTAGCATTTTGACTTATCTTGCTTGGAAATTTGACCTAAACTAGGGGATTTTACACAGAAACCCTAATTTAGAAGCTCCTCTTCTCCTTGATTTCTCTTGATTTATTCTTAGCATATCTCCATATCCTTCTTTATATGTCCAATGATGAACCCCACATCTCTCCACTAGACTTGAATGCCCCTTAAATCAGTCAATTGACCTAGGGTTGACCTAGGGTTGGCCCAGATGAAACCCTAGTTGACTGCCTTCAGCTATAGCTCTTGTGCTCTCATCAATGACTTGTCTCCTTCTCCAAATGGCTTTCTAAGTCTTCCAAGATGTCTAGATACTCCCCATGCTCTCCATTCACCACTCATAACCTCTCTGTTGACCCTCAGATGCCCTCAGATAGGGGATAGGCTCAAGGCTTGATCTGCTGAACTCTCTACTTTCAAATTCTTTTCTAATGACTTGAATGAGATGGAATTAGGATAATAACCTCTTGATAGGCTTCTAGAGATGAGAATAATGATTGGTCCCCTGTTGAATGACTTGCTATGCTTATGCTATGCAGATGGTTAGTCTATGTACATGACTCTATATGCAAATGCTAATGACATTGAAACATAAACCAAGTGAATAAGGTTGGGCAAATTTTAGGGTGCAACACTCTGGCCTCAATTCTTTTCAAGGTCTAACAAATGAATCCTAATCTCTTCACAATTTACTTTTTGTTAAACCTAGTCTTGGGCCTCACAATTGGGATTTTCCCAACTTACCCTCACTAGCTCCTCTTAAATATCCAATTTTCCCTTAGTCAACTTGTATTTTTTTTAAATAATATATTCATATTATATACTATTATTCAAAATAAATAACCCAAATTCCATTAATTTCCAATATTCCACAAAACCACCGAAAATCACCGAAATGTGAATCTTCTTATTTAAATCAATTAAATAAATATTCCAATTAAATTTGGGGTGTTACACCACCTCATAACTATTATCAATGCTGCATTTGTTCCAAGAACGGCCAAGGGTGCATCGTTGTACAAGCAGCCCTTCAAGAGCAAATGGACCTGGGTTGGATCCAGGATCACATAATTTATGGAGTAAACATAGTTTATGAGTTCCCAAGCATTGTTCAAAAATTTTGACATCTGCGTAATGAATGTAAACTTGGTGGCAATGCACTCTAGACAGAGTCAATATCATCATTTACCGTATGAGCATTGCGGGATATGTTCAGAAAATGACCAAGGATGCTACTTCGTATGAGCAACTCTTAAGAATCAGATAGACCGAGGAGAGATCATACCACACAGGATGGTGGGTTATCAGTCAATCAATATGGTTCAAGATTGCTCAAAATAGCACACAATTTGTTACAAAGAACCATCAGTAGAAGGCTTGCATGAACCTGATTGCGTTGGCCCGAATCAACATGATCACTAAACTTGCAAAAAGCGCCGCAAAATCTAAGATGAGATTCAAAGACTTTTAGATCAAAGGGCCATCACAACATTCCAGGAAAGAGAGCCCATTGATTCTGGAATCGATGAAGATGTTTACACCATAATTCCTCTACTCAGTGAACCAAAGCGCGTTGAAATCCCTTTTGATGGTAGAAAGATTCCCAATATCCTCAAACTGGAACCAATATAGGCTATGACAGTAGTAAGAACAATGTGACTCCTTTGGTCATTTTCTTACCAGGTCCAGTACCATACAAATCAGAAAAAGCCATTCCTTATAAGTATAATGCCACCATGATAGAAGATGGAAAGGAAGTTCCACTGCCATCCATTGTCAACATTGATGATATAAGCCGGGTCACCCGAAGTGGTCGTGTATTCAACAAGGGAGTTGAAGAAATTTCTAGGGAGAAGGAAACCCAAATTGAAGTCCCCGATAAGTAGATAGGCCAATTAAATGACACAGAAACTTGTAAAAAACAATGATGAGATTTTGAAACTAATTCAAAAAAGTGAATACAACATTGTGGATCAGTTGTTGCATACTCCTTTCGGAATAGCTGTATTATCTCTTCTGTTGAGCTCAAAAGCTCACAGGAAAGCTCTGCAGAAGGTTTTGGAACAAGCTTTCATGGAACAAGACGTAATAGTAAATGAATTTTATAACATTGTTGCTAACATCACGGCCTGTAATAACTTAGGCTTCAGTGATGAAGAACTCCCGGAGGAGGGTAAAAATCATAACATGGCACTCAATATCATAGTCAACTGCATGGACGATGCTCTAGCTAGCATACTAGTAGACACTGGTTCATCCTTGAATGTCATGCCAAAATCTACTCTTGTGTGGATATCCTTTCAAGGCATCTCCATGAGAGGTAGCGAGATTGTAGTCAAAGCTTTTAACGGATCCAGAAAAACAATTATTGGGAAGTTAAACTTTCCATAACCATTGGTCCTCATACTTTTCAAATCACCTTTAAAGTAATGGATATTCAGGCAATTTACAGTTTTTTGTTGGGACGTCCTTAGATCCATGAAGCAGGAGCAGTCACCTCAACACTTCACCAAAAGCTGAAGTTTGTAAAGAATAACAAATTGGTTACATTATGTGGCGAACAAGCTTTCATTGTAAGAAATCTGTCATCATTTTCCTACTTGGAACCAGAAGAGATCATCAGAACTCAATTTTAGGCCTTATCTATAAGTAACAAGGACAGTCGAGGAAAAGGAGCATATATTTCCTCTTACAAGGACACTCTCCGAGTAATGGAAAGCGGAACGATGAAATGACGGGGACAAGTTGTGATTCCTACTGATAACAAGGAAAGAGAAGGCCTCGGCTACTCTCAAGCATTCACCAAAGTTACAAAGAAGGACAAAGCCATTCGTCCTATTTAGGATTTCTTCCGCAGTGGAGATCTCCTCCACCCAATTTCTTAAGAAGTTGATACCATTGAAGGAGATGACTTTAAGGATACTTCTTCCGATCCAGATGAAGAATGGAAATCATACTTCAACAATGATGGTTATATATCGCAAGAAGAAACATATGTACCCTTTTGTAATCCACAACAATACTTCAGATATATACCACATTTAGACAACAAGATGGTCTACAGAGATCACGATACTAAAGGATGTTTTGCTCCTCCTAAATCATCAGAAGCTGATAGTGTAATGAAAAATAACTTTAAATACAACTTGGATGATCCTATGAATGATCCTATGGATGATATACCCATCTGGGAGCCTAACATGGAAGATCCATGGTATCAAATCCAAGTAGAAAATGCATATCTTCTAAATAGCCATGAAAAAGATTCATCTGTTCCTCCAGAAGAATGAAGGCCTTATCTAAAAAATCCTGAATATGTCAATCATCGTCTTGATGAAGTCGCAAGAATTGCTGGACAAGAGTTTATCAACTTTGCACTACCAGAAATCAACATCATTGAAGAAGATGATTCATCAGAGAACTGGGATACCTTGGGACAGCCAAGCGGCAAGTTTGATTTCCTAGTAAAGTATACTACCCCTAAAAGCTCTCACATCTTGTATGAAGACATCTAACCAATTGGATGGGGATACTCTCCTGTACATGAGAATGCATACGAGAAAACAACAAAAGACCTCTCTTCTAATAACTCTACATGGGAAGAAGACTCTACGGACCCGACTCCACCAGAAGTTAGCACCATTATTGAAGATAATCCTAGGAAGGATGTAGCAGACTTTGTGATACATAGAGGAGTTCGTCACAACTGGATAGTTGTTGATGTCCCAAATGTTGTTCACATATCAAAGTAAATGCCTCGTCTTTATTTTGACCTCTCACCTTGCCTAGGTGAAATGATATTTTATAGAGCATCCCTTGTCTCTAAATTTCTCCTCTACGCTTCACCCAAAGCAGAAGAGTTTTGTTTTATATGGCCTGTGTTTCAAGAATCGGTAAATCATAAATTAAAATGTCATTCTGAATTCCTGCATTTATTTATATTTTTACTTTTTTCTTTTTTTTCTTCAAGAAATGGTAATCCTAAAACAAGCAAAAAAATATAACTAACAAACATTTTCAAAAAAACTGCACACACTTTTGCATTGTAATTTGTTTTATAAGAAAGGCATGAAAGACATGACCCAATGCCTTCTCCTAACCTTGAGTTCCCGATATTCGAAGCTAAATACAAAGAAGACAAAGAAATTCCAGATGAGATCTCCCGACTACTTAGACAGGAGAAAAAATCCATTCAACCCCACAAAGAGCAGTTGGAAATGGTCAATTTGAGTTCAGAAGAAGAAAAGAAAGAAGTTAAAATTGGGGCACTGCTCAGTACAACTGTCAGAGAAAGTATGATAAAGCTTCTAAAAAATTTTCCCATATGTGTTTTATTGGTCCTACCAAGATATGCTAGGGTTGGAAACCAACAATATGGAGCATCATTTTTCGTTAAAGCCAAAATATCCGCCAGTTAAACAAAGGTTGAGAAGAACTCACCCATATATGGCCATCAAAATTAAGGAAGAAGTTCAAAAGCAGATTGATGCATGCTTCCTTGCCACATCAGAATACCCTCAATGGCTAGGCAACATAGTACCTGTTCCCAAAAAGGATGGAAAAGTCGTGATTTATGTAGACTATAGGGATCTAAATAAATCCAGCCCAAAGGATGACTTTCCCTTACCGCATATCGACATGTTGGTTGACAGTACTACAAAATTAATAGTATTCTCCTTCATGGACGGATTCTCCAATTATAATCAAATCAAAATGGCACCAGAAGATATGGAGAAGACTTTATTTATCATGCTCTGGGGAACCTTTTATTACAAGGTAATGCCTTTCGGTCTAAAGAATGAAGGCGCAACCTACCAAAGGGTCATGACAACCCTGTTTCATGACATGATACACAAAGAAATTGAAGTATATGTCGATGACATGATTGCTAAATCCAGAACTGAAGAAGAATACATAGAACATTTATCAAAATTATTCCAGCGTCTGAGGAAATACAAACTTTGCTTGAATCCCAACAAATGCACATTTGGTGTTTGTTATGGAAAAATCTTAGGTTTTATTGTTAGCCAAAAGGGAATTGAAGTCGATCTTGACAAAGTCAAGGCCATTTAAGAAATGCCTTCACCCAAGACTGAGAAACAAGTGAGAGGATTCTTGGGGCGTTTGAACTACATTTCAAGGTTCATATTCCTCATGACTGTGACATGCGCGCCAATTTTAAAACTCCTCAATAAAGATCAAGGTTGCGTATGGACGAAAGATTGCTAGAAATCTTTTGAAAGTATCAAGGAATATCTTCTTAAGCCACCTATTATGTCTCCTCCAGTGGAAGGAAGACCCCTAATTATATACTTAACTGTCTTAAAAGATTCCATGGGCTGTGTGCTTGGCCAACAAGACAAAATAGGAAGAATAGAGTATGCCATTTACAACCTGAGTAAGAAATTTACGGACACGAGACTCGATACTCTATGCTTGAGAAAACCTATTGCGCTTTAGCTTGAGTTGCTAAACTTCTTCGCCAATATATGATTTATCATACCACTTGGTTAATCTACGCAATGGATCCGATCAAGTATGTCTTTGAGAAACATGCTTTAACCGGAAGAATTGCCCGTTGGCAGATGTTGTTATCAGGATATGACATCGAGTACCATGCTCAAAAAGCTGTCAAAGGAAGTATTCTCGCTGATCATTTATCCCATCTAGAAATTGATAACAATGAATCTCTCATATTTGACTTCCCCGATGAAGATGTGATGTATCTAAAGATGAAAGATTGTGATGAACCGTTACTAGATGAAGGACCGGAGCTAGGATCCTGTTGGAGTCTAATGTTTGATGGAGCTGTTAACACTTATGGAAATGGAAATAAGGAAATAATTGTTATGCCTCATGGTACCCACATTCCCTTCACCGCTAGATTGACATTCAAATGTACAAACAACGAGGCCGAGTATGAAGCTTGCATCATGGGTCTCAAAGAAGCCATTGAATTAAGGATAAATAATCTGGATGTGTATGAAGACTCTTTACTGGTTATAAATCAGATCAAAGGAGAATGAGACACACATCAACCTGGTTTAATTCCTTATAAAGACTACGCAAGAAGGTTGTTACCTTTCTTACACAAAGTTGAATTTCATCACATTCCTCGTAAAGAAAACAACATGGCTAATGCACTTGCTACCTTATCCTCCATGATTAATGTGAATCATTGGAACGATGTACCCAAGATTAATATGACACGCCTTGATAGGCCCGTTTACATATTCACAATGGAGGCAGTCATTGATGACAAACCCTGGTATCACGACATCAAGTTCTTCCTTCAAAGACAAGAATAACCATTTGAGGCATCAAGGAAAGACAGGAAGACTCTCTGAAGTCTGGCTGGCAACTTCTTTGTAAACAATGAGGTTTTATACAAAAGAAACTTCGACATGGTTTTGCTCAGATGCGTGGATAGAAACGAAGCAAACTTACTGATGAAAAAAATTCATGAAGGCTTCTTTAACACTCATGCCAATGGACACACAATGTCAAGAAAGATGTTAAGAGCATGAAATTATTGGCTAACAATGGAATCCGATTATTAAACATACATGAGGAAATGTCACAAATGTCAGATTTATGCCAACAAGATTCATGTGCCTTCGAATCTTCTCAAAATTTTATCCTCTCCATAGCCCCTTTTATATATGGGGGATTGATATGATCGACATGATCGAGCCTAAGGCTTTATATGGACATCTCTTCATCTTGGTTGATATTGATTATTTCACCAAGTGGGTCGAAGCAACATCATACACCAATCTAACTAGATAAGTGGCGGTCTGGTTTATCAAGAACAATCTCATCTGCCGCTATAGTGTCCCAAGCCAGATCATTACTGATAATGGATCGAACTTGAACAAAAAAATGATGAAGGAATTATGTGCTGAATTTAAAATTGAACATCATCATTCATCTCCCTACCGACCTAAGATGAATGGAGCGGTAGAAGCAACTAACAAAAATATCAAAAAGATCATTCAAAAGATGGTTGTGACTTACAAGGATTGGCACGAAATGCTCTCGTTTGCCCTTCATGGATATCGCACATCCGTTCGTACTTCAACAGGGGAAACCCCTTTCTCTTTGGTATATGGAATGAGAGCCTTTCTCCCTGTAGAAGTTGAAATCCCATCAATAAAAGTCTTGATGGAAGCCAAGCTAACGGAAGCTGAATGGTGTCAAAACAGATATGATGAACTGAATCTAATCGAAGAAAAGAGGATGAAGGCTTTATGCCATGGTTAGTTGTATCAACAAAGAATGAAGAAAGCTTTTGACAAATAGGTTCAACCTCGAGTATTCAGAGAAGGCGACCTAGTGCTCAAGAAGATCCAATCTTTCCTCACCGACTCCAGGGGAAAATGGACTCCAAATTACGATGGCCCACATGTTGTTAAAAAATCTTTCTCAGGTAGTGCCTTAATGCTTACAACTATGGATGGTGAAGAACTCACTCGTCCTAAAAATGTTGATGCAGTCAAGAATTACTTCGCCTAAAAAGAAATAAAAGAACAACTCGCTAGGTTGAAAACACAAAAAAGCAGCATAGGCAAAAAGTAGTGTCTCGATGGACGGAAAACCCGAAAGGGCGGTCCAGGAAAAAAAATTAGAGACATAAAAAGAAAATAACTATCCCAGTAGATTGAAAACCTGAAAAGGAAATCTAGGAAAAAGTTAGGGATTTATGGCAAGTAACTACATCCAACGAGATTGGATCATCTAAAGCAATCTCATTTGTCAAAGAATCCTCAGTCAGGTCACCTTCAACAGAAGCTCAAGAATACTCGAAATTCAAAGTTTTTAAAAGGATAGTGGTCATATATTTCAATGTATCCCTTTCCCTTTAAATTACCATTTCTTAAATTTGTAATGCTCCATGGAATCACGCTTTTGGCCGATTACCATTCTATCAATGAAAACTTGAGCCTTATGCACATTTGATTGCAATTCTTGTTTTATTCTGCCTTGCAAAATGACATTTTTATTTATTGGTATTCATTCTTGAAAAAAAAGTTTTTACTTTTGCTTTCAAAATAAAGACGAGAACTTCCTTTGATTTATGAACACAAGAAAGAATATCAATAGTTTCTCTAAGAACGATCAAACCTCGCAATACAAAATCAAGATGAAATTTGATCCCTTTCCTCAGAAGAGTGCTTTCAAAATCTCCAGTATGCAAGATTGGCCGAGTATTCGGTGTTATTTTGTTTTTACCGCCAGTTCTTGACTCACATCTATTTTGTCAGCATAAACATAACATTCATTCATACATCATGCATAGTTGAATTCATGATTCATATTCGTATACATCTCTTGACATGGTTCGCTCACTTTGGTCGTGTTTTTCCCCAAGTAGAGTCGTCAACTTTAAGTAGAATATGTATATCCTTTCCAACTCCCCGCTGAGTTTGACCCTCGTGGAAGTTTTGCTTCAGTACACCTCTCCACACTTGGATAGGGTAAATTTCCATTTTGAGTTCATTCCTCATTGTAAAGTGTCTTGTTTAAAAAGTCTCTCTCCATTTTATTCTTGGATTGAATTTGGTCCTTGACCATTTTGATAACTTGAACCTTTAAAGAATGAGATGGAATTTATCTTTTGCGCCTATTAAACCTTACTCTTCCCAGCGGAGGCACACTTTTCTTTCTAAGATTAAGGTAAATTCCCCAGTGGAAGCCTCTTAGTAAAACCTCTTAGAAAAAAAAGGGAGATATCACATCCCCAGGAAATCTATATTAATCAACAAACAACTGGATAAATCTATTCTACTTTAGAATCTACACCTGACAAACAAGTGGCAATCTCTTTGTTTGAGAAACTTATTTACATTCCTGAATTTCCCAGTGAATCGGCAAATGGCAATCCCTTCCCAAAAAGTTTGCCCCTCTTTCAATAAAGTCATCAACACCTCAAAACTGTCCTACATCACATGGCATCTCACCGAAGAAGTCTCAAAGGGAAGTATGATGGAATTTTTCGGTAAATGGCATCTCAGTAGAGAAGTTTTCAAAACTCTACATTTCAGACAATGGTATTCCCCAACAAGTATGACATCAGATTGTCACTCATCCTATGGCATCTATGCAAAGAATTCTCGAAGAGAAGTATGATGAAGTCTATTTTTCATCAAATATTTATCTCCCCAGTGAATCTCGGCGAGAAGTTTGGTGAGGACCATCACAGATTGTGTCTCTTTATTTGAGAAATTTGTCCCGCACATCTCCTCGAATATTCCATGTGAAGTTATTGGTCCACAATGATCACCTTTTCCAGAGCTTGTTATCTCAACCTTTTCAAGAGAAATACTTGATAAGAAGAAACGAAGACCAGTTCCATGGCTAAAAACCAGGATCGAGGGGAAGTTTATTTCAGAAACGAAGACCAGTTCCATGGCTAAAAACCAGAATCGAGGGGATGTTTGTTTCAGAAACGAAGACCAGTTTCATCGCTCACGACTAGAAACACGGGGAAGTTTCACCCTTTCTAAGTAAGATTATTTAGTTAAAGAAGATGAGTAAGCGTGTTCCGACGATATGAGCCTGTTACCATTGAAATTATCAAAATCATAGTCGTATCCCCCTGATGAAGTTATCATCTTCCCAATTAGTGAATATACTTCCTTGTTTCCCAGCTGACTACATCCTTATTCTTTATTTCTTTCCTTAGTGAATAATTCTTTAATCCCCAGCAATTCGAATTATTATTAGTATTCTATGGTTTCATCCTCCCAAGTATCATGTCTTGCATTCACAAGCATCACATCATTTATGGCATCTTAAGATCCAAAATTTGTGCATTTTTTGTTGTATTTAAGTCTCTTCTATCAGATCGAAACTAAGATATCAATCTTCGCATCTCCAGATAGGAGAACCTTAAATTCGGGCATCTGTCATACCCTACTTTTTGACCCTAAGATCTCACATCATTTGCATTTCATTAGCATCATATGTGTGAGTATTTTTTATCCATTACTAACTCATTTGGATATACAAAGATTGTTTTTTGTTTCATTTGGTTACCAATTAGGGTTTCAAGCCTCAAAAGGGATCCAAACAAAAGATCAATCAATAATGGGAATGATATTCAACTTACCAAGTCCTTTATTAATTCATAAATATCAATAAATTTCCTCCCTCAAGAATCAAGACAAGTCTACATCCTTTCAAGTCAATTAAGCCCCAAGTTCATCTAGTGCACCAATTAGGGTTTTGGTTGATCTGGGCCTCAAAACTAAAATTTTTCATCTGGGCATGATTCATTACCTCAAGATATGTTTCAAGGACCTCAAATGCCACACATTACTCTATTCATATGATTGGATAAGAAATGCAAGGATTCAAATTCATCTGGACCACAAACTAGGGTTTTTGATGAAAAGTCAATTGTATCTTTGACTTTTGACCAAGACATGATCTCAAAACTTAGGGCATGATTCAAAAAACCAAAAAACACCCTTTTAGGCCATCCATAGTGTTAAAATAGGCCAAAGGTTTTATTTCATAAAAGATCACAAAGTTCAAAATTCATCTGATACAAAAAGTCAACTGTGAAAATCGAGTTTGACTTTTGTAGTTTTTGGTCAACCAAGGTTTCTTCAAGTCAAGAATAATGCTAATATGTGATCGGAATCATGATTCATCAAGAAAAATCAATAAAAGTGAGGTTACTTGTAAAGAGGTGTTGCACCCCAAAATTTGACCAACATTTATTTACCCATCAAGAGTTGTATGAGACTTTGAAGCTAGCCAAGAAGGTTATTCAGGTGTTCAAAGATTGATATCCTTGTCAGAGAACTCAAGAGATCCTCAGAGAGATTGGTTGAAACCAAGGGTGTGTGTCTCATAACTTGAGAGTTGTGGGAGCTCCCCAGATGATTCTGAGACTATGAGAATGGACTTGAAGCTTTGAGAAAGCTTATGATATGTCTTGAAAGCCATCATGAAGCCTAGAGAGGTCATTGTACAAGAATTCAGAAGATTCAGCCATGAGTGGTGGAATTAGGGTTTGACTGGGTCAACCCTAGGTCAACTGATGATTTGGAGAGGGTTGAGACCCAATCCAAGAGCCATGTGATCATGGAATGATGTATTGAGATTCTATAAGGATGATTCATAGACCAACTCATCATGATTGAGGAGTTTGAGAAGTTTTAAGCTAGGGTTTCTAAGGCTTGACAGTGTAAAATCCCCTAGTTTGATCCCTATCTTCAAGGCAGTTTAGCTCAAGAGGTGATTGTCATCTCATCTTCCCCACAACATGAATGTTGTAGAGCTTGTTCTTAGCTTTAATTTGAGTACTATAAGTCCTTGATAGGATTTGTATAGCTCAAGTTATGACTTTGACAAATTACAGGTCATCTGAGGTATGTGAATCTGGGTCCTTGAAAGTCACCCAACTTGCATCCAACGTTTGCCCTAGTAGGATGATTCCTATGAACTCTTGGTCAACATGAATGTTGTAGATAATTTTCTTAGCTTTCTAGAGAGTACTAGAAGTCCTTTATAGGATTTGTAGAACTCAACTTATGGCTTTGACAAGTCAAGGGCATTTTGGTCATTTGGAGGTTATAGGTCATTCCAAGCATAAGGCCATATCTCCTATTTCCAAGCTTCAAATGAAAAAACTTCAACATCAAACTTTCTTAGAATGATGTTTTAAGGCTAGTAAGGAGGTCATGAGATGTTGAAAAGGCTTGTATCAAAAAGTAATGAAAATGGCCTAAAATGGAGGCATAAGTTAATTAAGGTGAAATTGAAAATTGGAAATCCCAAGTTATACATCCAAACCATGTCATATAATAGGTCATTTTGACTCCAAAGGACATTCTAAGAACAATGGTTCATCCACAATTTTGATTTGGGGCTTAGATCATAGGGCTGCTTTGGAAATGGCTTACTTGCATATTAAGGTACCAAAGCAAAACTCAACAAAACTCAATGAACAAGTTGGTTATGCACTGTAACACATCATAAATCTCATGTGGGGAGAATTTCAAGTCAGTTCAAAAGGTTACAAGAAGCTTGGCATGAGATAGCATGTAAGGAGAATTGAAATCAAAATGTCATGACATGAGATTTCCAAATACTCATTGGATTGTCCTAGAGGGTTCTAGATGATTCTAAACCACTCTATATAACATGTATAACTTGCCCAGATGCAAGGTTGGTGAGAATTGGTGCAGATAAGAGAGAGTGAGATCAAGAATCTTCCATTGCAAGTCAAGTTTCATTTCTTCATTCTTCTTCATTTCCATTCATTCTTTCCATTCAAACACATTCCATACATCATAGTGAAGCTATGCAGATTGAATTGAGATCAAATCCATGGTGAATTGAAGAGTTGGTGATTGAAATTTCAAGGTAGCAAGTCAGAATCGAATTCTGAGATTGAGGCTTCCTCCATCAAAATTGTTGCCAACAGTAGCAAGATTGGCATCTAGGGAAACTTTCTGAAGAGTTTCAAGGTCTGAATTGGTGGATTTCATCATCTGTTCATCAAGATTAACCAGGTTTGCAAATTCTTCCCTACACCATGTTTTAGGCATAATTAGGTTAATTTGTTAGTGTAGAAATGTTAGAGACCAATAAGGGATGGATTTTGGAGAGTTAGGGATCAATTGGTGAAGATTGGATTATGGACACCATTTTTGTTTGACCTTGTATCTTGCTGAATCTTGAGTAATAATCTTAGTTCTTTAGTGAAGGTTGATCAGTGATAGGAGGTGAACATTTTAGTGTAAGCAATTTCAAGAATCTTGAGTTTTGATGTTCAAGCATAATTTGAGGTTTGATTCGTGTTTTAAGTTTGGGTGAGATTCAATGGAATTTGAGATTATGATTGTGTTCAGCATGAAAAATGGAGCGTGTTAGGGTTTTAAACTTTGAGTTTTGATGAAGATACGAGGGTTCACGATTGGGGAGGAGGGATGTTCTTGAGCTCTGTTTTAATGGAGGTCTCCCTCTAGAAATTTGAAATTGGAGAAGACGACCATGAAACCATTGGATCAGGCGTGGACCAGTTGACTGATGGAAGATCCAAAGGCCAGGATTTGATTTCACGTGTGAAGGAAAAGTCTGAAGCATGATGAAACGAGGCGTTTCATTAAACCTGAGTTTTGGGCTTAAGTGGATCCAATGACTAATCCCACCCCCAATCAAGGCCCACTTGGATTTTACATTGAATATCATTGCTATTCCCACCGTGTTCTTTTTCTTTATGTTTTTAATTAAATTTCTGATTAATGAATGGGCTTAGAGCTTATGCTATCTGAACCCCCCCATTTTCAGCCCATATGAAATCTGAACTGCATCTGTTTGCTAGCTGCACCCCAGTTTAATAGTTTCATTTTATTTTTCTTCCATTTTATTTCAAACTTTGGAAAATCATATTAAATGGAAAATTAATGATTTTTTAATGGGAAGTTTTGCTCCCATTTCATATTCATGTCTAGAAAAATATAAAATAAAAATATTTTCCTTTCATGCATTTTTAGTATTTTTTGTATATTTTCTACTTTTATTGCATTTTATTTCTTTTATGTTGATCCATGAATTTGTAGAATTTTGTTTAGGTAGTTCCTTTAACATTTTTAGGCCATTATTTTTAGGATAGTTAAATATATGCCTTAGCTTCCCCCTGGATTTATTCCATAATTTTGTGATGAATTTTAGGATAGTTTTGTTTAGATGACATTAGGTTGTGTAGAATTAGGTCAAACTTCAACATAAGTCCATAATAACATTAGAATTTTGGGTTTTTAGGGCAAATTAGACTATGGGGCATATAAGGGTATTAAGGGTAGGTATGTAGGATCCCTTAGGAATTATATTAGGATTTAATATAGTAGTATACTATTTTTAGATGATTTTTGTAGTTGATGATTGTTTGTGTTGCCCTTGGGGGCTTGTATTGTTGTTTGCTCTGCTTTGTGGGCTTGGAGAGCTTGGTATTGTTCTAAGGAGCATTGAGGAGCATAGTAGAAGATTTGAAGATGGATTAAGGAGCTTGAGAGCTTGATCTTATTTGTTTTGTTGTTGTTTTAGGGTTAGGGATTAGGAAGAGTTTAGACCTAGTTAACTTCTTTCTTAAACATGGATGGTATCTTTCACCTCCATTCCTCCCTATGATTCAAAGTCCTTCCATGGTATACACCTCTCTCCTTTGGAGGGATAAGTGATGTACCTAGGAAGTAGAACTTTTGAGGGAACCATTCCTTTGATGTTGGACCCTTATAGGTCACCTTTGGTGGTCAATAAGCAGTTCAATATCCCCAGCTTATCCAGTAAGTGATTTTCTCTAGTTTGATTATCCTGAGAGGTGTTGAGCTTGAGTGTGAAGATGAAGACTTCATTGAAGAGTTGAAGAGGATGAATCCTTGAGTATTGCCATTCCAGCTGAAGCTTCAAGAACAACAAGAGCAAGTTGATACTTGAAGACCCCTGAAGATTAGGTGAAGCCTGAAGGTGGAGCTGATCAAGAAGCTGAAGCTTAAAGGAGGAGATAAGTTGAAACTTATGTTGAAGGATTGAAACCTGGAAAAGAAAATTGATATCTGTCAAGAGTGATGGAAGTCTGAAGACTGAATAGCTGTTGGAGAAGTTGAAGCTTGAAGTTGAGAGAGGAGTTGATCTGCTTTCTTTTTCTTTGTTGTATTGACATGTTTTGTTTGACTTGCTTGATGCATTAGGATAAGTCCATATCTAGAATAAGTAGAATCTAGGAGCATGATTGCACTAGAGGTTGAGTTGCTCTCTCTGCTTGTATTGTTACTGCGTGGCTTTGCTTGCGGGTATTCGGTAGAGCCCAGCTCCCTTGCCCATGTGGTTTGTTTGTCTGATGGCATTTTATTTCATTTTATCTGTATGATTGCAGTTTACTGTTATTGCTTGATAGCATGATGTTTTATATTTCAGTATGATTACTGTTATCCATTCTGGCTTGAGGTTGAGATGAGCTTGTGGAGGCTGAAGCCCCACACACATTTCCTCCCTCACGTGCATTGCATGCATTTTACTGTTAAAGCTGATGCTTTGTCTGTTTTGGTGTATCACTGACATGATCCCTTAGGACTCTCATTTCCTTTGATAAGGAATTGATGATAGAACTTTAGGTTGAAACCTATGCATGACAACTTTTAGGAGTTCCCTGTTCAAACCTCAACCATAGGATGAATCCATGGCATGACAACAGTAGGACTTGATAGTCTCCCTCCTAGTTGGGCCTGTTCTCTTCTCATCTCGAAACAGTTTAAGATACAGTAATCATGAATGATTTCTTTCGTACGTTACGAGCCTTAAGCTATCTGAGAAAGGATTGTGGGAGAGTTCTTTTCCACAGTCTGAATGTTTAGTATGGTACCCTTTGGGTGACATGCGACGCATTCACTCTCAGGTCATAGTCTCTAGTGCGGTTGAAATTGCAAACACAATAAAAAACACTTCTTTCGTAAAAGACAGGAAATAAACCGTAGTTCCCCGAACTACGTGAGCTCTGATCTCTCATGCCTGTTGAGAGTGTGTAGGTACAAGATGGCGATGTCTTGGCGAGCTACCTCCCCCCATTACCCGTCGTAGGTCGAACTACGTTGACTCTGATTTCTCATTCTCTGATGAGAATACGTAGGCATAAAGTGCGACGCTTTGCCAAGTCATTTTCTTTTCTGTTTTAAACCGGCCTTGATAGGTAGATAGAATGAAACCAACCCGTCCGAGTAAACACAACAAGCATGGATCCCGTCGAGTAAGACGGACGTGAGGGGTGCTAATACCTTCCCCTTGCGTAACCGACTCCCGAATCCAGACAACGGTTGCGACGACCTTGTCTTACCCTTTTTCATAAGGTTTTTCTGATCGTTTCCTTTCCCGCTCTGAGGGATAAATAACGAAAGGTGGCGACTCTTCTGTTGTGCCGGCACCTTATTTTCGCGCAAGCGACAGCTGGCGACTCTGCTGGGGATTCCAACGGTTCCCTGCAAGAGTCAATCCTAACGCTTGTATGTTTACTTGTTGGGTTTATTTATCGCATTTTACTTCTCGTACTTTATTTCCCGCATTTTATTTTCAGTATAATATGATTATCTGTGCTGTTGTGGGATGGGAGTTCTGATGAGTGAGAAGCCAGACCCAGGCTTGAGTGCACTATAGACTTAGAGTGGAAATTAGTGGGCGCGTGCTTACTTTGCAGGCACTAGTGTCTCATGAAATCCACGCTCAGACGAGGTTCATCCGGTTGGCTTCTCTTTCAACCCTTTGGGTTGAGACGGTTGATGGTTTGGTGGATTGTCGACTCTGGGGACCGATCATTTGTGATTCAGCCGAGTGAGGCCGCTTCATGAGCTGGTGATGCCACACCTTCTGGGTATCGTATCACCCCTCTTGAATGTCTGTGACCTGATGAACGCATATGATGCCGAACTTGAGTTAGTTTAGGGCCATACCTGTGAGCAGGGTTGGGTTCATTGCAGGAAACTTTGACCTTCAGACTACCTGGTTTTCTTGATAGTGAATCAGTTTTGTTGGTACCAGGGTTTCTCAGTTGCAGTATGTCTGTTCTTGATAGAGCAGGTTTTGATCAGAGGATCTTATCATCAGGTGTATGTCTGTTCTTGATAGAGCAGGTTTTGATCAGAGGATCTTGTCATCAGGTGTATGTCTGTTCTTGATAGAGCAGGTTTTGATTAGAGGATCTTATCATCAGGTGTATGGCTGTTCTTGATAGAATAGAGTTTTGTCATCAGTTGTTTGTTCTTGATAGAGCAGATTTTTGGGTCTGAAGATCTCATCAGCAGATGTTTTTTGTTCTTGATAGAGCAGATTTTTGGGTATGAAGATCTCATCAGCAGATGTTGTTTGTTCTTGATAGAGCAGATTTTTGGGTCTGAAGATCTCATCAGCAGATTTTTGGGTCTGAAGATCTCATCAGCAGATGTTGTTTGTTCTTGATAGAGCAGATTTTTGGGTCTGAAGATCTCATCAGCAGATTTTTGGGTCTGAAGATCTCATCAGCAGATGTTGTTTGTTCTTGATAGAGCAGATTTTTGGGTCTGAAGATCTCATCAGCAGATGTTGTTTGTTCTTGATAGAGCAGATTTTTGAGTGGGGTCTGAAGATTTCATCAGCAGCTGTATGTTTGTTCCTGATAGGGCAGATTTTTTATTGGGGTCTGAAGACCTCATCAGCAGATATTTCTGGATTCTACATCAGAGGTCCTTATCATCAGACATTTGTTCTTGATAGGGCAGAATTATGATTTTATGTATATGGTCCTATGGTTGTTCTTGGCAGATCAGATTTGTGGTCCTACACCGGGGTTTCCTTCTTATCAGTGATTGTTGATACAGAATCTCCACAGCACCAGTTACCCGGACCTCTTATTGCATGATTGCATTTTGCATTAGTTTGCATATTCATTTGCATTTCATTAACGTGTGTCTGTGTTGCAGGTACCGTTTTCCCCGATCCAGGATTTCTTGCCTCCTATTGTATTGTTATGGGCTCTCTGAGGAAGACCGTGGCTTACAAGTTCCCTACCCCTGATGTGGTTAAGTTGACTGGTTTGATAGCTCTAGCAGATGATTCTGTGAGGGATGAGTTCAGGAACTCTTACGGCAGGTTGCTCAGTTTGGTTCATAAGCCTTCTGTATTCGAGTTGAATGGGTTGCACACTCTGTTGCAGTTCTACGACCCTCCGCTGAGATGTTTCACTTTTCAGGACTTTGTTCTCGCACCTACGCTGGAAGAGTATGCTGATTTGCTAGGTGTGCCTATCAAGAGGCAGATGCCTTTTGTTCACATGGATGCTGAGCCTGATCTGGCTGGTTTAGCTCCTTCACTTCACCTGGACGCCTCCGAGTTAGTATTGACTAGTTGGAACAAGGTTCCTGGGTTTTCATTACAGTTTCTGGTAGGTAAAGCTCAGCAGTGTGCCAATGACGGGTGTTAGATCGCATTTAATGCCATCCTCGCGCTATGCATATATGGCATCATCCTGTTCCCTAATATGCCCGATTTTGTAGACTTTGATGCGTTTCATATCTTTGCTTCAGGGAATCCAGTCCCTACCTTGATAGGAGATGTCTATCACTCAGTCCACTACAAAAATGAGAACAGGAGGGGGAAGAATGTCTCGTGCTGCGTACCCTTGCTGTACAAATGGCTTGATAGTCATCTGCCCAAGAGGGGTCCCTTTGTCCTGTCTGCAGCCACAGCGGAGTGGCCTGAGCATCTGATGAGTTTATCTGCAGAGGATATTGATTGGTTCGACAGAGATAGGTTGGGTACTGAGGTGATCTTCAGTTGCAGTGGGTTCCCTAACGTGCCTTTGATAGGTAGGAAGGGCTGTATAAACTACAATCCGTCGTTGTTGGTCCGCCAGTTCGCGTATGCTCTGAGAACTCCGCCGAAGGATGAAGAGGTACAGGAATCTCTGTACCTCACTGGTACTCTAGAGGGGGATCTGCTGTCCAAGCTTCAGCACGCGTGGAATGGTATCAGTAAGCGAGGAAAGCCTCTGCTGGGAAAAAGCAACAGTCAAGCCTACCCTCCATATTTGACATGGATCAGAGCCAGGGCCGATGCTATAGGGATGCTGTTTCCTCATGCCAAGCCAGAAAGTCCTCCAATGATCGAATAGCCTACTAATGTGCCCATTCAGCAGCATAACCAGGTATTAGCTGAGCGGGATGAATTGAAGCGGGCGAACGAAGAACTGGAGAAGGAATTAGCTCAGCTCCGAAGCGAGAGGAACGAAGCCGTTCATTCTTTCAAAAGGCAAACAGAGTTGGTGAACCAGCTGGGTACAGACCTGACTAAGCAGATAGCCGAGCGTGAACGCATGGGTCGAGACTTCAAAGCTGTCAACGACGTACTGGCTACGAAGAAGCAGCACTTGGACGAGGCATATCAGAGGATATCCAAGTTCAACCAGCACTGGAAGGCTTCCCTGGCCACCAGGAAAGAGCGGGAGGATAAGTTGATGCTGCAGATCTCCAAGCTGGAAGCCCAGGTGAAGGACAGTGAGCAGAGGTTTGATGAAGAAACCGCCCGCAGATACGCCGCCGAAGGCGAGCTCAACAAAGCTCTCGCTAACCTGAAGGAGCGCAAGCTGACGTTTGAGTCCAAAAAGCGGAAATTAGAAGATTTCTTCGGCGAAGGAGCATGGGAAAGTTCGGTTGAGGGACTTCAATATACCATAGTGCAGAGGGAATTACTCGTCGAGGGGTTGCTCACTCTGCCAGATCATCCAGAGACGAAGGAGTTGTTAGAAGAGTATCGCGCCCGTGGCCGTACTTGACTATGTGTATTCCTTTTGTTTTGATCATTGTTGTACGCTGACCATCACCAGGCTTGTTGGCTGAGGTCACGCTGTTGATTCGTCTTGTACTCGCTGATGCTATGTACTGCCTTGATAGGCTTTCTTTATATATGAGATTGTTGTTTCCATGATTGGGCTCGGACTTCTTCTTATTATTATTATCAGCACTGGCACTCAGGCACTAGGATCGGGGGAAATCTCCCAAACACACAGACACACGCATGCATTTGCATGAAGCATTTGCATGACGCACATTTTGTTGTTTTTCCTAACCCTTTAGTGTTTACAGGTTTTTCAGGTTTACAGGTCCCAAGCTGTTTCCGGTGGTTCCAGGATTGATCAGAGACTAATTCACCGTTATCCGACTATAGCTAATCAGACCAGGATCATGGATCAAGTGCAAACAGACGTTCAGGAGCTCCGCGAGAGGATGGATCGCTTCATGGAACTCATGCAAGTGGTCGCCAATGGTCAGGACCAGCTCAGGACTTTGGTTCAGCCTTTGAACTCCAGGGTTGATAGCAACGGCATACTCCATGGCGGGGCCGTGCCTACTCCTCCACCAGTTGATACTCCGCAGAATGGTGTCCCCATGGCCGGGGGCAACAACAGTGCTAATGGCAACGTGATGGCCAACATCGGACTCAACACGATGGGCGTCGGCAATGGGAGTCTGGGAGCTAATGTCAACATCGGGCCGGGCAACGGCAATGCAGGCGTCAGGAATCTGTTGGTGCCTCAACCATGGCTTGAGGATCATCAGGATGACGTGTTCTCTCAAAGAGGTGCTGAAGGGGAGCTGAATGCTGAAGCGCGGCTCAGGTTCAAAGCACTTGAGGATAAAATGAGAGATATTGAGAATCAGAATACTTTGGGCGTTGATATGTCCAAGCTGGGATTAATTGCTGATTTCAAGGTACCTCCTAAGTTCAGGGTACCTGACTTTAAGAAATATAAGGGCACCACTTGCCCTCGTGTCCATCTTAGATCGTACTACAGGAAGATGTCTGCCTATTCCGAGGACAAGAAGTTGCTGATGCACTTCTTCCAAGACAGCCTTTCTGGGCCATCCCTCGAGTGGTACATGGGCCTGGAGCCCACTAGCGTGCGCACATGGAAGGATCTCGCTGAAGCGTTTGTCCACCATTACCAGTACAATAGTGACTTGGCCCCGAACCGAGTCCAGTTGCAGAACCTATAGCAGAGGAATAATGAAGGATTTAAGGAGTACGCCCAGCGGTGGCGTGAGTTGGCAGCCCGGGTTCAGCCACCGATGGTTGAACGCGAGCTCGTGCAGATGTTTGTAGCTACCCTCCCAGGGGTTTACTATGAAAAGTTAGTCAGCGGTATGTCGGGGACGTTCTCAGCTCTCATTATCATGGGCGAGCACGTCGAGAATGGAATCAAGATCGGGAAAATTCAAGGTGAGTCATCCTCAGCCGGAGGAGGTGGAAAGAAACCTTATGCTGGTAAACGACGAGAAGGAGAAGCGAGCGCTGTGACCAACGCTCGAAGAAAGGGAAAAGGCCCTCAACAGCAGATAGCCAGTATAAATATCTCAGCGGCTCCACAGCAGCAGCAGCAACCGAATCAACAGGGATATAGAAAATACCAGAATCGGGCACCTTTGGCAAACCGTCACTTCGAGGCACCACCCATGTCGTACGCGCAACTCTTGCAGACTTTGCTTCAGCTTCAGTTGGTTCAGAAAAGGACGATGGCTCCCTTGACAGGGGCACCTCCACCAGGGTACGACGCAAATGCCACTTGCGACTTCCACTCAGGGGCACCTGGCCACACAATCGAGAACTGCAAAGCCTTTAAGCACAAGGTGCAGGACATGGTAGATGCCAAGATCATTAACTTCTCCGATAATGTGCCCAACGTTACGAAGAATCCTATGCCGAATCATAGGGGAGGCAAAGTGAACGCCATTATCGAAGAAGAAAGTGCAGATCTGTTGACTGATGTCAGAGACCTCAAGACGCCGCTTAGCTTCGTTAAAGCTAAGTTGTTGAAAAGAGGGTTCTTTCCAGGATGCAGAGAACTATGCATGGACTGTGCCACACGTTCTGATGGATGTGAGCAGTTGGTTGAAGGAATTCAAAGTCTGATGACTGAAGGGATTCTGCAGTTTAGCCGGAAGGCTGAAAGTGTAT
Organism: Lathyrus sativus; assembly: GCA_963859935.3. Lineage (NCBI taxonomy): Eukaryota > Viridiplantae > Streptophyta > Magnoliopsida > Fabales > Fabaceae > Lathyrus > Lathyrus sativus. The sequence goes on along the minus strand of OZ012740.1, from coordinate 452,601,956 downwards.
TAGGAGAGGTAGTATTGAAGCAGGCCGACGAAGTCGCCACCATCACCATCCCTCGCCGGCCGATAACCATTTCTGCGCCCAGACCGCCTACCATCACTATTACCAAAGCTGGGCCAATACCATTCGAGAGCACTAACTCCGTTCCGTGGCATTATGGGGCTGAAGTCTATTGCAACGGACAGAAGTTGGAGCTGGAACCGTATGGGTCGACTACGGAGAATCTTGCGGGAGTCAGTGGTATTACTCGCAGCGGAAGAGTATTTGCACCGCCAGAGGTCGTGGCAGATAAAGCGGTCAGAGCTGATGCGGCTGACAAGGGTAAAAGCAAAGTCGTCGAAGAAGTCCCGTGTGGGGTAGAGAAAGATTTGCTTGTTAAAGACGCCGAGGAGTTTATGCGGTTGATCAAAAAGAGCGACTACAAGATTGTAGACCACCTCCATCAGACGCCTTCGAAGATTTCTATTCACAACTTGTTGCTGTGTTCTGAAGCGCACCGCATCGCGCTGCTAAAGGTATTGAACGCTGCCTACGTACCGCAGGAGATATCGGTGAATCAACTAGAGGAGGTGGTAGCCCACGTTAATGCTGGCAATGGGCTAGGATTCACAGATTTAGAGCTGACGCCAAAAGGGAGGAATCACAATAGCGCCCTGCACATCTCGATCGAGTGTAGGGGCACAATCATGTCGCACGTGCTGGTGGACACGGGTTCGTCACTTAATGTGCTTCCGAAGAAGGCCTTAATGAAGTTGGATACTCGTGGAGTGATCTGCACACCCAGTGATCTGGTGGTGAAAGCATTCGACGGAACTAAACGCCACGTTTTCGGGGAGGTGACCCTGCCGATCCAAGTCGGTCCGAAAACGTTTGACACGGTCTTTTATATTATGGACATCATGTCTGCCTACAGTTGCCTCTTGGGCCGGCCGTGGATCCATGCTGCTGGTGCCGTGACCTCCACGTTGCACCAAAAGCTCAAATATGCTGTCGGAGGAAGCATCGTAACCGTGTGCGGCGAGGAGGACATAATGGTGAGCCTTTTGTCATCCTTTAAGTACGTTGAAATGGATGGCGAAATCCATGAAACTCTTTGCCAAGCGTTCGAGGCTGTCAAAGTGAAAGAGGTAGCTCCTGTAGTCACAAAAAAGCCAGAGATGAATCTCTCCTCATTCAAAGAAGCTCGGGCCGTCGTCCAAGCTGGATCTACCCCAGGCTGGGGGCATATTTTGGAGATACCGAACAAGCAGGATAAGTTTGGGTTGGGGTATTCTCCTGGAGCTGAAGCTTCTTCGTCTAGCAGTGCGTCTCGAGGTAAAGGGCCGATCCAATTTACCAGTGGCGGAGTGATTTTCGAAAGCATCAACGCGGTGTCTGAAGACAGCGGGGATAGCGATTGTGATCTCGACTCCTGGATTTAGCCAAGCAAGCCGGGCGAGGGCCTCAACAATTGGACCATCAAGGGTATCATCCAGATGACAAGTGAAGAGTAATGATTTACTTTTTTCCAATCATTGTACAACCCTATGTCCTACCCGGGGCATAGCGGTTTTATTGTCAGGGCCTTGTTGGATTATGTACATGCATTTTGTTAATAAATCAAAGGCGTTTTCTTCGTATTCAAATATTGTGATCTATGTTATTCCTGTTTTATATTTGTTTTGAAAAACAGTAAAATGGCAATGGGGTTTGTGCTAACCTGCATATTCTTGTTTTAAACTTAACCCTTGTTATTGCAGGATCCACATAACAGATGACATCAACTCTGGACCTTCTACGGCTCACTTCGACTTCGATTGCCCGATCTACCAAGCCGAAGAAGAGATTGATGAAGACGAAGACCTTCCTGAAGAGTTGGCCCGCTTGTTGAAACAAGAGGAAAAGGTTATTCTGCCTCATGAGGAGGAGATCGAAATCGTGAACCTGGGTTCTGAAGAGCTCGTCAGAAATGTCAGGATAGGGGCTGCATTGCAGAGTGATGTCAAGCAGAGATTGGTCGAGATGCTTCGAGAGTATAGTGACGTCTTTGCTTGGTCATACGAAGATATGCCCGGACTTGATACTGACATTGTGGTCCATCACTTGCCGCTGCGAGAAGATTGCCCTCCCGTCAAGCAGAAGCTTAGGAGGACGAGACCAGATATGGCCGTTAAGATCAAAGAAGAAGTGCAGAAACAGCTTGATGCTGGCTTCTTAGCGGTCACCACTTACCCTCCGTGGGTCGCCAACATAGTACCTGTACCGAAGAAGGACGGCAAGGTACGCATGTGCATCGATTATCGGGATTTGAATAGGGCGAGCCCTAAAGATGATTTCCCGTTGCCTCATATCGATGTGTTGGTCGACAATACAGCCCAGTTCTCCGTGTTTTCGTTCATGGATGGCTTCTCCGGTTACAATCAAATCAAGATGGCGCCGGAGGACATGGAGAAAATGATGTTTATCACTCCATGGGGAACATTTTGCTATAAGGTAATGCCCTTCGGTCTGAAGAACGCAGGGGCCACTTACCAGCGAGCAATGGTAACTTTGTTTCATGACATGATTCATCATGAGATCGAGGTCTATGTTGATGACATGATTGTGAAGTCCCAAACGGAGGAAGAGCATCTGGTCAACTTATTGAAGCTTTTTGAGAGGCTTAGGAAGTTCAGGTTGAGGCTGAACCCTAACAAATGCACTTTCGGAGTGCGGTCCGGAAAGTTACTGGGGTTTATCGTGAGTGAACGAGGCATCGAGGTTGATCCTGCGAAAATAAAAGCCATTCAAGAAATGCCATCGTCGAAAACAGAAAAAGAAGTTCGTGGTTTCTTGGGCAGAATAAACTACATTGCAAGGTTTATCTCTCAGCTCACGGCCACTTGTGAACCGATGTTCAAGCTTTTAAAGAAAGATCAGGCAATTACTTGGAATGAGGACTGCCAGAAGGCATTTGACAAGATAAAGCAGTATCTTCAAGAACCTCCGATCTTGATACCCCCAGTGGCTGGACGGCCATTAATCATGTACTTGACAGTTCTTGAGAATAGTATGGGGTGTGTTCTCGGTTAGCACGACGAGACGGGCAGAAAGGAGCATGCCATTTACTACTTGAGTAAAAAGTTCACTGACTGTGAATCTCGCTACTCGATGCTGGAGAAGACGTGTTCTGCACTAGCCTGGGCTGCCAAACGTCTACGACAGTACATGCTCAATCACACCACTATGCTAATTTCGAAGATGGATCCGATCAAGTACGTCTTCGAGAAGCAGGCTCTTTCGGGCAGGATTGCCAGATGGCAAATGGTGTTAACGGAATATGATATTCAGTACGTGTCCCAAAAGGCCATCAAGGGAAGCGTATTGTCTGATTACCTTGCCGAACAGCCGATCGAGGATTACCAGCCGATGAAGTTTGAATTCCCTGACGAGGATATTATGTTTCTCAAAGCGAAGGATTGCGAGGAGCCGTTGCCCGACGAGGGGCCAGATAGGAAATCCCAGTGGAAATTGATATTTGATGGGGCGGTTAATTCCTACGGAAGTGGCATTGGGGCGATCATCACGACTCCCCACGGATCCCACATCCCGTTTACTGCGAGACTGACGTTTCCAGTCACCAATAATGAGGCGGAGTAAGAAGCATGCATCATGGGTCTAGAAGAGGCAATTGATTTGAGAATCAAGAACCTAGACGTATATGGTGACTCAGCGCTTATGATCAACCAAATTAAAGGGGAGTGGGAGACTCGTCAATCGAATTTGGTACCGTACATGAACTATGCCAGAAGGCTGCTTCCGTTCTTTGATCGAGTGGAGCTCCATCATGTGCCCAGAGCGGAAAATCATATGGCTGATGCCTTAGCCACGTTGGCTTCAATGTATAAAGTCAATTTTTGGAATGAGGCTCCAAGAATTGTACTATCTCGTCTTGATAGACCTGCGTTCGTCTTTGCAATTGAGGAAGCCGCCGACGGCAAGCCATGGTTTCATGACATCTAGACCTTCCTTATGACTAAGGAGTATCCTGCGGGTGCGTCAACCCAGGATAAGAAGACTCTGAGGAGGCTGTCTGGAAACTTTTATCTCAATCCTGATGGAGTGTTGTATAAGAGAAACCACGATCTCGTGCTACTCAGATGTGTAGATGAGAAAGAGGCGAGTATGCTCATGGAAGAAGTCCATGAAGGCACATTTGGTACGCACGCCGGCGGGCATGCTATGACGAGGAAGATCTTGAGAGCAGGATACTACTGGCTGACGATGGAGTCGGATTGCTTCCAATTCGCGAAGAGATGTCATAAATGCCAGATTTATGTTGATAAAGTTCATGTGCCGCCGTGCCCGTTAAATGTCATGTCCTCCCCGTGGCCGTTCTCCATGTGGAGCATCGACATGATAGGCAAGATCGAGTCCACTGCATCTAACGGTCATCGTTTCATTCTAGTAGCTATCGACTACTTCACCAAGTGGGTGGAGGCAGCCTCGTACGCTAATGTGACCAAGCAGGTGGTGGCTAAATTCATAAAGAGGGACATCATCTGTCGCTACGGAATTCCCGAGCGGATCATTACTGATAATGGTTTGAATCTGAATAACAAGATGATGAAGGAGCTGTGCTAGAGTTTCAAGATTGAACACCACAACTCATCTCCTTACCGGCCGAAGATGAATGGCGCCGTTGAAGCGGCCAATAAGAACATAAAGAAGATTGTTCAGAAGATGGTTGTGACCTATAAAGACTGGCACGAGATGCTGCCGTTTGCACTGCACGGTTATCGTACGACGGTACGTACTTCAACCGGGGAAACTCCTTTCTCCTTGGTGTACGGTATGGAAGCTGTCCTACCGTTAGAAGTGGAGATCCCTTCTTTGCGAGTTTTGGTTGATGTGAAACTCGACGAGGCAGAATGGATTACGAACCGACTGAACCAACTCAGCCTGATGGACGAGAAGAGGTTAGCATCGATTGCGTTTGGTCGTCTATACCAAAGCCGAATGAAGAAAGCTGATGATAAGAAGGTGCGTCCTAGAAGCTTTCAGACGGGTGATCTCGTCCTGAAGAAGATTCTTCCGCCACACTCCGATCACCGGGGCAAGTGGACTCCGAATTACGAAGGTCCGTACGTCGTCAGCAAGGTCTTCTCGGGAGGAGCTTTGTTGTTATCCACGATAGATGGTGAAGATTTTGCATCCCCGGTGAACGCGGACGCAGTTAAAAAATACTTTGCTTGAAAGTGACCCGCTGGACAAAAAAAAAGAGAGTCCAGGCAAAAAAGGGGCATCCCGGCGAACTAAAAATAGAATAAAAAGGTTCGGGAAAAAATTAGGGATATAAATTGAAAAAAGGTACACCCGCGAATTCGAAAACCTACACTAGGCTGCTTCGGCAAAAAAGGGTATCCCGGTGAACTGAAAACCCGTAAAGGGCGGTTCACGCAAAAGTTAGGGATTTGAAAAAGCAAATGACTGCGTTCCGCGTGTGGACTTTCATTGTTAGTGGTTTGGAGGACCTAAGGGCCGTTCATCTGAATCAATCTCTTCTGAAGCTGAAGCGTCGGAGAAGTATCGAAGTCGAGTGGGTCATAGAGGGATCAACTCATGGTGTTCGTCTACGCCTCGTTGCCGACATTTGTATATACTGATGTATATTTATGTTTCATTTTTGCGCGGCTTCCTCATTCCAGGAGCTTGCATCTGTTGTAAAACATTTTTTACCCATTCAGGGGTTTGTTATCAATAAAATGCATACTATTCAGCAATTCTATTTGTCTGTTTAGCATTTATCTGTTTTGTTTGCGAAAAAGAACGCCGATATTTTTGATAAAATGCGCATACATAAACTTACCGGCCTAGGCCACTGATTGTTGAAACAATTAATTACTTGAATATTGTCACGAGATAATAACCTTGATAGGTCCCTTTGAGAAGGGTATCTTGTCTGTTTGTTTGTGTTGTTACAGGTGTAGCATATTCCAGACAGTGCGCCGTGCGCATCCCGAAGCAGTATGATTCCTCCTTCTCTAGCAGAGTTCAGTAGCCTCTCCCTGCAGAGTCTGAACGCGAGATCGTAAGCATCGATATGTCTCCCCAGGCAGAGATGATTCTCTCCCCAAGCAGATGTATCCTGAAGGAACGTCATCTTCTCAGCTGAGTCGGGCGCCGAAGCTCGTGTTCATCCCCCAACACCGGGTCACAAGTGCAGGTTTCGTAGGAAACTATTCGTACACTGAAGTATGCAGCAACTGATGGTACCAGACTGAAGTCTCCAGCGGAATTGAAATTCCCCACCAGAGTTGTACTCTCCCCCGAAGTCGGATGATTCCTTCTTCCCCAGCGGAATTGAGATTCCCCACCAGAGTCGTACTCTTCAGCGAAGCAGAATGATTTCTTCTTCCCCAACCGAGTTTGCAGATCCCCAAGAGAGCCGAATCCTTGGAATTTGCTCAGACCATGATTGGTTTTTTCCCCAGTGGAGTGTTGAACAGCTGAAGTTGTTTCCCCACAGAGCCGTCATCTCCAGAGGAGTAGCCGAGACGGCCCCGCAGTTTATTCCCGCGATGGACATCGCTTTCCCTCAGCAGGTCCTGGTTCTCGTAGAGCTTCGTTCCCCTGCAGCAGTCAACTGAAGTTGTTCCCCTGCAGCAATCCACTAAAGTTGTTTCCCCCGCAGCAGTCAACTGAAGTTGTGTCCCCTGCAGAGTCCAATTGAGATTGGCGTGACTCTGTTCTCCTCAGCAGGATGATTCCTCTATCGGAGTAGTTCGTTCTCCTTGACGGGAGGATTCTCCCTTCGGCATTTATTTTGCTGATGGGATTGTTGCACCCCAAAATTTTACCAACAATTATTTATTCATTGAGTGTTTGAAAGTTGATACCTTCATCAGACAGTTCAAGAGATCCCCAGAGGAATTGGGTGAAACCAGGGTTGTGTGCTTCATAGCTTGAGAGTTGTGGGTGCTCCTCAGATGATTCTGAGACTTGGAGAATGAACTTGATGCTTTGAGAAAGTGTATGAGATGTCTTGATAGCCATCATGAAGCCCAGAGAAGTCATTGTGCAAGGGTTCAGAAGATTCAACCATGAATGGTAGAATTAGGGTTTTGACTGGGTCAACCCTAGGACAACTGAAGATTTGGAGAAGGTTGAGACCTAATACAAGGGCCATGAGATCATGGAATGATGCATAGAGATGTTATAAAGATGATTCCTAGACCATTTCATCATGATTGAGGAGTTTGAGAAGTTTCAAGTTAGGGTTTCTGAGGATTGTCAGTGAAAAAACCCTAGTTTGATCCCTATCTTCCAGGCAGTTTTAGCTCTAGATGTGATTGATATCTCATCTTCCCCACAACATGAATGTTGTAGATCTTGTTCTTATCTTTAATTTGAGTGGTGGAAGTCCTTGATAGGAGTTACAGAGCTCAAGTTATGGTTTTGACAAATTACAGGTCAGCAGAGGTGTGTGAATCTGGGTCCTTGAAAGTCACCCAACTTGCAGACAACTTTTTCCCTAGTAGGATGATTCATATGATCTCTTGGTAAACATGAATGTTGGAGGGCATCTTCTTAGCTTTAATTTGAGTGGTAGAAGTCCTTGATAGGATTTGTGGAACTCAACTTATGGTTTGAACAAGACAGGGGTATTTTGGTCATTTGTCAGTTATAGGTCATTTTAAGCAAAGGCCATATCTCCTATTTCCAAGCCTAAAATGGAAAAATTCAAAACATGAAAGTTGTTCAAAATGTGATTTTAAGTCTAGAAAGAAGGTCATGAATTGTTGGAAAAGCTCATAGCATGGATTTGCATGATTGGTTAAAAATGAACTAAAAATGGCTTATAAGTTTAAAAAGTTGAATTTGAAAATTGGTTTGGGGGATCTAGGAATCCAAAATAGGTCATCCAATATATCATTTTGATTGGAAACATCATTTTGAGAACAATGGTTCAAATAGAATTTTGATTTGAAGCTTTAAAATGGGACATGCTTTGGAAAATTGAAACTTGCATATTAAGGCACCCTTGCAAAACAAGGCATAAGGCAAGGAAAGGCTTGATTTGCACTCATATTTTCTCAATATCTCATGTGAGGATATTTTGACACCAAATTGCAAGGCATGAGGCATGATACATGAGATTTTCAACTTACCATCATATGAGATTTCAAGGACTTTCTAGCTCATTCTAGAAAGATCTAGGAGTTTCCATTGATCATTATAAGAAGGGTGGATCATGATGGTTAAGAGGTTGGTGATCATTGTTGATGAGAGGTGAGATTAGAGTGTGAAAAGAAAGATTCTTCCATTTTGCAATTTCACATCAAACCTTCATTCTCTTCAATCTCCATTCATTTCTCCACCACAAACATATTATTCTGATCATTGTGATTGAGTACATGCTGAGGTAGAAGAAGATCCATGGAAGTTTGAAGCTGTTTTGAGGAAATTGCAAGAATTGCATTTTGATATCAAGCACAAGTTTCAAGCCTTGATCATTCATCTTGCTGCATACAGAAGTCATATTGGGCATTGGAGAGTAATCAAGGAAGGTTTCAGGCACTGAATTGCAAGGAAACCATAGCCTCCATTAAAGTGTAACAGGTTGGTAATCTTGCTCGAATCTCCTAGTTTATGTGCATTCTGCCATAGTTATAGGTGTAGACTGGTTAAGCTAGGGTAGAGGACCTTATTCTGAGAATTAGGGGAAGGATCATGGGGTTTCGAGGCAGGGTACAATTTCTTGCAGAATGAATAACAAGCAATTTTGTGTGCATCAATGGATATGAGATGGTGTAGAATGGTTAGGGAGACGTGTAGAATAATTCTTGATCATTAGTTGGAAGTTCCATTGAGTTTGATAGCAGAAGAAAGAAATGGAACCTTGATGATGAAGCTTTCTGTTAGGATGATTTAAGGAGTTTCAAGGAAAACTAGAGATGGCATCGTGTTCTTGGTGAGTCATAGCACAACTTTGCTTTTGGAATCATGGAATTTCATGGGGAAATGGATGAGCACGAACAGGTTGAAGATGCTTGCATGGGGTTAGGGTTTCTGCAAACCCTAGGGTTCAGTTGGGGATGATGAAGGTCCACCGTCGGATGATCTCAAGACCTTGACTTATTCTCATGATCCAACGGCCCATATTTGATTTCAAAATGGAGGGAAGACTGAAGCTTGCGAAACGCAGCGTATCATTTAGCCAAACGCACCGTTTTGGTTCGTTGACAAACCTGGGCTCAGCAACTTATTCCTATCCACACCCCCAGACGTGGCCCAATGTTCAGAATCAACTGTGGCGTGTTACTTTTCTCACCCCCTCCCATTTATTTCTTATTCTCTTATTTTTTTTTATTTCTTTTAATTCTTGGCATTTTATAAAATTCATAAAAAATCCAAAAATGCATATTTTTTAATTCTTGTTTTTTTCTATATGTTAATGAATCTGTCTAGAAAATTTTCAACAAATAAAATTTCCATTTTATTTTATTTTCATATTTTTAGTATATTTTTCATTTTAATGGCTTTTTAATATGTTTAGTTTGATATCCAATTTTGTAGAATTTCTTTTAGGACCTTCCTTTAGTCTTTTTAATTCATTCTTTTTTGTGTAATTAGATATTGAATCATAGTTCCCCATAGGATTTAATTCTTGATTTTTAGATTAAAATTTGATGTAGTTTGATTGTTAGACATTTAGGTGCTCTAATTAGGGTTTTAGGTTGCATAGGTAGACTTGAACAAATTTGTTTTGGGGTTCATAGGCCAAATTAGTGTATGGGGAATACATGGGTTAAGGGTAAGAACATATAGAATCCCCTAGAATTTTGCTAGGATATTGTATGGTGTTTTAGTATTTTTCATTGATTTTTGAATGTATGGATAGTATGTGTGTTGCTTAAAGGCATAGTTGTATTGTTGTGTTTTCCTTCCTTCTCTTTTGAGTGTGTGAGCTTTGAAGATTGAGTTGAAGACCTTGTGGATCATCATGAAAGCTTTGAAGACCTTGCAGAGGAGTTTAGCATAGCTTTTGTTGTTTTGTTTATAGGTTTATAGGGGCATAGGCAGAGCCCTAGATAGAATACTTTGTTCAATAAACAAGGAGTGTATTGTTCACCTCCTTTCTTCTCTGTGACATAGAGTCCCTTAAGGGTATTCACCTCTCTTCTTTGGAGGGATTAGTGACCTTGCCCTACAAGGTAGAACTTTGAGAGAGCCCCTCCTGTGATGTTAAGTTCTCAATGGCATCCTTTGGAAGTCAGTGAGCACTGCAACATCCTCACCTCATCTTGTTGACTGAATCTTGTTTGCTGGAGCATTGGAGCCATTGAAGATGGAAGCTGAGGCCTTGATGAGGATGATTCCTTGAAGATTATTGAAGCCTGAAGACTCTGTGAAAATCAAGTTGATACCTGAAGATCCCTGGAGATAGTGAAGCCTGAAGGTAGAGCTGATCAAAGGAGCTGAAGCTCAAGGGAGAAGATGAGTGGATACTCATACTGTAGGTTTGATACCTGGAAAGCAAGTGATCTCTGAAGTCTGAAGACTGGGTTGCTGCTGGAGAAGCTGAGGCTTTCTTCTGTTTTCTTTGATGTATTGTGTGTTTTGTCTGATTTGTCTGCTGCATTAGACTAAGCACATCTAGAATAAATTCAGGCTAAGAGCATAAGTGCATCTGATTGTATTGTTATTGCTTGGCTTTGCTTGCGGGCATTCGGTAGAGCCCAGCTCCCTTGCCCATGTGTTCATTTTGCTTGATAGCATGATTTCATTTTCTGTCTGTATGATTACAGTTTACTGTTTTTACTTGATAGCATGTTGTTTATGTTTCAGTATGGTTACTGTTATTTCATGACTGGCTTGAGGTCGAGACGAGCTTGTGGAGGCTGAAGCCCCACACACATTTCCTCCCTCACTTGCATTGCATGCATTTTACTGTTAAAGCTGATGCTTTTGTCTGTTTTGGTGTATCATTGACATGATCCCTTAGGACTCTCATTTCTTCTGATGAGGATTTGATGATAGACTTTTAGGTTGAAACCTATGCATGACAACATCTAGGAGTTCCCTGTTCAAACCTCAACCATAGGATGAATCCATGGCATGACAACAGTAGGACTTGATAGTCTCCCTCCTAGTTGGGCCGGTTCTCTTCTCATCTCGAAGCAGTTTAAGATACAGTAATCATGAATGATTTCTTTCGTACGTTACGAGCCTTAAGCTATCTGAGAAAGGATTGTGGGAGAGTTTCTTTTCCACAGTCTGGATGTTTAGTATGGTACCCTTTGGGTGACATGCGACGCATTCACTCTCAGGTCATAGTCTCTAGTGCGGTTGAAATCGCAAACACAATAAAAAACACTTCTTTTAGGAGATAATCCGCAGTTTCCCGAACTACGTTTGCTCTGATCTTTCATACCAGATGAAAGTACGTAGGCATAGGATGCGACATCCTAGCGAGCAACCTTTCCCCGTAACCCGTAGTTAGCCGAACTACGTTGACTCTGATTTCTCGTTCCAGACGGGAATACGTAGGCATAAAGTGCGACGCTTTGCCGAGTCATTTTTCTTTTCTTTTTCAGCCAGCCTTGATAGGTAGATAGATTATAACCAACCCGTCCAGGTAAACAAACAAGCGAGGATCCCGTCGAGTACGACGGACGTGAGGGGTGCTAATACCTTCCCCTTGCGTAATCGACTCCCGAACCCAGACAATGGTTGCGATGACCTTGTCTTACCCTTTTTCGTCAGGTTTTTCCGATCGTTTCCTTTCCCGCTCTAAGGGATAAATAACGAAAGGTGGCGACTCTTCTGTCATGCCGGCACCTTATTTTCGCGCAAGCGACAGCTGGCGACTCTGCTGGGGACTCCAACGGTTCCCAGTGCGAGTCAATCCTATCATTTGTGTGTTTGCTTGTTGGGTTGCGTTTATTTATCGCGTTTTTTACTTCTCGCACTTTATTTCCCGCATTTTATATTCAGTAAAATATGATTGTTTGTGCTGTTGTGGGATGGGAGTTCTGATTGAGGGAGAAGCCAGACCCAGGCTTGAGTGCACCATAAACTTAGAGTGGAAATTAGTGGGTGCGTGCTTGCTTTGCAGGCACTAGTGTCTCATGAAATCCATGCTCAGACGAGGTTCATCCGGTTGGCTTCACTTTCAACCCTTTGGGTTGAGACGGTTGCTGGTTTGGTGGATTGTCGACTCTGGGGACCGATCATTTGTGATTCAGCTAAGTGAGGCCTCTTCAGGACTTGATGATGCCACTCCTTCTGGGAATCGTATCATCAGTTTTGAAAGTCTGTGACGCTGATGAACGCATAGGATGCCGTACCTTGAGTCAGTCTAGGTTCATACCTGTGAGTGGGACTGGGTTTATTGCAGGAAACTTAGACCTTCAGAATACCTGGTTTCCTCGACAGTAAGTCAGTTATGTTGGGTTCTCAGTTACAGATATGTTTGTTCTTGCCCGAGCCAGTTTTTGATCAGAGGATCTTGTCGCCGGGTGTTTGTCTGTTCTTGATAGAGCAAGCTTTGATCAGTGTGTTATCATCAGTGGTTTGTTCTGGATAGAGCAGATTTTGAGTGAGGTCTGAAGACCTCATCGGCAGATGTTATTTGTTCTTGATAGGGCAGATTTTGAGTGAGGTTTGAAGATCTCATCAGCAGCTGTGTGTTTGTTCTTGATAGGGCAGATTTTGATTTGGGGTCTGAAGACTTCAACAGATGTTCCTTGATCTTGCACCCGGGGTCCTTATTATCAGTCACTTACTCTTGTCAGAACAGAATTTTGATCTGGGTCCTATCAGATGGTTATTCTCAGCAGATCAGATTAGTGGTCTTACACCGGGGTTTCCCTCTCATCAGTGACTGTTGATACCGAATCTCCACAGCAGCCACCTGGATATATTATTGCATACCTGCATTTTGCATTAGTTTGCGCATTCATCTGCATTCCATTAACGTGTGTCTGTGTTGCAGGTACCGTTTCCCCGGTCCCGGATTTCTCGTCTTCTGCTGCTATTATGGCTCCTCTCAGGAAGACTGTTGCATACAAGTTCCCGACCCCCGATGTGTCGAAACTGACTGGTTTGATAGCCCTGGCAGGGGATTCTGTGAAGGATAGGTTCAGGAAGTCTTATGGCAGGTTGCTTAGTCTGGTCTGCAAACCTTCTCCATCCGAGTTGAATGGGTTACATGCTCTTCTGCAGTTTTATGATCCTCCCTTGAGGTGTTTCACCTTTCATGACTTCATTCTCGCGCCGACATTGGAAGAGTATGCTGATATGCTGGGTGTGCCTATCAAAAGGCAGGTGCCTTTTGTCCATATGGACGCCGAGCCTGATCTGGCTGGCTTAGCTTCTTCACTCCATTTGAGCGTTTCTGAGTTAGTGGTGACGAGTTGGAACAAGGTCCCAGGGTTCTCTCTGCAGTTTCTGATAGCTAAGGCTCAGCAGCGTGCTAAGGACAAATGTTGGGACGCCTTCAACGCCATCCTTGCTTTATGCATATATGGCATTATCCTATTTCCCAGCATGCCTGATTTCGTGGACTTTGATGCATTCCATATCCTTGCCTCAGGGAATCCAGTCCCTACTCTGATCGGAGATGTCTACCATTCAGTGCATTACAAGAACGAGAACCGGAGAGGGAAGAATGTCTCATGCTGCGTACCGTTGTTGTAGAGGTGGTTTGATAGTCATTTGCCCAAGAAGGGTTCGTCTGTCTTGTCTGCAGCCACAGCTGAGTGGCCTGAGCGGCTGATGAGTTTGTTAGCAGAAGACATTGATTGGTTCGTTGACAGAGACAGGTTAGGCACCGAGGTGATCTTCAGTTGTAGTGGGTTTCCTAACGTACCTCTGATAGGTAGGAAGGGTTACATCAACTACAATCCATCATTGCTAGTTCGTCAGTTTGCATATGCTTTGAGGACTCCACCGAAGGAAGAAGAGGTACGGGAATCTCTATACCTCACGGGTATTCTAGAGGGGGATTTGTTGTCCAAGCTTCAGTATGCGTGGAACAATATCAGCACGAGAGGGAAGCCTTTGTTGGGGAAGAGTAACAGCCAAGCCTACCCTCCTTATTCCGATTGGATCAGAGCCAGAGCCAGCGCTATAGGGATGCCATTCCCTCATGTCAGACCAGAGAGTCCTCCACCAGTCGAAGAGCCCACCACTGTGTCCATTCATCAGCACAACCAGGTATTAGCTGAGTGTGATGAACTGAAGAGGGCAAATGCAGAATTAGAGAAGGAGTTAGCTCAGCTTCGAAGTGAGAGGAACGAAGCCGTGCATGCTCTCAAAAGGCAAACAGAGTCGGTGAGCCAGCTGAGTGCAGACTTGGCAAAGCAGATTGCTGATCGGGAACGCTTAGGTCAAGACTTCAGAGCTGCTAATGATGTGCTAGCTACGAAGAAGCAGCATTTGGAGGAAGCGTATCGGAGAATATCTAAGTTCGACCAGCATTGGAAGACTTCCATGGCCACCAGGAAGGAGCGAGAAGACAAGCTGACGCTGCAGATTTCTAAGCTAGAAGCCGAGGTAAAAGACAGTGAGCGGAGGTTTGATGAAGAGACCGCCCGCAGGTACTCCGCTGAAGCCCGTCTCAACAAAGCTCTTGCTAACCTGAAGGAGCATAAGCTGATGTTTGAGTCCAAGAAGCGGAAGCTGGAGGATTGCTTTGGCAAAGGAGCTTGGGAGAATTCAGTTCAGGGACTTCAGCATACTATCAGGCAGAGGGAACTACTCGTCGAGGGGTTACTCACTTCACCAGATCATTCAGAGACAAAGGAGTTATTAGCAGAGTATCGCGCCCGTGGCCGTACTTGACTAGTTATATCCCTGTTGATTTTGATCTTTGATGTATGCTGACCATCACCAGACTTGTTGGCTGAGGTCATGCTGTTGATTTGTACTCGCTGATACTGTGTACTGCCTTGACAGGCCTTTCCATATATATATATATATGAGATTGATGTTTCCATGATTGGGCTCGGATTTCTTCTGCCTCTTATTATTATCCGCACTGGCACTAAGGCACTAGGATCAGGAAAAAACCTCCCACGCACACAGACACACGCATGCATCTGCATGAAGCATATTTGCATGGTGTATATCTTATTGCTTTTCCTAACCTTTATTGTTAACAGGTTTTTCAGGTTCCGAGCTGCTTTCGATCTCCAGGATTGATCAAAGACTCATCCACCGCTACTCAACTCGCGCTAATCAGACAAGGATAATGGACCAGGTACAGTCAGATGTTCAAGAGCTTCGTGAACGGATGGATCGTTTTATGGAGCTGATGCAGGTGGTCACTAATGGGCAGGACCAGCTTCGTACTTTGGTGCAACCTCTGATCTCCAGGGTTGACAGTAATGGCATACTTCACGGCGGGGCCGTGCCCACTCCTCCTCCAGTGGATGCTCCACAGAATGTTGTTCCTGTTGCCGGGGGCAACGGCAGTGCTAACGGTAATCTGATGACTAATCTCGGACTCAACGCGGCAGGCGTTGGCAATGGTAGTTTGGGAGCCAATGTTAACATAGGGCCGGTCAACGACAATGATGGTGCAGGAAATCTGTTGGTACCTCAACCGTGGCTGGAGGACCATCAGGATGACATATTCTCTCAGAGAGGTGTAGAAGCAGAGTTGAATGCTGAGGCTCGACTCAGGTTCAAGGCGCTGGAAGACAAGATGAGAGACATAGAAAATCAAAACACATTGGGCGTTGACATGTCCAAGCTCGGGTTGATTGCTGACTTTAAAGTACCTCACAAGTTCAAGGTGCCTACCTTTGAGAAGTATAAGGGTACTACCTGCCCCCGTGTTCACCTCCGATCTTATTATAGAAAGATGTCCGCCTATTCTGACGATGAGAAGTTGCTGATGCACTTCTTTCAGGATAGTCTTTCTGGTCCATCGCTCGAATGGTATATGGGTTTGGAGCCCGCTACTGTGCGCACCTGGAGAGATCTGGCAGAAGCGTTCGTCCTCCACTATCAATACAATAGCGACTTGGCTCCCAACTGAGTTCAGCTTCAGAATCTCTCACAGCGGAACAATGAAAGCTTTAAAGAGTACGCCCAGCGGTGGCGTGAATTGGCTGCTCGGGTTCAACCGCCGATGGTTGAGCGTGAGCTAGTGCAGATGTTCGTGGCTACCCTTCCTGGAATTTACTATGAAAAGCTGGTCAGTGGCATGTCTGGAACATTCTCGGCTCTCATCACTCTGGGCGAGCATGTTGAGAACGGTATAAAGATCGGAAAAATTCAGGGCGAATCATCCTCAGCTGGAGGAAGTAACAAGAAACCCTACGCTGGCAAGCGTCGAGAGGGAGATGCCAGTGCTGTCACTAATGCTAGGAGAAAGGGCAAGGGCCCTCAGCCTCAGATTGCTAGCATAAACATTCCAGCTGCTCCACCGCAGCCGCAGCAGCAACAACCTCAGCAGCAGAATAATCAGGGGTATAAAAGATATCAGAATCGGGCTCCTATGGCAAACCGTCATTTTGAAACTCCACCTATGTCATATGCACAGCTTCTGCAAACGTTGCTTCAGCTCCAACTAGTTCAAAAGAGGACGTTGGCTCCCTTAACAGGGGCACCACCACCGGGGTATGATGCCAGTGCTACTTGTGAATTCCATACTGGGGCACCAGGCCATACGATTGAGAATTGTAAAGCTTTTAAGCACAAAGTCCAGGACTTGGTAGACGCCAAGGTTATCAACTTTTCTGACAATGTGCCCAACGTTACCAAAAACCCGATGCCTCATCATAAGGGGGGCGGAGTGAATGCTGTTATCACCGAAGAGAGTGCGGACTTACTGACTGATGTCAAAGATTTGAAAACGCCGCTTAGTTTTGTCAAGGCTAAGTTGCTGAAGAAGGGCTTCTTTCCTGGATGTGGAGAGTTATGTATGGCTTGTGCTACACTTCCTGATGGGTGTGAGCAGCTGATCGAAGGTATCCAAAGTCTGATGTCTGAGGGTATTTTACAGTTCAGCCGGAGCGTTGAGGGTGCATCAGGGGAAGTCGTACTGAAGCAGGCAGATGAAGTTGCTACCATTACTATTCCTCGTCACCCTATTACTATTTCTGCGCCCCGTCCGCCTACCATCACTATCACCAGGGCCGGGCCGATCCCGTTCGAAAGCACCAATGCCGTTCCATGGCATTACGGCGCCGAAGTTTATTGTAATGGTCAGAAGATAGAGCTTGAGCCATTCGAATCGACTGTGCAGAATCTTACCGAAGTCAGTGGTATCACTCGAAGCGGTAGAGTATTTGCGCCAGCAGAGGTTGCAGCAGAGAAAGTGGTCCGGGCTGACGCTGTGGATAAGGGTAAGGGTAAAGCTGTTGAAGAGGTCCCTTCTGGGGCAGAAAAAGATTTGCTAGTTAAAGATGCTGAAGAGTTCATGCGACTAATCAAGAAGAGTGACTACAAAATTGTAGATCATCTTCATCAAACCCCGTCAAAGATCTCGGTTCTTAACTTGTTGCTGTGTTCTGAGGCGCACCGCAACGCGTTACTGAAGGTATTGAATGCTGCATACGTGCCGCAGGAGATATCAGTAAATCAACTCGAGGAAGTGGTAGCCCATGTCAATGCTGGTAATGGGCTGGGATTTACAGATCTAGAGCTGACTCCTAAAGGAAGAGATCACAATAGCGCCTTGCACGTCTCAATAGAGTGCAGAGGCACTGTTATGTCACATGTTCTGGTGGATACGGGTTCATCGCTTAATGTACTTCCGAAGAAAGCACTGATGAAGTTGGATACCCGTGGACTGCTTTGCACGCCTAGTGATCTGGTCGTGAAAGCCTTTGATGGGACCAAGCGCCACGTCTTTGGAGAGTTGACCTTGCCAATTCAAGTTGGTCCAGAGACGTTCAATACGGTTTTCTATATCATGGATATCATGCCCGCCTATAGTTGCCTCTTAGGTCGGCCATGGATCCATTCTGCGGGTGCCGTAACGTCCACGCTGCATCAAAAGCTTAAATATGCTGTCGGGGGCAGCATAGTGACCGTCTGTGGTGAAGAGGACATCATGGTGAGCCACCTGTCGTCCTTTAAATACGTCGAAATGGATGGTGAGATCCATGAGACTCTTTGCCAAGCATTTGAAACCGTCAGGTTGAAGGAGGTAGCTCCTGTCGTCGCAGAGAAGCAAGAGATGAATCTATCCTCGTTTAAGGAAGCTCGGGCCGTTGTCGAAGCCGGTTCTACCCCAGGATGGGGGCATGTCTTGGATATACCAATCAAGCAGGATAAGTTTGGATTGGGGTATTCTCCTGGAGCTGAAGCTTCATCTTCTTCTGGCAGCTCGTCTCGTGGGAAAGGGCCGATCCTATTCACCAAGGGGGGAGTAATTTTCGAGAGCATCAACGCTGCGTCGGAGGACAGCGGGGACAGTGATTGCGATCTTGACGCCTGGATTCAACCGAGCAAGCCGGGCGAGCGCCTCCACAATTGGACCATCAAGGAGATTATCAAGCTGACAAGTGAAGAGTAATGATTTGCTTTTTACAATCTTTGTACTACCCTATGTCCTGCCCGGGGCATAGTGGTCTTACTGTCAGGGCCTTGTGGGATTATGTGTATGCATTTTGTTAATAAATAAAAGGCGTTTTCTTCGTAATCAAATATTGTGTTCTCTGTTATTCCTGTTTTATGTTTATTTCGAGAAAAAACAGCAAAATGGCAACGAGGTTTGTGCTAACCTGCATATTATTGCTTTAAACTTAACCCTTGTTATTGCAGGATCCACATAATAGATGACATCGACTCTGGACCCTCTACGGCTCACTACGACTTTGATTGCCCGATCTATGAAGCCGAGGATGAGATTGATGAAGACGAGGACCTTCCGGAAGAGTTGGCCCGCTTGTTGAGACAAGAAGAAAAGGTTATTCTGCCTCACGAGGAGGATATCGAGATCATAAATCTGGGTTCTGAGGAGCTTATCAGGAATGTCAGAGTAGGGGCTGCGCTGCAGAATGATGTCAAGCATAGACTGGTTGAGATGCTTCGAGAGTATAGTGATGTCTTTGCTTGGTCATATGAGGATATGCCCGGACTTGACACTGATATCGTGGTTCATCGCCTGCCGTTGTGAGAAGATTGCCCTCCAGTCAAGCAGAAGCTCAGGAGGACGAGACCAGACATGGCTGTAAAAATCAAAGAGGAAGTCCAGAAGCAGTTGGACGTAGGATTTCTAGCCGTTACCACTTACCCTCCGTGGGTCGCCAACATAGTGCCTGTACCGAAGAAGGACGGTAAGGTACGCATGTGCGTCGATTATCGGGATTTGAATAGGGCGAGCCCTAAGGATGATTTCCCGCTGCCTCATATCGATGTGTTGGTCGACAATACGGCCCAGTTTTCCGTGTTTTCGTTCATGGATGGCTTCTCCGGTTACAATCAGATTAAGATGCCACCGGAGGACATTGAGAAAACGACGTTTATCACCCCCTGGGGAACATTCTGCTATAAGGTAATGCCCTTCGGTCTGAAGAACGCAGGGGCCACTTACCAGCGAGCAATGGTAACTTTGTTTCATGACATGATTCATCATGAGATTGAGGTCTATGTTGATGACATGATTGCAAAGTCCCAAACGGAGGAAGAGCATCTGGTCAACTTGTTGAAGCTGTTTAAGAGGCTTAGGAAGTTCAGGCTGAGGCTGAATCCTAACAAGTGCACTTTCGGAGTGCGGTCCGGAAAGTTATTGGAGTTTATCGTTAGTGAACGAGGTATTGAAGTTGATCCTGCGAAAATAAAAGCTATCCAAGAAATGCCAGCGCCGAAAACAGAAAAAGAAGTTCGTGGTTTCCTGGGCCGAATAAACTACATTGCAAGGTTTATCTCTCAGCTCACGGCCACTTGTGAACCGATGTTCAAGCTTTTAAAGAAAGATCAGGCGATTACTTGGAATGAGGATTGCCAGAAGGCATTCGACAAAATAAAGCAGTATCTTCAAGAACCTCCAATCTTGATACCCCCAGTGGCTGGACGACCATTGATCATGTACCTGACGGTTCTGGAGAATAGTATGGGGTGTGTTCTCGGTCAGCACGACGAGACGGGCAAAAAAGAGCATGCCATTTATTACTTGAGTAAAAAGTTCACTGAGTGTGAATCTCGATACTCGATGCTGGAGAAGACGTGTTGTGCATTAGCTTGGGCCGCCAAACGTCTACGACAGTATATGCTCAACCACACCACTATGCTAATTTCGAAGATGGATCCGATCAAGTACGTCTTCGAGAAGCAGGCTCTTTCGGGCAGGATCGCCAGATGGCAAATGGTGTTAACAGAATATGATATTCAATACGTCTCTCAGAAAGCCATTAAGGGAAGCGTATTGTCTGATTACCTTGCCGAACAGCCAATCGAAGACTACCAGCCAATGAAGTTCGAATTCCCGGACGAAGATATTATGTTCCTCAAAGCGAAGGATTGCGATGAGCCATTGCCCGATGAGGGGCCAGATAGGAAGTCTCAGTGGAAGTTGATATTCGACGGAGCGGTTAATTCCTATGGAAGTGGTATCGGGGCTATCATCACGACTCCTCACGGATCCCACATCCCGTTTACTGCGAGACTGACGTTTCCAGTCACCAACAATGAAGCCGAGTATGAAGCATGTATTATGGGTCTAGAAGAGGCAATTGATTTGAGAATCAAGAATCTAGACATATATGGTGACTCAGCGCTTGTAATCAATCAGATTAAAGGGGAGTGGGAAACTCGTCAAGCGAACTTAGTGCCGTACATGAATTACGCCAGGAGGCTGCTTCCGTTCTTCGATCGAGTGGAACTTCATCATGTACCCAGGGCTGAAAATCAAATGGCTGATGCTTTAGCCACGTTGGCTTCAATGTATAAAGTCAATTATTGGAATGAGGCTCCAAGAATTATGCTTTCGCGTCTTGATAGACCGGCATTTGTGTTTGCAATCGAGGATGCCAACGACGGCAAGCCATGGTTCCACGACATCCAGACCTTCCTTATGACTAAGGAGTATCCTGCGGGTGCGTCAACCCAGGATAAGAAGACTCTAAGGAGGCTATCTGGAAACTTTTATCTCAATCCTGATGGAGTGCTGTATAAAAGAAACCACGATCTCGTGCTACTCAGATGTGTGGATGAGAAAGAGGCAAGTATGCTCATGGAAGAAGTCCATGAGGGTACATTTGGTACGCACGCCGGCGGGCATGCCATGACGAGAAAGATCCTGAGAGCAGGGTATTACTGGCTGACTATGGAGTCGGATTGCTTCAGATTCGCGAAGAAATGTCATAAGTGCCAGATTTATGCTGATAAAGTTCATGTGCCGCCGTGCCCATTGAATGTCATGTCCTCCCCTTGGCCGTTCTCCATGTGGGGCATCGACATGATAGGCAAGATCGAGCCCACTGCATCCAATGGTCATCGTTTCATTCTGGTAGCTATCGACTACTTCACCAAATGGGTGGAGGCAGCCTCGTACGCTAATGTGACCAAGCAAGTGGTAGCTAAATTCATAAAGAGGGACATCATCTGTCGCTATGGAATTACCGAGCGGATCATTACTGATAATGGTTCGAATTTGAATAACAAGATGATGAAGGAGCTATGCCAGAGCTTCAAGATTGAACACCACAACTCATCTCCTTACCGGCCGAAGATGAATGGCGCCGTTGAAGCCGCCAACAAGAACATCAAGAAGATTGTTCAGAAGATGGTTGTGACGTATAAAGATTGGCACGAGATGCTGCCGTTTGCCTTGCACGGTTATCGTACGACAGTGCGTACGTCGACCGGGGCAACTCCTTTCTCCTTGGTATACGGTATGGAAGCTGTCCTACCGTTGGAAGTGGAGATTCCTTCTTTACGAGTTTTGGTTGATGTAAAACTCGATGAGGCAGAATGGATTACAAATCGCTTGAACCAACTCAGCCTGATGGACGAGAAGAGGTTAGCATCGATTGCATTTGGTCGCGTGTACCAGAGCCGAATGAAGAAAGCTTATGATAAGAAGGTGCGTCCTAGAAGCTTTCAGACGGGTGATCTCGTCCTGAAGAAGATTCTTCCGCCACACTCCGATCACCGGGGCAAATGGACTCCGAATTACGAAGGGCCGTATGTCGTCAGCAAGGTCTTCTCAGGAGGAGCTTTGTTGTTATCCACGATGGATGGTGAAGATTTTGCATCCCCGGTGAACGCGGACGCAGTTAAAAAATACTTTGCTTGAAAGAGACCCGCTGGACAAAAAAGAAAGAGTCCAGGCAAAAAAGGGGAATCCTGGCGAACCAAAAACAGAATAAAAGGTTCGGGCAAAAATTAGGGATATATTGAAAAAATGTACACCCGCGAAGTCGAAAACCTACACTGGGCGGCTTCAGCAAAAAAGGGTATCCCGGTGAACTGAAAACCCGTAAAGGGCGGTTCACGCAAAAGTTAGGGATTTGAATAAGCAAATGACTGCGTTCCACGTGTGGACTTTCATTGTTTAGTGGTTTGGAGGACCTGAGGGCCGTTTATCTGAATCAATCTCTTCCGAAGCTGAAGCATCGGAGAAGTATCGAAGTCGAGTGGGTCTTAGAGGGATCAACTCATGGTGTTCGTCTACGCCCCATTGCCGACATTTGTATATACTGATGTATATTTATGTTTTCTTTTTGTGTGGCTTCCTCATTCCAGGAGCTTGCCTCTGTTGTAAAACATTCTTGCCCATTCAGGGGTTCACCATCAATAAAATGCACATTATTCAGCAATTCTGCTTGTCTGTTTAGCATTTATCTGTTTTGTTTGCGAATGAAAACGCTGATGTTTTTAATAAAATGCGCATACATAGACTTGCGGGCCTAGGCCCATTGATTGTTGAAACAATTAATTAACTGAATATTGTCACGAGATAATAACCTGGATAGACCCCTTTGAGGAGGGTATCTTGTCTGTCTGTTTGTGTTGTTGCAGGTGTAGCACCTTCCAAAGGATGTGCCGTGCGCATCCCCGAAGCAGGATGAGTCCTCCTTCTCCAGCAGAGTTCAGTAGTCTCTCCTCCGCAGAATCTGAACGCAGGATAGTGAGCATTGATATGTCTCCCCAGGCAGAGACGATTCTCTTCCCCAAGCAGACGCGTCCTGAAGGAGCGTCACCTCATCAGCTGAGCCAAGCACCGAAGAATGATGTCGTCTTTCCCCAGCACCGGGTCACAAGTGCAGATTTCATAGAAGTGTTCGGGTGCCGAAGCTCGTGTTTCCCCAGTAAAGTCTCCAGCGGAATTGAGATTCCCCACCAGAGTCATGCTCTCTCCTGAAGTTGGATGATTCCCTCTTCCCCCAGTAGAGTATTGGAACAACCGATGTTGAATTCCCTTGCAGGGTTGTTCTATCCCCGAAGTCAGATGATTCTTTCTTCCCCAGCAAAATTGAAATTCCTCATCAGAGTCGTACTCTCCAGTGAAGTAGAATGATTTCTCTCCCCGGCTGAGTCCGCAGAAAAGCAGAATCGTTGGAAGCAGTCGGAACCTTGAGTGGATGTTCCCTAGCAGAGCGTGGGGCATCTGATGCTGTACCTCCCCAGAGTCGCACTCTCTCCAGCGAAGCAGAATGACTTCTCCTTCCTCAGCCGAGTTTGCAGATGTCCAGGAGGGCCGAGTCCTTGAAGGTTGATCAGATCATGATTGGTTTTCCCCAGTGGAGCGTCGAGCAGCTGAAGTTGTTTCCCCACAGAGTGGTTATCCCCAGAAGAGTAGCCATGAAGGCCCCGCAGTTTGTTCTCGCGATCGATGTCACCTTCTCGTAGAGCTCCGTTCCCCCGCAGCAGATCAGCTGAAGTTGTTTTCCATGCAGCAGTCCGCGAAAGATCAATTCCCCAGACAGAGTCCGATTGATATTGGCGTGTCCACGTTCTCCTCAGCGGGATGATTCCTCTATCTGAGTAGTTCTTTCTCCTTGACAGGAGAATCTCCCCTCGGCATTTATTTTGCTGACGAGATCGCATCATTGTGCATGACTGCATAGCATTTAACGTTGCATAGCATTGTGCATGATTGCATGGCATTTAGCATAAACGCATGTCATTCCCACCGTGTGGGGCATAGCGCAGAAGCATATGCATCATAAGCATGATCTAGGTTACTATCATTCTTGTTTTATAGGCGTTCCACCAAGAGACCAGTTGCTCAGGACGATTCCTGACATTCTCCCCAACAAGGTCGCTTTCTTAAGATGATTCTTAAGACCCCGGTGTAATCCCCATGGTCGCTCGCTCAAGGTGATTTTTGAGATCCCCAGCGAAGTCTTCAGTTCAAGATGATTCTTGAATTCCTCAGCAGGGCCGTTTGCTTAAGATGATTCTTAAGACCTCAGTACAGCTTCCCGAGTTGTTCGCCTAGTATGATACTTGAGCTCCCCAGTAGCGTATCCAGCAAGAGTTGCCCAGGAGGATTCCTGGAATACCCCGCAGAATAAAGTCTCCAGAATGGTTATTGGTTCAGGATGATCCTTGAAGGTGCCCGACGGATTTGTTTGTTCAAGATGATTCTTGAAGTCCTTAGCAGCGTGATATGTCTGCTCCAACAGTGATGTCTAATCTGAAGATTGACTTCGTAAACGCCTGAAGGCGGTGTCAGAAGGTTCCTGTGAGATCAGATGTCCTTGTTGATGAATCAACGTGTGGCTGAAGACAAGGTTCCAAAGTTTGTAGATATAACAAGAGGATCAGTGTTGGTCTGAGGACCAAGTCAGTTGTCCTGAGGAGATGATTGATTGTGATCAAGTGGATAGTTTTTCTTCTGACTGAAGTCGAAGATGTTTCTCCAGCTGAAGCGGAGTTTTGCCTGAAGGCAAAGTGTTTGAATCCCCGTAGAGTCATGAATGGCTCAGGATACCATTTCTCTGACTGAAGTCATAGATTTCCCAAGCTGAAGCGAAGGTGCCTAAGGGAAAGGTTATCCCCAAGGTCATGAATGACCTAGGATTCGTTTTTTCGGACTGAAGGCCGAAGTATATCCCTGACTGAAGTCACGGATGCTCTATAGCAGGGGTGGAGTTGCCTGAAGGCAGATCCATGTATCCTTGAAGGCCAAGGACCATTTCTTTAGACTGAAGTCGAAGATACCTCCCGCAGAGTTGCCGACGGGCAAAGTTTACATCTTTGAAGGTCAAGGATGTTTATCTTCAGAAGTACTTGAAGATCTTTTCTAGCTGAAGCTGGAATCGCCGACGGGCAGGGTTTCATCTATCTTCAGAAGAACTTGAAGATTCTCCAGCGGATCTGGAGTGGCCAGGGGCCAGGGTTTCACTCGTATTCAGAAGTACTTGAAGATCTTTTCTAGCTGAAGCTGGAAATGGCCAGGGGCCAGGGTTTCATATATCTTTAATGTTGAAGTTCTACGGTGGGTCAGTTGTGCAGCAGTATTTCGATGTTCGTTATGATTCTGAGGGCGAGCCCCAGATCAGAGTGTGCTCGGTTAAGTCTCTCAGTCCCAGCGGAGTAGTTTCAAATATGCAAGTGTACCTTTTGTTCCATTCACCAGGGGTGAACCCCAGGTCAGAGTTGTTCAGGGTTGTGTTTGTCCGACGGCGATGTTGGATGTTTGTTCGACGGCGAGGTTGAACGTTTGGATTTGACGGCGAGGTCAGATCATCATTTGTCCGGCGGCGAGGTTGGATGTTTGTTCGACGGCGAGGTTGAACGTTTGGATTTGACGGCGAGGTCAGATCATTATTTGTTTGGCGGCGAGGTTGGATGTTTGTTCGACGGCGAGGTTGAACGTTTGGGATTTGACGGCGAGGTCAGATCATCATTTGTCCGACGGCGAGGTTGGATGTTTGTTCGACGGCGAGGTTGAACGTTTGGATTTGACGGCGAGGTCAGATCATCATTTGTCCGGCGGCGAGGTTGGATGTTTGTTCGACGGCGAGGTTGAACGTTTGGATTTGACGGCAAGGTCAGATCATCATTTGTCCGGCGGCGAGGTTGGATGTTTGTTCGACGGCGAGGTTGAACGTTTGGATTTGACGGCAAGGTCAGATCATCATTTGTCCGGCGGCGAGGTTGGATGTTTGTTCGACGGCGAGGTTGAACGTTTGGATTTGACGGCGAGGTCAGATCATCATTTGTCCGACGGCGAGGTTGGATGTTTGTTCGACGGCGAGGTTGAACGTTTGGATTTGACGGCAAGGTCAGATCGTCAGTTGTCCGGCGGCGAGGTTGGATGTTTGTTCGGCGGCGAGGTTGAATGTTCATTTTCAGATTATATTTTGTTCAGCGGCGATGTTGAATGTGTTTGACGGCGAGGTTGAATGTTTGTTTGACAGCGAGGTCAGACTCTTTAAATCCCCAGTATAGATGATGTTTGTACGACGGCGATGTCGAGTGTCTCTAAGAGGATGTTTGTTTCCGACGGAGATGTCAGATTCAGTTTCCCAGCGGCGATGTTGGACATGTCAAGTGGATCCAGTCTTCTGATGGCGATGTTAGGTGATGCAGATCCTTTAGTTCTCCAACGGCGATGCGGGGTATTTTGTCAGATGTGTTTCTCCAGCGGCGATGCGGGGTATGTGGATTTTCCGACGGCGATGTCAGATGCAGTTCTCCAGCGGCGATGTTGGGTATTTTGGTGATTCAGGTTTAGGTCTCCGGCGGCGATGTTGGACGCTTGTTTCCCCGAGTTATGGTTGTTCTTGACGGCGATGTCAGGTAATGTTGGGTGTTGTGGTTGTCTGAAGGCAATGTCAGAAGAATTTAATGTGGATGACTGACGACGATGTCAGATCAGTATTTCTCCAGATAGTTGCCGTGCAGCTATTATTCGTGTGCTCGTGCAGTTGGCAAATTTTCGGGTTTACCGATATTCAACCATCTCGTACCTTGGTTGGTTGAGAGTCGTTCGCTTCTCACCCAGTCAGGTTCAAGCCGTTTGAATAGGGGCAGCTGTTGCACCCCAAAATTTGACCAACAATTATTTATTCATTGAGTGTTTGAAAGTTGATACCTTCATCAGACAGTTCAAGAGATCCCTAGAGGAATTGGGTGAAACCAGGGTTGTGTGCTTCATAGCTTGAGAGTTGTGGGTGCTCCTCAGATGATTCTGAGACTTGGAGAATGAACTTGATGCTTTGAGAAAGTGTATGAGATGTCTTGATAGCCATCATGAAGCCCAGAGAAGTCATTGTGCAAGGGTTCAGAAGATTCAACCATGAATGGTAGAATTAGGGTTTTGACTGGGTCAACCCTAGGACAACTGAAGATTTGGAGAAGGTTGAGACCTAATCCAAGGGCCATGAGATCATGGAATGATTCATAGAGATGTTATAAAGATGATTCTTAGACCAATTCATCATGATTGAGGAGTTTGAGAAGTTTCAAGTTAGGGTTTCTGAGGATTGTCAGTGAAAAAACCCTAGTTTGATCCCTATCTTCCAGGCAGTTTTAGCTCTAGATGTGATTGATATCTCATCTTCCCCACAACATGAATGTTGTATAGCTTGTTCTTAGCTTTAATTTGAGTGGTGGAAGTCCTTGATAGGAGTTACAGAGCTCAAGTTATGGTTTTGACAAATTACAGGTCAGCAGAGGTGTGTGAATCTGGGTCCTTGAAAGTCACCCAACTTGCAGACAACTTTTGCCCTAGTAGGATGATTCCTATGATCTCTTGGTAAACATGAATGTTGGAGGGAATCTTCTTAGCTTTAATTTGAGTGGTAGAAGTCCTTGATAGGATTTTTGGAACTCAACTTATGGTTTGAACAAGACAGGGGTATTTTGGTCATTTGTCAATTATAGGTCATTTTAAGCAAAGGCCATATCTCCTATTTCCAAGCCTCAAATGGAAAAATTCAAAACATGAAAGTTGTTCAAAATGTGATTTTAAGTCTAGAAAGAAGGTCATGAATTGTTGGAAAAGCTCATAGCATGGATTTGCATGATTGGTTAAAAATGAACTAAAAATGGCTTATAAGTTTAAAAAGTTGAATTTGAAAATTGGTTTGGGGGATCTAGGAATCCAAAATAGGTCATCCAATATATCATTTTGATTGGAAACATCATTTTATGAACAATGGTTCAAATAGAATTTTGATTTGAAGCTTTAAAATGGGACATGCTTTGGAAAATTGAAACTTGCATATTAAGGCACCCTTGCAAAACAAGGCATAAGGCAAGGAAAGGCTTGATTTGCACTCATATTTTCTCAATATCTCATGTGAGGATATTTTGACACCAAATTGCAAGGCATAAGGCATGATACATGAGATTTTCAACTTACCATCATATGAGATTTCAAGGACTTTCTAGCTCATTCTAGAAAGATCTAGGAGTTTCCATTGATCATTATAAGAAGGGTGGATCATGATGGTTAAGAGGTTGGTGATCATTGTTGATGAGAGGTGAGATTAGAGTGTGAAAAGAAAGATTCTTCCATTTTGCAATTTCACATCAAACCTTCATTCTCTTCAATCTCCATTCATTTCTCCACCACAAACATATTATTCTGATCATTGTGATTGAGTACATGCTGAGGTAGAAGAAGATCCATGGAAGTTTGAAGTTGTTTTGAGGAAATTGCAAGAATTGCATTTTGATATCAAGCACAAGTTTCAAGCCTTGATCATTCATCTTGCTGCATACAGAAGTCATATTGGGCATTGGAGAGTAATCAAGGAAGGTTTCAGGCACTGAATTGCAAGGAAACCATAGCCTCCATTAAAGTGTAACAGGTTGGTAATCTTGCTCGAATCTCCTAGTTTATGTGCATTCTGCCATAGTTATAGGTGTAGACTAGTTAAGCTAGGGTAGAGGACCTTATTCTGAGAATTAGGGGAAGGATCATGGGGTTTCGAGGCAGGGTACAATTTCTTGCAGAATGAATAACAAGCAATTTTGTGTGCATCAATGGATATGAGATGGTGTAGAATGGTTAGGGAGACGTGTAGAATAATTCTTGATCATTAGTTGGAAGTTCCATTGAGTTTGATAGCAGAAGAAAGAAATGGAACCTTGATGATGAAGCTTTCTGTTAGGATGATTTAAGGAGTTTCAAGGAAAACTAGAGATGGCATCGTGTTCTTGGTGAGTCATAGCACAACTTTGCTTTTGGAATCATGGAATTTCATGGGGAAATGGATGAGCACGAACAGGTTGAAGATGCTTGCATGGGGTTAGGGTTTCTGCAAACCCTAGGGTTCAGTTGGGGATGATGAAGGTCCACCGTCGGATGATCTCAAGACCTTGACTTATTCTCATGATCCAACGGCCCATATTTGATTTCAAAATGGAGGGAAGACTGAAGCTTGCGAAACGCAGCGTATCATTTAGCCAAACGCACCGTTTTGGTTCGTTGACAAACCTGGGCTCAGCAACTTATTCCTATCCACACCCCCAGACGTGGCCCAATGTTCAGAATCAACTGTGGCGTGTTACTTTTCTCACCCCCCTCCCATTTATTTCTTATTCTCTTATTTTTTTTTATTTCTTTTAATTCTTGGCATTTTATAAAATTCATAAAAAATCCAAAAATGCATATTTTTTAATTCTTGTTTTTTTCTATATGTTAATGAATCTGTCTAGAAAATTTTCAACAAATAAAATTTCCATTTTATTTTATTTTCATATTTTTAGTATATTTTTCATTTTAATGGCTTTTTAATATGTTTAGTTTGATATCCAATTTTGTAGAATTTCTTTTAGGACCTTCCTTTAGTCTTTTTAATTCATTCTTTTTTGTGTAATTAGATATTGAATCATAGTTCCCCATAGGATTTAATTCTTGATTTTTAGATTAAAATTTGATGTAGTTTGATTGTTAGACATTTAGGTGCTCTAATTAGGGTTTTAGGTTGCATAGGTAGACTTGAACAAATTTGTTTTGGGGTTCATAGGCCAAATTAGTGTATGGGGAATACATGGGTTAAGGGTAAGAACATATAGAATCCCCTAGAATTTTGCTAGGATATTGTATGGTGTTTTAGTATTTTTCATTGATTTTTGAATGTATGGATAGTATGTGTGTTGCTTAAAGGCATAGTTGTATTGTTGTGTTTTCCTTCCTTCTCTTTTGAGTGTGTGAGCTTTGAAGATTGAGTTGAAGACCTTGTGGATCATCATGAAAGCTTTGAAGACCTTGCAGAGGAGTTTAGCATAGCTTTTGTTGTTTTGTTTATAGGTTTATAGGGGCATAGGCAGAGCCCTAGATAGAATACTTTGTTCAATAAACAAGGAGTGTATTGTTCACCTCCTTTCTTCTCTGTGACATAGAGTCCCTTAAGGGTATTCACCTCTCTCCTTTGGAGGGATTAGTGACCTTGCCCTACAAGGTAGAACTTTGAGAGAGCCCCTCCTGTGATGTTAAGTTCTCAATGGCATCCTTTGGAAGTCAGTGAGCACTGCAACATCCTCACCTCATCTTGTTGACTGAATCTTGTTTGCTGGAGCATTGGAGCCATTGAAGATGGAAGCTGAGGCCTTGATGAGGATGATTCCTTGAAGATTATTGAAGCCTGAAGACTCTGTGAAAATCAAGTTGATACCTGAAGATCCCTGGAGATAGTGAAGCCTGAAGGTAGAGCTGATCAAAGGAGCTGAAGCTCAAGGGAGAAGATGAGTGGATACTCATACTGTAGGTTTGATACCTGGAAAGCAAGTGATCTCTGAAGTCTGAAGACTGGGTTGCTGCTGGAGAAGCTGAGGCTTTCTTCTGTTTTCTTTGATGTATTGTGTGTTTTGTCTGATTTGTCTGCTGCATTAGACTAAGCACATCTAGAATAAATTCAGGCTAAGAGCATAAGTGCATCTGATTGTATTGTTATTGCTTGGCTTTGCTTGCGGGCATTCGGTAGAGCCCAGCTCCCTTGCCCATGTGTTCATTTTGCTTGATAGCATGATTTCATTTTCTGTCTGTATGATTACAGTTTACTGTTTTTACTTGATAGCATGTTGTTTATGTTTCAGTATGGTTACTGTTATTTCATGACTGGCTTGAGGTCGAGACGAGCTTGTGGAGGCTGAAGCCCCACACACATTTCCTCCCTCACTTGCATTGCATGCATTTTACTGTTAAAGCTGATGCTTTTGTCTGTTTTGGTGTATCATTGACATGATCCCTTAGGACTCTCATTTCTTCTGATGAGGATTTGATGATAGACTTTTAGGTTGAAACCTATGCATGACAACATCTAGGAGTTCCCTGTTCAAACCTCAACCATAGGATGAATCCATGGCATGACAACAGTAGGACTTGATAGTCTCCCTCCTAGTTGGGCCGGTTCTCTTCTCATCTCGAAGCAGTTTAAGATACAGTAATCATGAATGATTTCTTTCGTACGTTACGAGCCTTAAGCTATCTGAGAAAGGATTGTGGGAGAGTTTCTTTTCCACAGTCTGGATGTTTAGTATGGTACCCTTTGGGTGACATGCGACGCATTCACTCTCAGGTCATAGTCTCTAGTGCGGTTGAAATCGCAAACACAATAAAAAACACTTCTTTTAGGAGATAATCCGCAGTTTCCCGAACTACGTTTGCTCTGATCTTTCATACCAGATGAAAGTACGTAGGCATAGGATGCGACATCCTAGCGAGCAACCTTTCCCCGTAACCCGTAGTTAGCCGAACTACGTTGACTCTGATTTCTCGTTCCAGACGGGAATATGTAGGCATAAAGTGCGACGCTTTGCCGAGTCATTTTTCTTTTCTTTTTCAGCCAGCCTTGATAGGTAGATAGATTATAACCAACCCGTCCAGGTAAACAAACAAGCGAGGATCCCGTCGAGTACGACGGACGTGAGGGGTGCTAATACCTTCCCCTTGCGTAATCGACTCCCGAACCCAGACAATGGTTGCGATGACCTTGTCTTACCCTTTTTCGTCAGGTTTTTCCGATCGTTTCCTTTCCCGCTCTGAGGGATAAATAACGAAAGGTGGCGACTCTTCTGTCATGCCGGCACCTTATTTTCGCGCAAGCGACAGGGATCCCATCATTGTGCATGATTGCATAGCATTTATCATAAACGCATAGCATTCCCACCGTGTGGAGCATTGCGCCATTTCCGAAGCATATGCATAATAAACATGATCTAGGTTGCTGCCGTTCTTGTTTTGCAGGTGTTCCGCCGCAGAATTGATTGCTCAGGATGATTCCCGACATCCTCACCAACGAAGTCGCTGGCTCAAGATGATTCTTGAGATCCCCAGCGAAGTCTTCGGTTCAAGATGAGTCTTGAATTCCTCAGCAGGGCCGTTTGCTTAAGATGATTCTTAAGACCCCAGTGCAGTCTCCAGAATTGGTTGCTCAAGTTGATACTTAGAGTCCCCAGTAAAGGTTGTCCAAGATGATTCCTGAAATCCCCAACAGAATGTTCGCTCAGGATGATCCCTGAAACCTCCAGAATGGTTATCGGTTCAAGACGATTCTTGAAGGTCCCCGACAGAGTTATTTGTCCAAGATGATTCCTGAAGTCCTCAGCAGAGTGGATTTATCCAGAATGATTTCTGGACCCCCGGAGCGGAGTTACTTGATAGTCCTCCAGATTCCCCAGCGGCGAAGCGTCATCCCCAGCAGGTCTCTAACGGCGAAGTTGAAATCTCCCTTGAAGACTCCATGATTGAAGTCTAACCGTGGCAATGAAGCAGTTCTCTCAGCTGATGCGGAGTGCCTGATGGAAGAGGTTTAGAGGTTCCTAGTTGGCTCCTGATTGACCAAGAATTCTATTCCCGACTTGCTGATGAAATCTGGCTGAGGCCCGACAAGTTCGTTGAATGCCTGATGGCATGATCAACCTGATGGTTGAAGTCCGGCTGATGCCCGACAATCTCTTGGAATGCCTGATGGCATGATCAACCTGATGGTTGAAGTCCGGCTGATGCCCGACAATCTCTTTGAATGCCTGATGGCATGATCAACCTGATGGTTGAAGTCCAGCTGATGCCCGACAGTGTTCTTTGAATGCCTGATGGCATGGTCGACTAGGTATTACCGGTTACCATGTGACCAATTCCCCAATGAAGTTTCTTTACCCTGACGGCGAGGTCAGACGATGTTGAGAGTTGACGGCGAAGTCAGATTATATTGAGTACTTGACGGCGATGTCGGGCGTTTCTCAGAGTTATGTTTGTTTTCCAGCGGCGATGTTGGGTGTTTTGGTCGTCCGACGGCGATGTCAGACGCTTATTTTCATGAATGCCTGACGGCGAGGTCAGGTGTCTGATGGCAATGTCAGAGGAATTTAATGTGGATAACTGACGACAAGGTTCAGATCAGTATGTCTCCAGCTAGTTGCCGTGCAGCTATTATTGCAGTGTTCGAAGATTTGTTCCCACCAATACTTATGCAGTTGGCAAATTTCCGGGTTTATCGGTATTCAACCGTCTCGCACCTCGATTGGCTGAGAGTCGTTCGCTCCTCACCCAGTCAGGTTCAAGCCGTTTGAATAGGGGCAACTGTTGCACCCCAAACTTTGACCAACATTTATTTACCCATCAAGAGTTGTATGAGACTTTGAAGCTAGCCAAGAAGGTTATTCAAGTGTTCAAATATTGATATCCTTGTTAGAGAACTCAAGAGATCCTCAGAGAGATTGGTTGAAACCAAGGGTGTGTGTCTCATAACTTGAGAGTTGTGGGAGCTCCCCAGATGATTCTGAGACTATGAGAATGGACTTGAAGCTTTGAGAAAGCTTTTGAGATGTCTTGAAAGCCATCATGAAGCCTAGAGAGGTCATTGTACAAGAATTCAGAAGATTCAGCCATGAGTGGTGGAATTAGGGTTTGACTGGGTCAACCCTAGGTCAACTGATGATTTGGAGAGGGTTGAGACCCAATCCAAGAGCCATGTGATCATGGAATGATGTATTGAGATGCTATAAGGATGATTCCTAGACCAACTCATCATGATTGAGGAGTTTGAGAAGTTTTAAGCTAGGGTTTCTAAGGCTTGACAGTGTAAAATCCCCTAGTTTGATCCCTATCTTCAAGGCAGTTTAGCTCAAGAGGTGATTGTCATATCATCTTCCCCATAACATTAATGTTGTAGAGCTTATTCTTAGCTTTAATTTGAGTACTAGAAGTCCTTGATAGAATTTGTAGAGCTCAAGTTATGACTTTGACAAATTACAGGTAATCTGAGGTATGTGAATCTGGGTCCTTGAAAGTCACCCAACTTGCATCTAACTTTTGCCCTAGTAGGATGATTCCTATGAACTCTTGGTCAACATGAATGTTGTAGAGTATCTTCTTAGATTTCTAGAGAGTACTAGAAGTCCTTGATAGGATTTTTAGAACTCAACTTATAGCTTTGACAAGTCAAGGGCATTTTGGTTATTTGGAGGTTATAGGTCATTCCAAGCATAAGGCCATATCTCCTATTTCCAAGCTTCAAATGAAAAAATATTCAACATCAAACTTGCTTAGAATGATGTTTTAAGGCTAGTAAGGAGGTCATGAGATGTTGAAAAGGCTTGTATCAAAAAGTGATGAAAATGGCCTAAAATGGAGGCATAAGTTAATTAAGGTGAAATTGAAAATTGGAAATCCCAAGTTATACATCCAAACCATGTCATATAATAGGTCATTTTGACTCCAAAGGACATTCTAAGAACAATGGTTCAGCCACAATTTTGATTTGGGGCTTAGATCATAGGGCTACTTTGGAAATGGCTTACTTGCATATTAAGGTACCAAAGCAAAACTCAACAAAACTCAATGAACAAGTTGGTTATGCATTGTAACACATCATAAATCTCATGTGGGGAGAATTTCAAGTCAGTTACAAAGGTTACAAGAAGCTTGGCATGAGATAGCATGTAAGGAGAATTGAAATCAAAATGTCATGACATGAGATTTCCAAATACTCATTGGATTGTCCTAGAGGGTTCTAGATGATTCTAAACCACTCTATATAACATGTATAACTTGCCCAGATGCAAGGTTGGTGAGAATTGGTGCAGAGAAGAGAGAGAGTGAGATCAAGAATCTTCCATTGCAAGTCAAGTTTCATTTCTTCATTCTTCTTCATTTCCATTCATTCTTTCCATTCAAACACATTCCATACATCATAGTGAAGCTGTGCAGATTGAATTGAGATCAAGTCCATGGTGAATTGAAGAGTTGGTGATTGAAATTTCAAGGTAGCAAGTCAGAATCGAATTCTGAGATTGAGGCTTCCTCCATCAAAATTGTTGCCAACAGTAGCAAGATTGGCATCTAGGGAAACTTTCTGAAGAGTTTCAAGGTCTGAATTGGTGGATTTCATCATCTGTTCATCAAGATTAACCAGGTTTGCAAATTCTTCCCTACACCATGTTTTAGGCATAATTAGGTTAATTTGTTAGTGTAGAAATGTTAGAGACCAATAAGGGATGGATTTTGGAGAGTTAGGGATCAATTGGTGAAGATTGGATTATGGACACCATTTCTGTTTGACCTTGTATCTTGCTGAATCTTGAGTAATAATCTTAGTTCTTTAATGAAGGTTGATCAGTGATAGGAGGTGATCATTTTAGTGTAAGCAATTTCAAGAATCTTGAGTTTTGATGTTCAAGCATAATTTGAGGTTTGATTCGTGTTTTAAGTTTGGGTGAGATTCAATGGAATTTGAGATTATGATTGTGTTCAGCATGAAAAATGGAGCGTGTTAGGGTTTTAAACTTTGAGTTTTGATGAAGATACGAGGGTTCACGATTGGGGAGAAGGGATGTTCTTGAGCTCTATTTTAATGGAGGTCTCCCTCCAGAAATTTGAAATTGGAGAAGACGACCATGAAACCATTGGATCAGGCGTGGACCAATTGACTGATGGAAGATCCAAAGGCCAGGATTTGATTTCGCGTGTGAAGGAAAAGTCTGAAGCATGATGAAACGAGGCGTTTCATTAAACCTGAGTTTTGGGCTTAAGTGGATCCAATGACTAATCCCACCCCCAATCAAGGCCCACTTGGATTTTACATTGAATATCATTGCTATTCCCACCGTGTTCTTTTTCTTTATGTTTTTAATTGAATTTCTGATTAATGAATGGGCTTAGAGCTTATGCTATCTGAACCCCCCCATTTTCAGCCCATATGAAATCTGAACTGCATCTGTTTGCTAGCTGCACCCCAGTTTAATAGTTTCATTTTATTTTTCTTCCATTTTATTTCAAACTTTGGAAAATCATATTAAATGGAAAATTAATGATTTTTTAATGGGAAGTTTTGCTCCCATTTCATATTCATGTCTAGAAAAATATAAAATAAAAATATTTTCCTTTCATGCATTTTTAGTATTTTTTGTATATTTTCTACTTTTATTGCATTTTATTTCTTTTATGTTGATCCATGAATTTGTAGAATTTTGTTTAGGTAGTTCCTTTAACATTTTTAGGCCATTATTTTTAGGATAGTTAGATATATGCCTTAGCTTCACCCTGGATTTATTCCATAATTTTGTGATGAATTTTAGGATAGTTTTGTTTAGATGACATTAGGTTGTGTAGAATTAGGTCAAACTTCAACATAAGTCCATAATAACATTAGAATTTTGGGTTTTTAGGGCAAATTAGACTATGGGGCATATAAGGGTATTAAGGGTAGGTATGTAGGATCCCTTAGGAATTATATTAGGATTTAATATAGTAGTATACTATTTTTAGATGATTTTTGTAGTTGATGATTGTTTGTGTTGCCCTTGGGGGCTTGTATTGTTGTTTGCTCTGTTTTGTGGGCTTGGAGAGCTTGGTATTGTTCTAAGGAGCATTGAGGAGCATAGTAGAAGATTTGAAGATGCATTAAGGAGCTTGAGAGCTTGATCTTATTTGTTTTGTTGTTGTTTTAGGGTTAGGGATTAGGAAGAGTTTAGACCTAGTTAACTTCTTTCTTAAACATGGATGGTATCTTTCACCTCCATTCCTCCCTATGATTCAAAGTCCTTCCATGGTATACACCTCTCTCCTTTGGAGGGATAAGTGATGTACCTAGGAAGTAGAACTTTTGAGGGAACCATTCCTTTGATGTTGGACCCTTATAGGTCACCTTTGGTGGTCAATAAGCAGTTCAATATCCCCAGCTTATCCAGTAAGTGATTTTCTCTGGTTTGATTATCCTGAGAGGTGTTGAGCTTGAGTGTGAAGATGAAGACTTCATTGAAGAGTTGAAGAGCATGAATCCTTGAGTATTGCCATTCCAGCTAAAGCTTGAAGAACAACAAGAGCAAGTTGATCCTTGAAGACCCCTGAAGATTAGGTAAAGCCTGAAGGTGGAGCTGATCAAGAAGCTGAAGCTTAAAGGAGGAGATAAGTTGAAACTTATGTTGAAGGATTGAAACCTGGAAAAGCAAATTGATATCTGTCAAGAGTGATGGAAGTCTGAAGACTGAATAGCTGTTGGAGAAGTTGAAGCTTGAAGTTGAGAGAGGAGTTGATCTGCTTTCTTTTTCTTTGTTGTATTGACATGTTTTGTTTGACTTGCTTGATGCATTAGGATAAGTCCATATCTAGAATAAGTAGAATCTAGGAGCATGATTGCACTAGAGGTTGAGTTGCTCTCTCTGCTTGTATTGTTACTGCGTGGCTTTGCTTACGGGTATTCGGTAGAGCCCAGCTCCCTTGCCCATGTGGTTTGTTTGTCTGATGGCATTTTATTTCATTTTATCTGTATGATTGCAGTTTACTGTTATTGCTTGATAGCATGATGTTTTATATTTCAGTATGATTACTGTTATCCATTCTGGCTTGAGGTTGAGATGAGCTTGTGGAGGCTGAAGCCCCACACACATTTCCTCTCTCACGTGCATTGCATGCATTTTACTGTTAAAGCTGATGCTTTGTCTGTTTTGGTGTATCACTGACATGATCCCTTAGGACTCTCATTTCCTTTGATAAGGAATTGATGATAGAACTTTAGGTTGAAACCTATGCATGACAACTTTTAGGAGTTCCCTGTTCAAACCTCAACCATAGGATGAATCCATGGCATGACAACAGTAGGACTTGATAGTCTCCCTCCTAGTTGGGCCTGTTCTCTTCTCATCTCGAAACAGTTTAAGATACAGTAATCATGAATGATTTCTTTCGTACGTTACGAGCCTTAAGCTATCTGAGAAAGGATTGTGGGAGAGTTTCTTTTCCACAGTCTGGATGTTTAGTATGGTACCCTTTGGGTGACATGCGACGCATTCACTCTCAGGTCATAGTCTCTAGTGCGGTTGAAATTGCAAACACAATAAAAAACACTTCTTTCGTAAAAGACAGGAAATAAACCGTAGTTCCCCGAACTACGTGAGCTCTGATCTCTCATGCCTGTTGAGAGTGTGTAGGTACAAGATGGTGATGTCTTGGCGAGCTACCTCCCCCCATTACCCGTCGTAGGTCGAACTACGTTGACTCTGATTTCTCATTCTCTGATGAGAATACGTAGGCATAAAGTGCGACGCTTTTCCAAGTCATTTTCTTTTCTGTTTTAAATCGGCCTTGATAGGTAGATAGAATGAAACCAACCCGTCCGAGTAAACACAACAAGCGTGGATCCCGTCGAGTACGACGGACGTGAGGGGTGATAATACCTTCCCCTTGCGTAACCGACTCCCGAATCCAGACAACGGTTGCGACGACCTTGTCTTACCCTTTTTCATAAGGTTTTTCCAATCGTTTCCTTTCCCGCTCTGAGGGATAAATAACGAAAGGTGGCGACTCTTCTGTTGTGCCGGCACCTTATTTTCGCGCAAGCGACAGCTGGCGACTCTGCTGGGGATTCCAACGGTTCCCTGCGAGAGTCAATCGTAACGCTTGTATGTTTACTTGTTGGGTTTATTTATCGCATTTTACTTCTCGTACTTTATTTCCCGCATTTTATTTTCAGTATAATATGATTATCTGTGTTGTTGTGGGATGGGAGTTCTGATGAGTGAGAAGCCAGACCCAGGCTTGAGTGCACTATTGACTTAGAGTGGAAATTAGTAGGCGCGTGCTTACTTTGCAGGCACTAGTGTCTCATGAAATCCACGCTCAGACGAGGTTCATCCGGTTGGCTTCTCTTTCAACCCTTTGGGTTGACACGGTTGCTGGTTTGGTGGATTGTCGACTCTGGGGACCGATCATTTGTGATTCAGCCGAGTGAGGCCGCTTCATGAGCTGGTGATGCCACACCTTCTGGGTATCGTATCACCCCTCTTGAATGTCTGTGACGCTGATGAACGCATAGGATGCCGAACTTGAGTCAGTTTAGGGCCATACCTGTGAGCAGGGTTGGGTTCATTGCAGGAAACTTTGACCTTCAGACTACCTGGTTTTCTTGATAGTGAATCAGTTTTGTTGGTACCAGGGTTTCTCAGTTGCAGTATGTATGTTCTTGATAGAGCAGGTTTTGATCAGAGGATCTTATCATCAGGTGTATGTCTGTTCTTGATAGAGCAGGTTTTGATCAGAGGATCTTGTCATCAGGTGTATGTCTGTTCTTGATAGAGCAGGTTTTGATCAGAGGATCTTATCATCAGGTGTATGGCTGTTCTTGATAGAATAGAGTTTTGTCATCAGTTGTTTGTTCTTGATAGAGCAGATTTTTGGGTCTGAAGATCTCATCAGCAGATGTTTTTTGTTCTTGATAGAGCAGATTTTTGGGTATGAATATCTCATCAGCAGATGTTGTTTATTCTTGATAGAGCAGATTTTTGGGTCTGAAGATCTCATCAGCAGATTTTTGGGTCTGAAGATCTCATCAGCAGATGTTGTTTGTTCTTGATAGAGCAGATTTTTGGGTCTGAAGATCTCATCAGCAGATTTTTGGGTCTGAAGATCTCATCAGCAGATGTTGTTTGTTCTTGATAGAGCAGATTTTTGGGTCTGAAGATCTCATCAGCAGATGTTGTTTGTTCTTGATAGAGCAGATTTTTGAGTGGGGTCTGAAGATTTCATCAGCAGCTGTATGTTTGTTCCTGATAGGGCAGATTTTTGATTGGGGTCTGAAGACCTCATCAACAGATATTTCTGGATTCTACATCAGAGGTCCTTATCATCAGACATTTGTTCTTGATAGGGCAGAATTATGATTTTATGTATATGGTCCTATGGTTGTTCTTGGCAGATCAGATTTGTGGTCCTACACCGGGGTTTCCTTCTTATCAGTGATTGTTGATACAGAATCTCCACAGCACCAGTTACCCGGACCTCTTATTGCATGATTGCATTTTGCATTAGTTTGCATATTCATTTGCATTTCATTAACGTGTGTTTGTGTTGCAGGTACCGTTTTCCCCGATCCAGGATTTCTTGCCTCCTATTGTATTGTTATGGGCTCTCTGAGGAAGACCGTGGCTTACAAGTTCCTTACCCCTGATGTGGTTAAGTTGACTGGTTTGATAGCTCTAGCAGATGATTCTATGAGGGATGAGTTCAGGAACTCTTACGGCAGGTTGCTCAGTTTGGTTCATAAGCCTTCTGTATTCGAGTTGAATGGGTTGCACGCTCTGTTGCAGTTCTACGACCCTCCGCTGAGATGTTTCACTTTTCAGGACTTTGTTCTCGCACCTACGCTGGAAGAGTATGCTGATTTGCTAGGTGTGCCTATCAAGAGGCAGATGCCTTTTGTTCACATGGATGCTGAGCCTGATCTGGCTGGTTTAGCTCCTTCACTTCACCTGGACGCCTCCGAGTTAGTATTGACTAGTTGGAACAAGGTTCCTGGGTTTTCATTGCAGTTTCTGGTAGGTAAAGCTCAGCAGTGTGCCAATGACGGGTGTTGGATCGCGTTCAATGCCATCCTCGCGCTATGCATATATGGCATCATCCTGTTCCCTAATATGCCCGATTTTGTAGACTTTGATGCGTTTCATATCTTTGCTTCAGGGAATCCAGTCCCTACCTTGATAGGAGATGTCTATCACTCAGTCCACTACAAAAACGAGAACAGGAGGGGGAAGAATGTCTCGTGCTGTGTACCCTTGCTGTACAAATGGCTTGATAGTCATCTGCCCAAGAGGGGTCCCTTTGTCCTGTCTGCAGCCACAGCGGAGTGGCCTGAGCGTCTGATGAGTTTATCTGCAGAGGATATTGATTGGTTCGACAGAGATAGGTTGGGTACTGAGGTGATCTTCAGTTGCAGCGGGTTCCCTAACGTGCCTTTGATAAGTAGGAAGGGCTGTATAAACTACAATCCGTCGTTGTTGGTCCGCCAGTTCGCGTATGCTCTGAGAACTCCGCCGAAGGATGAAGAGGTACAGGAATCTCTGTACCTCACTGGTACTCTAGAGGGGGATCTGCTATCCAAGCTTCAGCACGCGTGGAATGGTATCAGTAAGCGAGGAAAGCCTCTGCTGGGAAAAAGCAACAGTCAAGCCTACCCTCCATATTTGACATGGATCAGAGCCAGGGCCGATGCTATAGGGATGTCGTTTCCTCATGCCAAGCCAGAAAGTCCTCCAATGATTGAAGAGCCTACTACTGTGCCCATTCAACAGCATAACCAGGTATTAGCTGAGCGACATGAATTGAAGCGGGCGAACGAAGAACTGGAGAAGGAATTAGCTCAGCTCCGAAGCGAGAGGAACGAAGCCGTTCATTCTTTCAAAAGGCAAACAGAGTTGGTGAACCAGCTGGGTACAGACCTGACTAAGCAGATAGCCGAGCGTGAACGCATGGGTCGAGACTTCAAAGCTGTCAACTACGTACTGGCTACGAAGAAGCAGCACTTGGACGAGGCATATCGGAGGATATCCAAGTTCAACCAGCACTGGAAGGCTTCCCTGGCCACCAGGAAAGAGCGGGAGGATAAGCTGATGCTGCAGATCTCCAAGCTGGAAGCCCAGGTGAAGGACAGTGAGCAGAGGTTTGATGAAGAAACCGCCCGCAGATACGCCGCCGAAGGCCAGCTCAACAAAGCTCTCGCTAACCTGAAGGAGCACAAGCTGACGTTTGAGTCCAAAAAGCGGAAATTAGAAGATTTCTTCGACGAAGGAGCATGGGAAAGTTCGGTTGAGGGACTTCAATATACCATAGTGCAGAGGGAATTACTCGTCGAGGGGTTGCTCACTCTGCCAGATCATCCAGAGACGAAGGAGTTGTTAGAAGAGTATCGCGCCCGTGGCCGTACTTGACTATGTGTATTCCTTTTGTTTTGATCATTGTTGTACGCTGACCATCACCAGGCTTGTTGGCTGAGGTCACGCTGTTGATTCGTCTTGTACTCGCTGATGCTATGTACTGCCTTGATAGGCTTTCTTTATATATGAGATTGTTGTTTCCATGATTGGGCTCGGACTTCTTCTTATTATTATTATCAGCACTGGCACTCAGGCACTAGGATCGGGGGAAATCTTCCAAACACACAGACACACGCATGCATTTGCATGAAGCATTTGCATGACGCACATTTTGTTGTTTTTCCTAACCCTTTAGTGTTTACAGGTTTTTCAGGTTTACAGGTCCCAAGCTGTTTCCGGTGGTTCCAGGATTGATCAGAGACTAATTCACCGTTATCCGACTAGAGCTAATCAGACCAGGATCATGGATCAAGTGCAAACAGACGTTCAGGAGCTCCGCGAGAGGATGGATCGCTTCATGGAACTCATGCAAGTGGTCGCCAATGGTCAGGACCAGCTCAGGACTTTGGTTCAGCCTTTGATCTCCAGGGTTGATAGCAACGACATACTCCATGGCGGGGCCGTGCCTACTCCTCCACCAGTTGATACTCCGCAGAATGGTGTCCCCGTGGCCAGGGGCAACGACAGTGCTAATGGCAATGTGATGGCCAACATCGGACTCAACACGATGGGCGTCGGCAATGGGAGTCTGGGAGCTAATGTCAACATCGGGCCGGGCAACGGCAATGCAGGCGTCGGGAATCTGTTGGTGCCTCAACCATGGCTTGAGGATCATCAAGATGATGTGTTCTCTCAAAGAGGTGCTGAAGGGGAGCTGAATGCTGAAGCGCGGCTCAGGTTCAAAGCACTTGAGGATAAAATGAGAGATATTGAGAATCAGAATACTTTGGGCGTTGATATGTCCATGCTGGGATCAATTGCTGATTTCAAGGTACCTCCTAAGTTCAGGGTACCTGACTTTGAGAAATATAAAGGCACCACTTGCCCTCGTGTCCACCTTAGATCGTACTACAGGAAGATGTCCGCCTATTCCGAGGACGAGAAGTTGCTGATGCACTTCTTCCAAGACAGCCTTTCCGGGCCATCCCTCGAGTGGTACATGAGCCTGGAGCCCACTAGCGTGTGCACATGGAAGGATCTCGCTGAAGCGTTTGTCCACCATTACCAGTACAATAGTGACTTGGCCCCGAACCGAGTCCAGTTGCAGAACCTATAGCAGAGGAATAATGAAGGATTTAAGGAGTACGCCCAGCGGTGGCGTGAGTTGGCAGCCCGGGCTCAGCCGCCGATGGTTGAACGCGAGCTCGTGCAGATGTTTGTAGCTACCCTCCCAGGGGTTTACTATGAAAAGTTAGTCAGCGGTATGTCGGGGACGTTCTCAGCTCTCATTATCATGGGCGAGCACGTCGAGAATGGAATCAAGATCGGGAAAATTCAAGGTGAGTCATCCTCAGCCGGAGGAGGTGGAAAGAAACCTTATGCTGGTAAACGACGAGAAGGAGAAGCGAGCGCTGTGACCAACGCTCGAAGAAAGGGCAAAGGCCCTCAGCAGCAGATAGCCAGTATAAATATCCCAGCGGCTCCACAGCAGCAGCAGCCGCAGCAACCGAATCAACAGGGATATAGAAAATACCAGAATCGGGCACCTTTGGCAAACTGTCACTTCGAGGCACCGCCCATGTCGTACGCGCAACTCTTGCAGACTTTGCTTCAGCTTCAGTTGGTTCAGAAAAGGACGATGGCTCCCTTGACAGGGGCACCTCCACCAGGGTACGACGCAAATGCCACTTGCGACTTCCACTCAGGGGCACCTGGCTACACAATCGAGAACTGCAAAGCCTTTAAGCACAAGGTGCAGGACATGGTAGATGCCAAGATCATTAACTTCTCCGATAATGTGCCCAACGTTACGAAGAATCCTATGCCGAATCATAGGGGAGGCGGAGTGAACGCCATTATCGAAGAAGAAAGTGCAGATCTGTTGACTGATGTCAGAGACCTCAAGACGCCGCTTAGCTTCGTTAAAGCTAAGTTGTTGAAAAGAGGGTTCTTTCCAGGACGCGGAGAACTATGCATGGACTGTGCCACACATTCTGATGGATGTGAGCAGTTGGTTGAAGGAATTCAAAGTCTGATGACTGAAGGGATTCTGCAGTTCAGCCGGAAGGCTGAAAGTGTATCAGGAGAGGTAGTATTGAAGCAGGCCGACGAAGTCGCCACCATCACCATCCCTCGCCGGCCGATAACCATTTCTGCGCCCAGACCGCCTACCATCACTATTACCAAAGCTGGGCCAATACCATTCGAGAGCACTAACGCCGTTCCGTGGCATTATGGGGCTGAAGTCTATTGCAACGGACAGAAGTTGGAGCTGGAACCGTATGGGTCGAC
Source organism: Lathyrus sativus (assembly GCA_963859935.3). Lineage (NCBI taxonomy): Eukaryota > Viridiplantae > Streptophyta > Magnoliopsida > Fabales > Fabaceae > Lathyrus > Lathyrus sativus. Next base: position 452,557,535 of record OZ012740.1, on the reverse strand, counting down.
TACGGAGAATCTTGCGGGAGTCAGTGGTATTACTCGCAGCGGAAGAGTATTTGCACCGCCAGAGGTCGTGGCAGATAAAGCGGTCAGAGCTGATGCGGCTGACAAGGATAAAAGCAAAGTCGTCGAAGAAGTCCCGTGTGGGGTAGAGAAAGATTTGCTTGTTAAAGACGCCGAGGAGTTTATGCGGTTGATCAAAAAGAGCGACTACAAGATTGTAGACCACCTCCATCAGACGCCTTCGAAGATTTCTATTCTCAACTTGTTGCTGTGTTCTGAAGCGCACCGCAACGCGCTGCTAAAGGTATTGAACGCTGCCTACGTACCGCAGGAGATATCGGTGAATCAGCTAGAGGAGGTGGTAGCCCACGTTAATGCTGGCAATGGGCTAGGCTTCACAGATTTAGAGCTGACGTCAAAAGGGAGGAATCACAATAGCTCCCTGCACATCTCGATCGAGTGTAGGGGCACAATCATGTCGCACGTGCTGGTGGACACGGGTTCGTCACTTAATGTGCTTCCAAAGAAGGCCTTAATGAAGTTGGATACTCGTGGAGTGATCTGCACACCCAGTGATCTGGTGGTGAAAGCATTCGACGAAACTAAACGCCACGTTTTCGGGGAGGTGACCCTGCCGGTCCAAGTTGGTCCGGAAACGTTCGACACGGTCTTTTATATTATGGACATCATGCCTGCCTACAGTTGCCTCTTGGGCTGGCCGTGGATCCATGCTGCTGGTGCCGTGACCTCCACGTTGCACCAAAAGCTCAAATATGTTGTCGGAGGAAGCATCGTAACCGTGTGCGGAGAGGAGGACATAATGGTGAGCCTTTTGTCATCCTTTAAGTACGTTGAAATGGATGGCGAAATCCATGAAACTCTTTGCCAAGCGTTCGAGGCTGTCAAAGTGAAAGAGGTAGCTCCTGTAGTCACAGAAAAGCCAGAGATGAATCTCTCCTCATTCAAAGAAGCTCGGGCCGTCGTCCAAGATGGATCTACCCCAGGCTGGGGGCATATTTTGGAGATACCGAACAAGCAGGATAAGTTTGGGTTGGGGTATTCTCCTAGAGCTGAAGCTTCTTCGTCTAGCAGTGCGTCTCGAGGTAAAGGGCCGATCCAATTTACCAGTGGCAGAGTGGTTTTCGAAAGCATCAACGCGGTGTCTGAAGACAGCGGGGATAGCGATTATGATCTCGACTCCTGGATTTAGCCAAGCAAGCCGGGCGAGGGCCTCAACAATTGGACCATCAAGGGTATCATCCAGATGACAAGTGAAGAGTAATGATTTACTTTTTTCCAATCATTGTACAACCCTATGTCCTACCCGGGGCATAGCGGTTTTATTGTCAGGGCCTTGTTGGATTATGTACATGCATTTTGTTAATAAATCAAAGGCGTTTTCTTCGTATTCAAATATTGTGATCTCTGTTATTCCTGTTTTATATTTGTTTTGAAAAACAGTAAAATGGCAATGGGGTTTGTGCTAACCTGCATATTCTTGTTTTAAACTTAACCCTTGTTATTGCAGGATCCACATAACAGATGACATCGACTCTGGACCTTCTACGGCTCACTTCGACTTCGATTTCCCGATCTACCAAGCCGAAGAAGAGATTGATGAAGACGAAGACCTTCCTGAAGAGTTGGCCCGCTTTTTGAAACAAGAGGAAAAGGTTATTTTGCCTCATGAGGAGGAGATCGAAATCGTGAACCTGGGTTCTGAAGAGCTCGTCAGAAATGTCAGGATAGGGGCTGCATTGCAGAGTGATGTCAAGCAGAGATTGGTCGAGATGCTTCGAGAGTATAGTGACGTCTTTGCTTGGTCATACGAAGATATGCCCGGACTTGATACTGACATTGTGGTCCATCACTTGCCACTGCGAGAAGATTGCCCTCCCGTCAAGCAGAAGCTTAGGAGGACGAGACCAGATATGGCCGTTAAGATCAAAGAAGAAGTGCAGAAACAGCTTGATGCTGGCTTCTTAGCGGTCACCACTTACCCTCCGTGGGTCGCCAACATAGTACCTGTACCGAAGAAGGACGGCAAGGTACGCATGTGCGTTGATTATCAGGATTTGAATAGGGCGAGCCCTAAAGATGATTTCCCGTTGCCTCATATCGATGTGTTGGTCGACAATACAACCCAGTTCTCCGTGTTTTCGTTCATGGATGGCTTCTCCGGTTACAATCAAATCAAGATTGCGCCGGAGGACATGGAGAAAACGATGTTTATCACTCCATGGGGAACATTTTGCTATAAGGTAATGCCCTTCGGTCTGAAGAACGCAGGGGCCACTTACCAGCGAGCAATGGTAACTTTGTTTCATGACATGATTCATCATGAGATCGAGGTCTATGTTGATGACATGATTGCGAAGTCCCAAACGGAGGAAGAGCATCTGGTCAACTTATTGAAGCTTTTTGATAGGCTTAAGAAGTTTAGGTTGAGGCTGAACCCTAACAAATGCACTTTCGGAGTGCGGTCCGGAAAGTTACTGGGGTTTATCGTGAGTGAACGAGGCATCGAGGTTGATCCTGCGAAAATAAAAGCCATTCAAGAAATGCCAGCGTCGAAAACAGAAAAAGAAGTTCGTGGTTTCTTGGGCAAAATAAACTACATTGCAAGGTTTATCTCTCAGCTCACGGCCACTTGTGAACCGATGTTCAAGCTTTTAAAGAAAGATCAGGCAATTACTTGGAATGAGGACTGCCAGAAGGCATTTGACAAGATAAAGCAGTATCTTCAAGAACCTCCGATCTTGATACCCCCAGTGGCTGGACGGCCATTAATCATGTACTTGACAGTTCTTGAGAATAGTATGGGGTGTGTTCTCGGTTAGCACGACGAGACGGGCAGAAAGGAGCATGCCATTTACTACTTGAGTAAAAAGTTCACTGACTGTGAATCTCGCTACTCGATGCTGGAGAAGACGTGTTGTGCACTAGTCTGGGCTGCCAAACGTCTACGACAGTACATGCTCAATCACACCACTATGCTAATTTCGAAGATGGATCCGATCAAGTACGTCTTCGAGAAGCAGGCTCTTTCGGGCAGGATTGCCAGATGGCAAATGGTGTTAACGGAATATGATATTCAGTACGTGTCCCAAAAGGCCATCAAGGGAAGCGTATTGTCTGATTACCTTGCCGAACAGCCGATCGAGGATTACCAGCCGATGAAGTTTGAATTCCCTGACGAGGATATTATGTTTCTCAAAGCGAAGGATTGCGAGGAGTCGTTGCCCGACGAGGGGCCAGATAGGAAATCCCAGTGGAAATTGATATTCGATGGGGCGGTTAATTCCTACGGAAGTGGCATTGGGGCGATCATCACGACTCCCCACGGATCCCACATCCCGTTTACTGCGAGACTGACGTTTCCAGTCACCAATAATGAGGCGGAGTACGAAGCATGCATCATGGGTCTAGAAGAGGCAATTGATTTGAGAATCAAGAACCTAGACGTATATGGTGACTCAGCGCTTGTGATCAACCAAATTAAAGGGGAGTGGGAGACTCGTCAATCGAATTTGGTACCGTACATGAACTATGCTAGAAGGCTGCTTCCGTTCTTTGATCGAGTGGAGCTCCATCATGTGCCCAGAGCGGAAAATCAGATGGCTGATGCCTTAGCCACGTTGGCTTCAATGTATAAAGTCAATTTTTGGAATGAGGCTCCAAGAATTATACTATCTCGTCTTGATAGACCCGCGTTCGTCTTTGCAATTGAGGAAGCCGCCGACGGCAAGCCATGGTTTCATGACATCCAGACCTTCCTTATGACTAAGGAGTATCCTGCGGGTGCGTCAACCCAGGATAAGAAGACTCTGAGGAGGCTGTCTGGAAACTTTTATCTCAATCCTGATAGAGTGTTGTATAAGAGAAACCACGATCTCGTGCTAGTCAGATGTGTAGATGAGAAAGAGGCGAGTATGCTCATGGAAGAAGTCCATGAAGGCACATTTGGTACGCACGCCGGCGGGCCTGCTATGACGAGGAAGATCCTGAGAGCAGGATACTACTGGCTGACGATGGAGTCAGATTGCTTCCAATTCGCGAAGAGATGTCATAAATGCCAGATTTATGCTGATAAAGTTCATGTGTCGCCGTGCCCGTTAAATGTCATGTCCTCCCCGTGGCCGTTCTCCATGTGGAGCATCGACATGATAGGCAAGATCGAGCCCACTGCATCTAACGGTCATCGTTTCATTCTAGTAGCTATCGACTACTTCACCAAGTGGGTGGAGGCAGCCTCGTACGCTAATGTGACCAAGCAGGTGGTGGCTAAATTCATAAAGAGGGACATCATCTGTCGCTACGGAATTCCCGAGCGGATCATTACTGATAATGGTTCGAATCTGAATAACAAGATGATGAAGGAGTTGTGCCAGAGTTTCAAGATTGAACACCACAACTCATCTCCTTACCGGCCGAAGATGAATGGCACCGTTGAAGTGGCCAATAAGAACATAAAGAAGATTGTTCAGAAGATGGTTTTGACCTATAAAGACTGGCACGAGATACTGCCGTTTGCACTGCACGGTTATCGTACGACGGTATGTACTTCAACAGGGGCAACTCCTTTCTCTTTGGTGTACGGTATGGAAGCTGTCATACCGTTAGAAGTGGAGATCCCTTCTTTGCGAGTTTTGGTTGATGTGAAACTCGACGAGGCAGAATGGATTACGAACCGACTGAACCAACTCAGCCTGATGGACGAGAAAAGGTTAGCATCGATTGCGTTTGGTCGTCTATACCAAAGCCGAATGAAGAAAGCTTATGATAAGAAGGTGCGTCCTAGAAGCTTTCAGACGGGTGATCTCGTCCTGAAGAAGATTCTTCCGCCACACTCCGATCATCGGGGCAAGTGGACTCCGAATTACGAAGGTCTGTACGTCGTCAGCAAGGTCTTCTCGGGAGGAGCTTTGTTGTTATCCACGATGGATGGTGAAGATTTTGCATCCCCGGTGAACGCGGACGCAGTTAAAAAATACTTTGCTTGAAAGTGACCCGCTGGACAAAAAAAAAAGAGTCCAGGCAAAAAAGGGGCATCTCGGCGAACTAAAAATAGAATAAAAAGGTTCAGGCAAAAATTAGGGATATAAATTGAAAAAAGGTACACCCGCGAAGTCGAAAACCTACACTGGGTGGCTTCGGCAAAAAAGGGTATCCCGGTGAATTGAAAACCTGTAAAGGGCGGTTCACGCAAAAGTTAGGGATTTGAAAAAGCAAATGACTGCGTTCCGCGTGTGGACTTTCATTGTTAGTGGTTTGGAGGACCTGAGGGCCGTTCATCTGAATCAATCTCTTCCGAAGCTGAAGCGTCGGAGAAGTATCGAAGTCGAGTGGGTCATAGAGGGATCAACTCATGGTGTTCGTCTACGCCTCGTTGCCGACATTTGTATATACTGATGTATATTTATGTTTCATTTTTGCGCGGCTTCCTCATTCCAGGAGCTTGCATCTGTTGTAAAACATTTTTTACCCATTCAGGGGTTCATTATCAATAAAATGCATACTATTCAGCAATTCTGTTTGTCTGTTTAGCATTTATCTGTTTTGTTTGCGAAAGAGAACGCCGATGTTTTTGATAAAATGCGCATACATAAACTTACCGGCCTAGGCCACTGATTGTTGAAACAATTAATTACTTGAATATTGTCATGAGATAATAACCTTGATAGGTCCCTTTGAGAAGGGTATCTTGTCTGTTTGTTTGTGTTGTTACAGGTGTAGCATATTCCAGACAGTGCGCCGTGCGCATTCCGAAGCAGGATGATTCCTCCTTCTCTAGAAGAGTTCAGTAGCCTCTCCCCGCAGAGTCTGAACGCGAGATCGTAAGCATCGATATGTCTCCCCAGGCAGAGATTATTCTCTCCCCAAGCAGATGTATCCTAAAGGAACGTCATCTTCTCAGCTGAGTTGGGCGCCGAAGCTCGTGTTCATCCCCCAGCACCGGGTCACAAGTGCAGGTTTTGTAGGAAACTATTCGTACACTGAAGTATGCAGCAACTGATGGTACCAGACTGAAGTCTCCAGCGGAATTGAAATTCCCCACCAGAGTTGTACTCTCCCCCGAAGTCGGATGATTCCTTCTTCCCCAACGGAATTGAGATTCCCCACCAGAGTCGTACTCTTCAGCGAAGCAGAATGATTTCTTCTTCCCCAACCGAGTTTGCAGATCCCCAAGAGAGCCGAATCCTTGGAATTTGCTCAGACCATGATTGGTTTTTTCCCCAGTGGAGTGTTGAATAGCTGAAGTTGTTTCCCCACAGAGTCGTCATCTCCAGAGGGGTAGCCGAGACGGCCCCGCAGTTTATTCCCGCGATGGACATCGCTTTCCCTCAGCAGGTCCTGGTTCTCGTAGAGCTTCGTTCCCCTGCAGCAGTCAACTGAAGTTGTTCCCCTGCAGGAATCCACTAAAGTTGTTTCCCCCGCAGCAGTCAACTGAAGTTGTGTCCCCTGCAGAGTCCAATTGAGATTGGCGTGACTCTGTTCTCCTCAGCTGGATGATTCCTCTATCGGAGTAGTTCGTTCTCCTTGACGGGAGGATTCTCCCTTCGGCATTTATTTTGCTGATGGGATCGCATCATTGTGCATGATTGCATAGCATTTATCATAAACGCATAGCATTCCCACCGTGTGGAGCATTGCGCCATTGCCGAAGCATATGCATAATAAACATGATCTAGGTTGCTGCCGTTCTTGTTTTGCAGGTGTTCCGCCGCAGAATTGATTGCTCAGGATGATTCCCGACATCCTCACCAACGAAGTCGCTGGCTCAAGATGATTCTTGATATCCCCAGCGAAATCTTCGGTTCAAGATGAGTCTTGAATTCCTCAGCAGGGCCGTTTGCTTAAGATGATTCTTAAGACCCCAGTGCAGTCTCCAGAATTGGTTGCTCAAGTTGATACTTAGAGTCCCCAGTAAAGGTTGTCCAAGATGATTCCTGAAATCCCCAACAGAATGTTCGCTCAGGATGATCCCTAAAACCTCCAGAATGGTTATCGGTTCAAGACGATTCTTGAAGGTCCCCGACAGAGTTATTTGTCCAAGATGATTCCTGAAGTCCTCAGCAGAGTGGATTTATCCAGAATGATTTCTGGACCCCCGGAGCGGAGTTACTTGATAGTCCTCCAGATTCCCCAGCGGCGAAGCGTCATCCTCAGCAGGTCTCTAATGGCGAAGTTGAAATCTCCCTTGAAGACTCCATGATTGAAGTCTAACCGTGGCAATGAAGCAGTTCTCTCAGCTGATGCAGAGTGCCTGATGGCAGAGGTTTAGAGGTTCCTAGTTGGCTCATGATTGACCAAGAATTCTATTCCCGACTTGCTGATGAAGTCCGGCTGAGGCCCGACAAGTTCGTTGAATTCCTGATGGCATGATCAACCTGATGGTTGAAGTCCGGCTGATGCCCGACAATCTCTTGGAATGCCTGATGGCATGATCAACCTGATGGTTGAAGTCCGGCTGATGCTCGACAATCTCTTTGAATGTCTGATGGCATGATCAACCTGATGGTTGAAGTCCGGCCGATGCCCGACAGTGTTCTTTGAATTCCTGATGGCATGACCGACTAGGTATTACTGGTTACCATGTGACCAATTCGCCAATGAAGTTTCTTTACCCTGACAGCGAGGTCAGACGATGTTGAGAGTTGACGGTGAAGTCAGATTATATTGAGTACTTGACGGCGATGTCGGGCGTTTCTCAGAGTTATGTTTGTTTTCCAGCGGCGATGTTGGGTGTTTTGGTCGTCCGACGGCGATGTCAGACGCTTATTTTCATGAATGCCTGACGGCGAGGTCAGGTGTCTGATGACAATGTCAGAGGAATTTAATGTGGATAACTGACGACAAGGTTCAGATCAGTATGTCTCCAGCTAGTTGCGGTGCAGCTATTATTGCAGTGTTCGAAGATTTGTTCCCACCAATGCTTATGCAGTTGGCAAATTTCCGGGTTTATCGGTATTCAACCGTCTCGCACCTCGATTGGCTGAGAGTCGTTCGCTCCTCACCCAAACAGGTTCAAGCCGTTTGAATAGGGGCAGCTGTTGCACCCCAAAATTTGACCAACATTTATTTACCCATCAAGAGTTGTATGAGACTTTGAAGCTAGCCAAGAAGGTTATTCAGGTGTTCAAAGATTGATATCCTTGTTAGAGAACTCAAGAGATCCTCAGAGAGATTGGTTGAAACCAAGGGTGTGTGTCTCATAACTTGAGAGTTGTGGGAGCTCCCCAGATGATTCTGAGACTATGAGAATGGACTTGAAGCTTTGAGAAAGCTTATAAGATGTCTTGAAAGCCATCATGAAGCCTAGAGAGGTCATTGTACAAGAATTTAGAAGATTCAGCCATGAGTGGTGGAATTAGGGTTTGACTGGGTCAACCCTAGGTCAACTGATGATTTGGAGAGGGTTGAGACCCAATCCAAGAGCCATGTGATCATGGAATGATGTATTGAGATGCTATAAGGATGATTCCTATACCAAATCATCATGATTGAGGAGTTTGAGAAGTTTTAAGCTAGGGTTTCTAAGGCTTGACAGTGTAAAATCCCCTAGTTTGATCCCTATCTTCAAGGCAGTTTAGCTCAAGAGGTGATTGTCATATCATCTTCCCCATAACATGAATGTTGTAGAGCTTGTTCTTAGCTTTAATTTGAGTACTAGAAGTCCTTGATAGGATTTGTAGAGCTCAAGTTATGACTTTGACAAATTACAGGTAATCTGAGGTATGTGAATCTGGGTCCTTGAAAGTCACCCAACTTGCATCCAACTTTTGCCCTAGTAGGATGATTCCTATGAACTCTTGGTCAACATGAATGTTGTAGAGCATCTTCTTATATTTCTATAGAGTACTATAAGTCCTTGATAGGATTTGTATAACTCAACTTATAGCTTTGACAAGTCAAGGGCATTTTGGTCATTTGGAGGTTATAGGTCATTCCAAGCATAAGGCCATATCTCCTATTTCCAAGCTTCAAATGAAAAAATATTCAACATCAAACTTTCTTAGAATGATATTTTAAGGCTAGTAAGGAGGTCATGAGATTTTGAAAAGGCTTGTATCAAAAAGTGATGAAAATGGCCTAAAATGGAGGCATAAGTTAATTAAGGTGAAATTGAAAATTGGAAATCCCAAGTTATACATCCAAACCATGTCATATAATAGGTCATTTTGACTCCAAAGGACATTTTAAGAACAATGGTTCAGCCACAATTTTGATTTGGGGCTTAGATCATAGGGCTACTTTGGAAATGGCTTACTTGCATATTAAGGTACCAAAGCAAAACTCAACAAAACTCAATGAACAAGTTGGTTATGCATTGTAACACATCATAAATCTCATGTGGGGAGAATTTCAAGTCAGTTACAAAGGTTACAAGAAGCTTGGCATGAGATAGCATGTAAGGAGAATTGAAATCAAAATATCATGACATGAGATTTCCAAATACTCATTGGATTGTCCTAGAGGGTTCTAGATGATTCTAAACCACTCTATATAACATGTATAACTTGCCCAGATGCAAGGTTGGTGAGAATTGGTGCAGAGAAGAGAGAGTGAGATCAAGAATCTTCCATTGCAAGTCAAGTTTCATTTCTTCATTCTTCTTCATTTCCATTCATTCTTTCCATTCAAACACATTCCATACATCATAGTGAAGCTGTGCAGATTGAATTGAGATCAAATCCATGGTGAATTGAAGAGTTGGTGATTGAAATTTCAAGGTAGCAAGTCAGAATCGAATTCTGAGATTGAGGCTTCCTCCATCAAAATTGTTGCCAACAGTAGCAAGATTGGCATCTAGGGAAACTTTCTGAAGAGTTTCAAGGTGTGAATTGGTGGATTTCATCATCTGTTCATCAAGATTAACCAGGTTTGCAAATTCTTCCCTACACCATGTTTTAGGCATAATTAGGTTAATTTGTTAGTGTAGAAATGTTAGAGACCAATAAGGGATGGATTTTGGAGAGTTAGGGATCAATTGGTGAAGATTGGATTATGGACACCATTTTTGTTTGACCTTGTATCTTGCTGAATCTTGAGTAATAATCTTAGTTCTTTAGTGAAGGTTGATCAGTGATAGGAGGTGAACATTTTAGTGTAAGCAATTTCAAGAATCTTGAGTTTTGATGTTCAAGCATAATTTGAGGTTTGATTCGTGTTTTAAGTTTGGGTGAGATTCAATGGAATTTGAGATTATGATTGTGTTCAGCATGAAAAATGGAGCGTGTTAGGGTTTTAAACTTTGAGTTTTGATGAAGATACGAGGGTTCACGATTGGGGAGGAGGGATGTTCTTGAGCTCTGTTTTAATGGAGGTCTCCCTCCAGAAATTTGAAATTGGAGAAGACGACCATGAAACCATTGGATCAGGCGTGGACCAGTTGACTGATGGAAGATCCAAAGGCCAGGATTTGATTTCGCGTGTGAAGGAAAAGTCTGAAGCATGATGAAATGAGGCGTTTCATTAAACCTGAGTTTTGGGCTTAAGTGGATCCAATGACTAATCCCACCCCCAATCAAGGCCCACTTGGATTTTACATTGAATATCATTGCTATTCCCACCGTGTTCTTTTCTTTTTCTTTATGTTTTTAATTGAATTTCTGATTAATGAATGGGCTTAGCGCTTATGCTATCTGAACCCCCCCTCCCCATTTTCAGCCCATATGAAATCTGAACTGCATCTGTTTGCTAGCTGCACCCCAGTTTAATAGTTTCATTTTATTTTTCTTCCATTTTATTTCAAACTTTGGAAAATCATATTAAATGGGAAATTAATGATTTTTTAATGGGAATTTTTGCTCCCATTTCATATTCATGTCTAGAAAAATATAAAATAAAAATATTTTCCTTTCATGCATTTTTAGTATTTTTTGTATATTTTCTACTTTTATTGCATTTTATTTCTTTTATGTTGATCCATGAATTTGTAGAATTTTGTTTAGGTAGTTACTTTAACATATTTAGGCCATTCTTTTTAGGATAGTTAGATATATGCCTTAGCTTACCCCTGGATTTATTCCATAATTTTGTGATGAATTTTAGGATAGTTTTGTTTAGATGACATTAGGTTGTGTAGAATTAGGTCAAACTTCAACATAGGTCCATAATAACATTAGAATTTTGGGTTTTTAGGGCAAATTAGACTATGGGGCATATAAGGGTATTAAGGGTAGGTATGTAGGATCCCTTAGGAATTATATATGGATTTAATATAGTAGTATACTATTTTTAGATGATTTTTGTAGTTGATGATTGTTTGTGTTGCCCTTGGGGGCTTGTATTGTTGTTTGCTCTGCTTTGTGGGCTTGGAGAGCTTGGTATTGTTCTAAGGAGCATTGAGGAGCATATTAGAAGATTTGAAGATGCATTAAGGAGCTTGAGAGCTTGATCTTATTTGTTTTGTTGTTGTTTTAGGGTTAGGGATTAGGAAGAGTTTAGACCTAGTTAACTTCTTTCTTAAACATGGATGGTATCTTTCACCTCCATTCCTCCCTATGATTCAAAGTCCTTCCATGGTATACACCTATCTCCTTTGGAGGGATAAGTGATGTACCTAGGAAGTAGAACTTTTGAGGGAACCATTCCTTTGATGTTGGACCCTTATAGGTCACCTTTGGTGGTCAATAAGCAGTTCAATATCCCCAGCTTATCCAGTAAGTGATTTTCTCTGGTTTGATTATCCTGAGAGGTGTTGAGCTTGAGTGTGAAGATGAAGACTTCATTGAAGAGTTGAAGAGGATGAATCCTTGAGTATTGCCATTCCAGCTGAAGCTTGAAGAACAACAAGAGCAAGTTGATCCTTGAAGACCCCTGAAGATTAGGTGAAGCCTGAAGGTGGAGCTGATCAAGAAGCTGAAGCTTAAAGGAGGAGATAAGTTGAAACTTATGTTGAAGGATTGAAACCTGGAAAAGCAAATTGATATCTGTCAAGAGTGATGGAAGTCTGAAGACTGAATAGCTGTTGGAGAAGTTGAAGCTTGAAGTTGAGAGAGGAGTTGATCTGCTTTCTTTTTCTTTGTTGTATTGACATGTTTTGTTTGACTTGCTTGATGCATTAGGATAAGTCCATATCTAGAATAAGTAGAATCTAGGAGCATGATTGCACTAGAGGTTGAGTTGCTCTCTCTGCTTGTATTGTTACTGCGTGGCTTTGCTTGCGGGTATTCGGTAGAGCCTAGCTCCCTTGCCCATGTGGTTAGTTTGTATGATGGTATTTTATTTCATTTTATCTGTATGATTGCAGTTTACTGTTATTGCTTGATAGCATGATGTTTTATATTTCAGTATGATTACTGTTATCCATTCTGGCTTGAGGTTGAGATGAGCTTGTGGAGGCTGAAGCCCCACACACATTTCCTCCCTCACGTGCATTGCATGCATTTTACTGTTAAAGCTGATGCTTTGTCTGTTTTGGTGTATCACTGACATGATCCCTTAGGACTCTCATTTCCTTTGATAAGGAATTGATGATAGAACTTTAGGTTGAAACCTATGCATGACAACTTTTAGGAGTTCCCTGTTCAAACCTCAACCATAGGATGAATCCATGGCATGACAACAGTAGGACTTGATAGTCTCCCTCCTAGTTGGGCCTGTTCTCTTCTCATCTCGACACAGTTTAAGATACAGTAATCATGAATGATTTCTTTCGTACGTTACGAGCCTTAAGCTATCTGAGAAAGGATTGTGGGAGAGTTTCTTTTCCACAGTCTGGATGTTTAGTATGGTACCCTTTGGGTGACATGCGACGCATTCACTCTCAGGTCATAGTCTTTAGTGCGGTTGAAATCGCAAACACAATAAAAAACACTTCTTTCGTAAAAGACAGGAAATAAACCGTAGTTCCCCGAACTACGTGAGCTCTGATCTCTCATGCCTGTTGAGAGTACGTAGGCACAAGATGGCGATGTCTTGGCGAGCTACCTCCCCCCATTACCCGTCGTAGGTCGAACTACGTTGACTCTGATTTCTCATTCTCTGATGAAAATACGTAGGCATAAAGTGTGACGCTTTGCCGAGTCATTTTCTTTTCTGTTTTAAACCGGCCTTGATAGGTAGATAGAATGAAACCAACCCGTCCGAGTAAACACAACAAGCGTGGATCTCGTCGAGTACGACGGACGTGAGGGGTGCTAATACCTTCCCCTTGCGTAACCGACTCCCGAATCCAGACAACGGTTGCGACGACCTTGTCTTACCCTTTTTCGTAAGGTTTTTCCGATCGTTTCCTTTCCCGCTCTGAGGGATAAATAACGAAAGGTGGCGACTCTTCTGTTGTGTCGGCACCTTATTTTCGCGCAAGCGACAAGAGGGCAACCATGAAGACTTGAAAGTTTTCTAAGTTATGGAGAAAAACCCTAATTTGGTGCAAACTTTGCAAAGGCATAACTTCCAAACCAAGCAACCATTTTCTTTGATCCAAAGATTAAATTGAAGAAATTTTTACATAATAAAAAGTCACTTAGAGTCCATCTCCTAAAAATGCCTAGATTTTAAAATATGAAGCCATGAAGTTAGGGTTTCAAGACTTTTTGAACCTTGACACTTAGAAAATTTTGGACAGAATTTGTTTTTTGTTTTAACCAACTTTGATGCCATTTTCACATTTGAACCATGAACTCAGCCTTCAAACATCACTTTTCCTTCAAAAAGAACATTCTCCCAATAAATTGAGAGCATATTTAATGTTTTAAAACACACCAAAACAATCATAACACTTGTTTTGTCATTCTTCCTCTTTCACTTTAAAAACTCAAAGTTTCAAAGAGTGAGATCCAAATTTTCAAACCAGAGCTTAAACCACTCAAATAACCATCCAAACACATCACAAATCATCCCTTGAAGGTGTCCAAATCTTCATCTTCCTCTCCAAACACCAAAATCTAAAAGTCAACTACCAAAACTTCATATTTTGACTTTTCTGCATTTTCAAAGCCATATCTTGATTCTGGTTATTTCAAAATCATCCGACACTTTAAACACACTTTAAATAACATCCTTAAGTTGTTCCAACAATGTTTTCATAACTTTAACACCATTTGTTAGAGTTTCCATTTTGGTCACTTTTGCCAATTTTACAAGAAGAAGCAAGATTTTGTCCAAGAGGTTTTCCTTTGGTTCCAAGCATCCAAGAAGATTCTTTGAGGTGTATTGGAGGTGTCCAAGGCATTGATTTACTTCTGTAACAAGTCTCTTAGAAATTGACAAGTGAACTTCAAGAGGTAAGTGCATAAGAACTTAAACTTTGCAAAATATATATTGCTTTGATGTTCCTTGATCATAAACATGTTCAATATGTCATTTATATTCTGTTTGAACCATTTTATACTGCTATTATTGACTGTGTATAGTTGTAGCTTAGAACTTGCAAAAACATGTCATTTTAGAAACCACTATCGGGTTTTAAAATGTAGGCATCTTTAGAAAAGTATAACACCACCACTAGATTCCTTAGGAAATTCTAGGTAGGATCCATATTTGTTTCATCCATTTTCATGGAGAAATGAAGAAGTTATGTCCTTCTTGCAAATGCCAAAAACTTGGATCCTTTCCCAAGTCAGCCATGACGCCTTTGTTCTGGCCAGGCCTAGGTCATGTTCACCCTTATCAATTAATGGGTATGGTTTGATACACAGATGTATCACCACCCTAGTGGTTTAACCTACACGCCTTTGTAACCTTTGATAATCAGAACTGGGGTTCGAATCCCCCTCGCTCCAATTCTTTTTATTTTTTAGGTTTTTCAAGTGAGAAACACATATAATATCTTGCTTCAATTCTTAGTCACCACGCGCGTGTGGTTGGGTTGGCTAGTGTTTTGATATGTAGGTGAGGGAACTTGGGTTCAACACCCATGGGGACCCTTTCCATTATTTTGTATCACTTTATTTTCTTACCTTTCTTTACAAATTCAAATGATCATAACTTTCTCATTTTTAATCATTTTGAACAAATTATTTTTGAAAATTTTTCATGATAATATCTATTTTCTATTTGTAAAAATAAAATACCAAAAATAATTATTTTTAATACATTTATGACTGTTCAAAATATGTGGTAATTTTAGGGTTTCTTAAGGATTTCTTTGATTCTTTTGAATGATTCCTTGCTTTCCCTTGCTTGTAAAAACTTGTTTGCACCATGTGTAGATTATATGAACTTTGTATGATGTTATGATGTTGTACATCCTTGTTCCCACTTGTTTTTAATACATTTTCCAAGTGTATGTTCATATAAAAGTGTATGTTGAACTTTGTCTATGCCATGAACTTTTGCTTGACTATTTTTGTCTTAACATGTGATGTTCCCTCTATGTTTATACCACTTTGACATGTATATATGTCTTTATGTTGATTATACCATGTCTATGAATTCCTAAACACTTGAACTTTGTCTTGAAAATGATTTTGTATACCTGTGTGTTTGTATGAACCTTTGTGATGTTCTTACTTACTTATAACCATGTTTGAACCCTTATATCCATGTTTGGTTGTTACCAACTTTCCTTAACATGTTCAACTTGTATCCATGCTTAAATTTTCAAACTTGTTCACATGTTGTTCAAACTTTAAACTCAAGTATTCTCATATGCCATCTCTTGTAAGTTTACATTCTTCATCCACATGTTATTTTCATAAACATATCCTTTTGTTCAAAGTATGGTTGGTTATTTCCATTTCCATATTCATTGGATCCTTGATTCATCTAGGGTACATAGAATTGCTTAAACTTCACTGTTACTTCTACCATGGATTAAAACATTTCTTACATGTTCAAATATTTCATTCATAAATTCTTACCATGATGAATATATCTCTTTGTTTGATGCACATTAACATCAAATTTCAAATCTTTTGGGCCTCTATTAGAGTGTAAGACCCATCACCTTTTCAAAACCATTTGGGCCTCTATTAAAGTGTAAGACCCATCTCCTTTTTTAAATCACATTTTCAAAAACATTTTGGGCCTCTATTAGAGTGTAAGTCCCTACCCTTCTCCTCAAAACTTTCTTCAATTTCTCAAAACATTCAATCTTTCAAAACTCAATCTTCACCTTTCATCAAACAAAGCCTTAATGGAATTCAACTTTCAAACTCTTTTGGGCCTCTATTAGAGTATAAGACCGCCCACTTTCAATTCATGTCTATATTTATTAAATACTTGTCATATACTTATTCATATTAAGTTTCTCTTGACATTTATAACACCTCATTCTTAGTTTAGAATGAGTTCAAACATTAGAGTTCCCTCAACTATAACTTAGTTCAAATACTAATTCTATTTGGATGAAGTCAACTTCATCATAGACTCCTCTTGGGCTTCATACAAGGCGATTTGGAAGTCTCAAGTCAAAAGTCTTCCCTTGTGAAGTCTTCACACAATCAAACATTAGCCCCTCATGGCTTCGACCTTAAAACTTCCTCCAGTTAAGTCAGCCTCCTCTCAGGAAAATAACCCTTTTAGCTTCACATCTTGGGCTTTGAACAAGACAAAAATAAACCTTTAGCTTCAACATCTTGATCTTTGAACAAGATACTCAAACAAATCAGCTTCTCCCCAGAGATGAGATATTGAGTCATCTCTTTAAGAAGATATCTCTTCTATACACCACAATTCAAAATCAAACATTAAAAACTTTTGCCATATAAGTGATGTAAGTGAACACTTGTTGATTCAAAATCCAAGTTGGAGTCCTTCTCTTATCATGGTCCAAAACTTTTCTTTCATCTAAGTGATGTAAGTGGCACACTTGTTGATACTACTTCCAAGTTAAGGTCCTTCTCTTAGTATGCAAAAAATCATAAAGGAAGATGTGACATTGCTTAGGATTCTTTAACATCCAAGGTCGAAGCTTCTTCCCTTATGATATCATTCTCAAATGTTTGTGATGAATAGGTGGGATATCTCTCCGTAGAATGAAAATTTATCTTTTCTTTCAAGCCAACAAAACTTTTAGCTTCATATCTTGGGCTTCGAACAAGATACACAAATACCCTTTTAGCTTCGTCATATTGGGCTTTGAACAAGATACAAATTCTTCCCATAGTTAGGTGGAACTACGAAAGCTCTGATTTCTCAATTTTCTTTTGAGGATACGTAGGCATAAGATTGCGAGATCTTATCGAGCACATCTTTAAATAAAACCCTTAAGGTCCCCGTACCTTTCATAAAACAAAAACAATAAAAACATCTCATATTCTCATCCTCACCCATAGGTTAAAACTTTCCCAAATTAACAGTAAACAACTTAAGTAGATGAAATGATTGACAGTAAAAAGTGTACAAAAGGTTCTTACATAGTATTATAGATACTCAGCGTGTTAATAGCTTCCTTTAGTATAAGCAACCTCTGATTCCAGATCTCTTTACATTTGTAGGGATAACACTTGCACGTAGGGTTAGTTTAGATTTATTCCCGTTCCTTTGAAGCATAATAGGATAAAATTAGAAATTCAAAAGTGGCATCAAGCACAGTTCATGGGAATCTCATCATCTCAGGATTGGGTGGGGCCAAAGAAATCGGTCCATACAAAGCAGGTCGGTCCATCCAACCAGGTTTTTATCATGTTATTTGTTCCCTAGTATGAGACATATGTATGAACATTATCCATGCATGTTTCTTCTAATGGTTATTTGTTGGTATGCAGAGATATGGCTGGAGGAAGAAACAACCAAGCTATTATTGATGCTTTTGAAGAGATGGCTTAGATGCTATAAGGTCAGCAGAATTAGGCTTACGATGAATTTTGTGGATTGGGGAAGTTTGAAAGGAACAATCTACCTACCTTCAAGGTCATATATGAGCCAAAAGGTGCTCATACACGGCTCAGAGAGATTGAGAAGATTTTTTGAGTGATGACTTGCACTAAGGGATAAAAGGTGTTGTTTGGTACTCATATGCTGTCAGAGGAGGCCAAGATTGGCAAGAGAACGCGCGCTAGAGAATGGAAGATGAAGGTACTGAGGTTATTAGGGTTGTGTTCAGAACTAATTTCTAGAGAAATACTTTCCATAGGACGTGCGCAGTAAGAAAGAGATCGAGTTCCTTGAGCTAAAAAAAGGGAATTCGATAGTTGATGAGTATGCTGCTAAGTTTAAGAGTTGGTGAAGTTTTTTCCACACTATAGTAGCACGGATGCTGAGGGATTGAAGTGTATCATGTTTGAGAGTGGGTTTCATCCTGAGATCAAGCAAGGTATTGGATATTAGGAGATTCACAGGTATTTGGTACTGGTGAATAAGTGAAAAATATATGACGAGGATAGAAGAGCTCAATCTGCTCACTATAAGAGTCTTAGTGAGAAGTTAGAAAAGGTTAAAAATTATGGAAAACCTTATGGGAATCTGTTCGATAAGGGTAAGCATAAGGATAATCAAAAGTTTTCATGTGGGAAAAAGCAAAGTGGGGGAGGGAATCCTGCTCCTGTGAGATGTTTCAAATGTGGTGAGTTTGGACATCGTATTTATGAGTGCAAAAGCAAAATTATGAATTGCTTCAAGTGTGGGAAGCCAGGTCACTGAGCTGCTGAATGTAAGAGTAATACTTTTACTTGCTATAATTGTGGAAAACAAGGTCTGGTTAGTGCTCAGTGCAAGAAACCAAAGAAGGCTTAGTCTAAAGGGAAATTTTTTGCTTTGTTAGGATTATGACCTACTTATTCTGACAGATTCATTCGAGGTACGTGTTTATTATTGGTATTTCATTTATTGATGTTATTGAAACAGGTGTAACCCACTCGTTCTCTAACGAGTGTGTAAAAAGATTGAATTTGGAAGTGTCTGCTATGAATGGTAGCATGGTTATTGATACCCCAACTAATGGTTTAGTGAATACTTCATGGGTGTGTTTGAATTGCCTGCTGACTATTTATGGTAAGAGTTTTGGGATGGACCTAGTTTTTCTACCGTTTAATAAACTTGATGTCATTATTGGAGTGAAATGGTTGGAGTTCAACCATGTTCATATCAACTACTTCAACAAGACCGTGGTGCTCCCCGAGATTGGAGAAAGTGAGGTGTTGATGTTTATATATGCTAAGCAAGTAGAATAATTCTTGAAGGATGAGGCTTAGGTGTTTGTAATGTTTTCTTCTTTAAGAATCAACAGTAAAGCGATAATTATGGAGCTACCAGTTATGTGTGATTTTCCATAAGTATTTCCAGATGATGTCATTGAATTTCCACCAGAGCGTGAGGTGGATTTTTCTATAGACTTAGTACCTGTTACTAGTCCTCTTTTGATGGCTCTGTACAAAATCTCTCCTTTAGAACTGAATGAGTTGAAGAAACAATTGGAAGAGTTGCTTGAGAAAAAGCTTGTTTGATCGAGTGTTTCGCCATGGGGAGTGTCGTTGTTGTTCGATCAAAAACCGAATAAAGTGACTATAAAAAACAAGCATCCTCTTCCGAAAATTAACGATTTGATGGGTCTATTGGTTGGTGCTTGCATATTCAAAATATTTATTTGCAATCGGATTATCATCAGATTCGAGTGAAACTAGAAGATATTCCGAAGACTGCGCTTAGAACGAGATATGGTCACTATGAGTATTTTGCGATGCCATTTGGTGTGTCTAATGCGCCAGGTGTGTTTAAGGAATATATGAATAGGATTTTCCATCCTTATCTAGACCATTTTGTGGTTGTGTTCATCGACTATATTTTGATATATTATAAGTCTGACGAAGAGCATGTGAGGCATCTGAAAGTTTTGTTACAGGCCTCGAAAGAAAATAAGTTGTATGCAAAGTTATCCAAGTATGATTTCTGGTTACGAGAGGTGAGTTTTCTCGGGCATGTAATTTTTAGTGGTGGTATTATTGTTGATCCATTCAAGGTTGATGTCGTGTTGCAGTGGGAAACTCCAAAGTCTGATATTGAGATCAAAAGTTTTCTAGGTTTGGGTAGTTATTACAAAAGGGTTATTGAAGGATTTTTAAAGTTGGGGATGCCTTTAACTTAGTTGGCTCGAAAGGCTCAAGCATATGTTTGGGATGTGTAGTTTGAAAAGATTTTTCAAGAGCTCGAGAGGAAGTTAACATTTGCTCCAGTTTTGGTTTTGCCAAGTCCAAGTGAATTTTTTATTGTGTATTGTGATGCTTCGAAGATGGACTTAGGTGCTTTGATGATGCATAATGGTTAGGTTGTGGCTTACGCTTTGAGACAGTTGAAGTTTCATGATAGGAATTATCTTACACATGATCTAGAGTTGGCAGTCGTAGTGTTTGTGTTAAAAATTTGGAGGAATTATCTGTTTGGTTCCATATTTTAAGTGTCCAATGACCACAAGAGTTTAAGGTACTTGTTCGATAAAAAAGAGTTGAATATGAGGCATAGGAGGTGGCTTAAATTTCTGAAGGATTATGAGTTTGGTTTGAGTTACCATCCTGGTAAAGCCAATGTTGTAGCCGATGCTTTGAGCAGAAATTCGCATATGTCAATGCTTATGGTTATATAATTGGAGTTAATCGAGCAATACACATATCTAAGTTTGTTGTGTGAAAGGACTCCTAACAGTGTGAAGATGGATATGTTGAAGCTGACTAGTGGTATTCTCAAAGAAATTAGAGAAGGTCAGAAACTATATTTGGGATTGATTAACTGGTTAGTGTTAATCAATCAAGGTAAAGAGGTGGGTTTTAAGATCGACGAGAATGGTGTGATGAGATTTAGAGACAAAGTTTGTGTACCTGATGTGTCCGAATATAAGAAGAGTATTCTTGAAGAAGGTCACATAAGTAGTCTGAGTATTCATTCTAGTGCTACTAAAATGTATCAAGACTTAAAGAAAATATTTTGGTGGCTAGGAATGAAGAAGGATATAGCTGAGTTTGTCTATGCCTGTTTGAATTACTAAAAGTTGAAGATTGAACATCAGACATCGTTGGGTTTGATGTAACTATTGGATATTCATGAATGGAAGAGGGATAATATTTCCATGGATTTTGTGATGATTTTTCCTAAGAATTCTAAATTGAATGATTCTGTTTAGGTTATAGTGGATAGATTGACTAAATCGACTCATTTAATTTCGATTAAGGTCAATTATTCATTGCAGAAGTTGGTTGAAGTTTATATTGAGAAGGTGTTTAGTTTGCATGGTATTCATTTGAATATTGTTTCTGATAGAGATATGAGATTCACATCAAGGTTATGGGGGAGTTTTTAAGAAGCCATGGGTAATAAGCAAAAGTTGAGTTCTTCTTATCATTCGCAGACAGACAGTCAAATAGAGAGGACTATCCAGCCTTTGAAGGATTTGTTAAAGGCATGTCTTTTAGAGCAGGGGGTAACTGGGACACTTACTTACCATTGGTTGAGTTCACTTACATCAAAAGTTTCTATTCTAGTATTGGAATGAAACCATTTGAGGCTTTGTACGGTAGAAGGTGTAGGACACCTTTGTGTTGGTATGGTTCTGGTGAAAGTGTCATGCTTGGACCCGAGATTGTTCAGCAAACTGCCGATAAGATCAGGACGATCTAAGAGCAGATAAAAGCTTCACTGAGTCTCCATAAGATTTATCATGATAAGAGGAGGAAAACATTTGACTTCCAAGAAGAAGATCATGTGTTCCTGCGGCTCACTCCGATGACAAGTATCAGTTGTGCTTCGAAATCTCGAAAGCTCATACAGTGTTTCATTGGTCCTTATCAGATTATGAAACGAGTAAGAGAAGTGACCTATAGAGTTTCTTTACCACCGTCTCTTTCTAATCTTCACGGTGTGTTTCATGTGTCTCAACTTAGGAAGTATGTGTCGGAAGAGTCTCATTGGATTCAAATGGATGATGTGCAAGTGAAAGATAAACTGATTATGGAGGCATCACCATTACGAATTGATGAACGAGAAGTGAAACACTTAAGGGGAAAAAAGAATGTATGGGTAAAAGTTGTTTGTGGAGGACCTATTGGAGGCATCATGACGTGGGAGCTGGAAGGTCAGATAAGAGAGTCTTATTCAGAGCTATTTAGTTTAGCTAATTTTTGAAGGCAGAAATTCTATAAGTGAGGGAGAGTTGTAATACACCGTTTTCTTTAAATTATTTATTTAATTGAATTTATGCTTTGTTTATTTATTTAAATGAATTTTATACATTGGATTGATGATTTTGTGTTTTTGCATGCTTATGCTATTGTTGGATTGGTAGAAGAGTGTGTAGTTATTCAATTAAATAATATTAAAATTAAATATAAAATAGAGGTTTAAGGTGGAAAATAAATAATATGAGGAAAATAAGATAAGTGATGAGAATGATAATAAGTTGGGGCCAATGTACAATTATTAGAAGATTAAATTAGATTTTTATTTTTTAATAAAAAAGGATTAGAAAACCTAAGAGTGGCCAATACATATTGTTTTGGAACATAAGGAAAGCGGAAAAATGATAGCAATGTGAGAACAAGGGTTTAAGAGGAAATCACCATAGCCAAATTTTAGAGTTACTACTGGAAATCCAAGGTAAGGGGGGGTTACTCTAAATATGATGTTAATTGCATGGAGGGTGTTAGAACAAGATTTGTTCATGACAAATATTCCTTGGGTTTTGATATAAAAAAAGTATTAAAAGAACAAAGGTTATATTTGATGTGTGTTTCATGTATGCAAACTCTAATACTTATAGATATATATTCAAAATCTGATATACAAGGGCACACTTGAGAGAAGCTGAATTGCTAGCTTCTAGTGGTACAAAATCTGAAGAACACTTTGAAGTAATGTGTGGCGTAGACTGTGAAGTTGAAGGTCTCAACATCAGAAGAAGCAACATAATTATCTCTACACTTGGTGAATGTAAATTGGCTTCTGGTGATCATTCAAAGTTAGTGATAAAGCTGAAGCTATCCGTACTGCAAAAAGCAAGCTGCATTGTCAAATCAGTTTGTCAGCTAGAGTCTTAGTTCACAAGGCTCATGAAAAGTTGGCATGATTTACGGATATTTACTCTCAACGGATCTATAGTACAAGATCTATTTGAAGACTTAATGGTTAAACACGTTACACAATGGATCAAGATCTTTTGGTGTATCTATCTTCAATGTCTCTTGTACTATGGAGAATGTAAAGACACTTAAACATTTTATCTCTCCAACGACTATCTTCTGCAAATGCTATATAAGTACTTGAAGGTTCAAACTAAATCTTTAACAAGGATCAACCTGATGGAGGAGTAACAAGATCATCAATTATCATCACAATCGAGTATGCATAATTTCTGTTGTAGGTTGTAATTGTAAAAGCCTTAAGATTTATTAAATGTTGAATATCTTAGAAATCTTAAGAGCATTTGGTCTTAGTTATGGTGATTTCCCTGTACCTCTAATATTTGTATCAAGTACACCTTGTTCTCTATTCTGTTGAACATATTGTTTAGCAATTTAGGTTAAGTCTCTTGCCAAAATGCTTGAGCCATGGAAGTCTCCTGCTATGTGCTTAAGCATTGAAAGTATTAATCAAGTGGATTTATTGAGAAACCAAGTCTCTCACCAAGATGCTTGAGCCATGTAAGTTTCCTGCTATGTGCTGGAGCATTGAAAGTCTCAATCAAGTTAATTGATTGAGCAACCAAGTCTCTCGCCAAGATGCTTGAGCAATGTAAGTATCTTGTTATGTGCTAGAGCAATGAAAGACTTAATCAAGTGGATTGGTTGAGCATATTTCTTGAATCCGTAGGATTTAAGTAAGGAAATCTCAGATCGAGGGTCCGAGCATAAGTTTTAAATCCGTGGGATTTAAGAAATGAAGTCTCAGATCGAGTTTCTGAGCAGAATTATTGAACCTGAGGGGGTTTAAGCAGGAAGTCTTGGGTTTGTGGAACCTAAGCAGGGAAGTCATAGACCGTGGGTCTGAGCAGGAAGTCTCAGATCTGAGGGACTTGAGCAGGAAAGTTTTAGGCTAGGGGTCTAAGCAAGGAAATCTTGAGTTTGTAGGACTTGAGCAAGGAATTCTTAAGCTTTAGGGGCTTAAGAAAGAAGTCTCAAACTTAGGGTATAAGCATTGTAAAAGTCTTATGCATAAGCGATTGTAATCATGATTTGATTATAGTGAAAATCTCTTATAAAGTAAGGGGACTAGACAACTCTTATTTGGGAGGAACCAGTTTAAATCTTTGTGTCTTCTGCTATTATTTATTTGCTTCTGTTAAATTCCACCGCTAAATATAACCAGAATATGAACACCAGTTTAGATTCTGAACTCTGATCACACGTAAATTAAGAAAACGAAAAACATAATTCAACCCCCTTCATGTGTACTTTTCTCACCTTCAATTGGCATCAGAGCATGGTCTGTACATAATACTTAACAATGGTGCAGATAATGATCTAATGAGAAAAGTATATCTGTTAAAGACTTTCCTTCAAGAAGGAATCAAGTGTCAGATGAAAAATATTATATTTCTTTTCCTACTATATTCAAAGGGTGATTTCGCTGAATTCAAATGATGGAAAGTTAAATATATTTTTAATTCATTGGACTTGATAAAGGGTTTTGTGAAGGTCTATAGAAGATGTAAGAACAAGATTGGTTCTACATCTGACATTAAGTTTTAATGATAACTGCACATGTTATTTTAGAGAACAATTCGATGCTTTATGGATTCTGTCAAGTGTGTAGCTTTTGCTAAACAAGATCTGACTCTGACAAAAAGGCGTGTGACATCACCAGACTCTAATCTAAACACTCTGGAAGAAAACATATGTTATGTACAAGTTAAATTCAAAAGCTCAGGAATGTCTTTAATGCAACGGTTCTGAAGAACGTTGGTACTAGAGATTTTGATATTGACTTAGTAAGTAAGCCTTGAAGGCTTTCTAAGAGACGTGTTTCTATCGCTACAAGCTCTGAAGATCCTGAAGACAAGGTTCTGTTGAATGAAGTTCTGAAGACTTTGAAGACAAATATATGGTGAACAAGTTCTGAAGACTCTGAAGATAATGTTCTGTTGAACGAGTTCTAAAGTTTCTAAAGACATCATTTCTATTGCAAAAAAGCTCTGAAGATTCTGAAGACAAGGTTTTATTGAATGAAGTTATGAAGACTATGAAGACAAGTATGTGCTAAACAATTTGTGGAGCTTTTAAAGATGAGATTCTGATGAACAAGATCTGAAGTTTCTAAAGATATCAGTGCTAAAGACCAAGCGCTAAAGACTCTTAAGACAGGTTCCATTGAACAAAGATCTGAGATTCCGAACACTTAGGTTCTAAAGTTACAAGTATTGATCTTTCTACACATGCTTCATCTATTATACATCTGAAGCCTCTAAAGAACTAGAAGACAGAAGATCAAGAATGGTTGGATAATATGTGGAATATAAAAGTACAAAGTAGTATGTGACCTCTACCTATATAAGGTGGCGCAAGGACAACTCTTTTGTATTATGATGTGACCATTCCTTCAAGTGACCGTTGGGAAACTACATTTGGAATATGTTTCCTATTATACCCTCCAACTGATCTATTCTCAAGCTCTATATATTGAAGATCTGAATGCTTGAAGAACGATGATGTGAAGTGAGAGAAAATAATGAAGAAGAAAAAAAAAGCTGAAGAAAACACGAGAGTACGTGTGCAAAGCGGAAGCAAAGCACCAAGTCATAAGCTCAAAAAGAAAATGCTATATGCTAAAAGAAAAAGAGATAAACATTAAAAGAAGCTTTTAAGCAAAAAAACTCATGTTGGTACGATGAAAATCGCTCAGAGATTATTCTTAAGATAGTTTTTTATATTAGCAAGGAACTGATGTTCATATCTTGCTAAAAACACTTTTGTGTAATTGTAATTAAACTTGTGTAATCTACTTATTTAGAAGTATCTATTTATACATACATTTGTAACACTTTTCAAAGTGGTTATTCCTCAAGTGACTAAGTCGTTAGTCTGTATACTTGAGAGGGCTAAGTTGTTTTCTAAAAATTAGAGGATGTAATCTTTCTAGATTATTGGATGAAGTCCTTATCTAAGGATAAATCACCTTGGTGGGTAGTGCCGTAACCCAAAATTTGACCTCCCTTTTGCCTTTTACGTAAGCATGTGCATTCGCGTTGCTGGCATACTGTTGCATCCTAAAATTTGCCCAACTTTTCTTTGCCTAGCTTGTGTTTCATTTCATTCACATTAGCATTATCATTTGCATTTCATTGATATGTAGGCAGGAGATCAAGAGGTATGATTACCAATTAAGAGCTACACAAGACTATGAAGCTAGCTAAGAAGGTTATTCAAGTGTTCAAGGGTTGATATCCTTATCAGAGAAGTTAAAAGATCCTCAGAAAGAGTGATTGATGCCAAGAGGGTCTGTCTCCTAACTTGAGAGTTGTGGGAAGTCATCAGATGATTCTGAAGCCATGAAGTTAGACTTGAGGTCTTGAGAGAGCTCATGAGAAGTGTTGAAGATCACTTTGAGGCCTAGACAGGTCATTGTGCAAGATTAAGAAGGCTCAGCCATGAGTGGTGCAGCTAGGGTTTGACTGGGTCAACCCTAAGTCAACTAATGATTTGAAGGGGGTTGAGACCTAATTCAAGAGCGATGTGATCATGGGTTGATACATTGAAATGTTATAAGAATGATTTCAAGGTTAACTCATCATGATTGAAGAGTTTGAAGAGTTTCAAGCTAGGGTTTCTAAGGCTTGACGGTGTAAAATCCCCTAGTTTGACCCCTGACTTCAAGACTATTTAACTCAAGATATGATTTTCATCTCATCTTGACCCCAACATGATTGTTGTAGATCATGGTCTTAGATTTAATTTGAGTGCTAGAAGTCCTTGATAGGATTTGTAGAACTCAAGTTATGGCTTTGACAAGTTACAAGTCATCTGAGGAATGTGAATTTGGAGCTTGAAAGTTACCCAACTTGCATGCCACTTTTGCCCAAGAAGGATGATTCCTATGAACTTTTGGTCAACATGAAGGTTGTTCCCTATTCTCTTAGCTTTCCATATAGTACTATAAGTCCTTGATAGGATTTGTAGAACTCAAGTTATGACTTTGACAAGTCAAGGGTATTTTGGGTATTTGGACATTATAGGTCATTTGTGATCATAAGTCATTTTCACCAACTTAAACACCTCAAATGAAATTTTGTTCAACTAGAAAGTTTCTCAAAATGGGGTTTTAACCTTGACCATGCATCAAGGAGGCATTTAAATGGCTCAAGGAGAGAGTTGGTTCAAAGAATTTTGAAAAAGGAAGAATTAAAGGCATTTAATGACCAAAAATTGAAATAATTCATTTTGTGTCCAAACAAGGCAAAATTATAGGTCATTTTGAATGGAAAAGTCATTTTAGAAACTTTGGAAATGTTGGAATTTTGGTTTGAGGTCAAATTCATGCCATTTCATTTCATTTCTTCATGATGAAGCAACATATCAAACTCACACCATTGGCTTGCAAACAAGGAAATTAACATAACAAACTAATTCAATATCTCATGAGATGAATTTTCCAAGCATTTTCATGCCCAAAGAGAGCCAGAATCGTGACTGGTGTGGATGATATTTTGAAGGAGAAAGTGAAATTGAAAATCTCATATGGAAGGTTACAGAAAGTTCTAGACATTTCCATTGAGTTCTATATAAACATTATAGTGTGTTAAACCATTTTTTTTGGTGAAGATTGATCCCTGAAGCAGAGAGTGAGGTTGAAGTTTCACAACTGCAATTTGAAATCGTATTCTGAGTTCAAGGCCAATCCAAGAGAAATTGAAGATTGCATTAGCTTTGGAAGGAGTTTTAGAGTGAATCTGGATCATTGTGGAGGAGGAATCGAGCAAGAACTGCACCTGTTCTTCATCTGAAACCAGGTTTGTGAAAATTAAAATTATGCTTAATTAAGGCAGTGTTAGATAGAAATCTTCATGTGGTTAGGTTCTATTCATGATCTAGATGGATTTAGGATGGTTAATTACATGGTTAGAGACAATGTTAGGTGTTGTGCAACTTCTGTTGAGATGGATTTCTCATGATTCTTGGAGTATTATTCATGTTTGGATAGTGGAATGTGATCTCTGATGAGTGTAGTTTCCATTAGTGTCATTAATTTTAAGAATCATGATGATCAAGATTTGGTGGATTTCTGAAAATGCTATCGTGTTTGGAGTTGGAGAAGGAATTAAGGAATTTGGAGATTGGATTCATGTTCAGGATGGAAAATTGAGTAAGATGATGATGTGTTTTGTCATTTTTGATGACCTGAGACAAGCACCTCACCGGAGAAGACGGTGGCGCTGCAACTCAGGCCACCGTCTGAGAACTCTCTCCATCTCAGTTTGAATTTGGGGACGATGAGCCTGGGCCATCAGATGGAGGTTTGACATTTGACTTAATCCAAGGATACACGACCACAATTTGATGTTGAACTCTGAAGAGAGACTTTGAGATGAAACACACCGTTTCATTAATTGGTTTGGTTTGGGCTTAGTGCACAGATTGATATCCACACCCCCCAATTGGCCAAATTCCTGAAATGAACTGTAATAATTTGCTATTCAGCACGCAGGTTTCATTATTTTCTTTGTTTTTTCTTATTTTTCATCATTTTATGTAGTTTAGAAAATAATTCATAAAAATTAGAATAATAACTCAAATTGATCCAAAATTTCCCCCCCTGACTCATGAATGAGTCTAGAATTTTAGGAAATTGAAATATTAGGAATTCATGCATTTGTGATTTTAATTGACATTAATTTCATTATGGTTGATACCTTATCTTATGGAATTTTGTATGGTCATTTGATGATGATTCTTGAGCTAATTTTTTGTGTGTAGCTAGTTTAGACATGTATATTCCCCTTAGATTTTTCTCACATTTTTGTGATGAAATTAGGTAGTATTTTTAAGTTGAAACTTTAGGTGCTCTAGTCTTAGGGTTTAAGATTAGTACCTTATGATTTAGGATTTATTTATAGGACTTTGTGGATGATTTAACCTCTGGATTTTGTATGGTAGATACATAATTGACTTAGGTTCCCATAGTTATTTTTGTAGGATTTTACAATTGGTTTTAGTATTTTAGTTAAGATTAACTTTAGTACTAGGTTTTAGGTGATCCTAACTTGCTAATTCAACTAGAATGATTTCTTTATTTCCCTTAGATTAGGGTTTTGGTTCTCTTGCTCTTGGATGATGATGAAGACATGTGTGGGTTGCTGTGGAATGCATGGTGGAGCTTGGACTTGAAGTTTGCTCTTCCTTTGGAGTAGTTGTTAAGATTAGGGTTTGTAAGTAGAGCTTCTAGATAGATTCTCTTCTTTCATAAACATGGAAGGTGTTGATCACTTCCATTCTTCTCTATGATGTAAGGTCCCCTTGTGAAGGCCTCATCCCTCCTTTGGTAGGATGTGTGGCTCTTCCCAAGTTAGTAGAACCTTTGAGGGCTCCTTTCTTTGATAGTGGAGTGTTTAGTGGTGACCTTTGGTCTTCACTTTGCTTTCCACTATCCACACCTTGCTCTTGTTAGATGAATCTTTCTCCCTTGCTAGAGGATGGAGTTCCTTGTTAGAAGATTGAAGATGCTAGAAGTTGTTACTTCTCCTGTGTTTGAAGACTGCCATTGGAGCTGAGGCTTGAAGACCAAGAAGAACAAGTTGACACTTGTGAAGAAGATCAAGCTGAGATCAAATGAAGAGCTGAAGCTTGAAGTTGGAGAACAAGTTGATACTTGTGTTTGATGCATTGAAAGCTTGAAGAAGAAAGTTGACACTTGCTATTGAAGATGATAGCCTTGAAGAGCAGTTGAAGACTGAAGGCTGAGCTGCTGTCAGAGGATTGCTTTGCTGTGGAAGTTGTTGATCTGCTTTCTTTCTTGTTTGTTTGCTTGCTGTGCAACTGTATTGATGAGACTTGTTTGATTTGCTTGATGCATTAGAATAAGTTCATGTTTAGATGGTGTTAAACTAGGAGCATGATTGCACTAGAGGTTGAGTTGCTCCCTCTACTTGTATTTTTACTGTATGGCTTTGCCTGCGGGTATTCAGTAGAGCCCTGCTCCCTTGCCTATGTGGGTTGTGATTTGCTTGATGGCATTTTATTTTATTCTTCCTGTATGATTGCAGTTACTCATGTCTGGTTTAAGGTTGAGACGAGCTTGTGGAGGCTGATGTCCCACACACATTTCCTCCCTCACTTGCATTGCATGCATTTTACTGTATATCTGTTTACTGTTTAAGCTGATGCCTTATCTGTTTCTGTTTATCATTGACATGATCCCCTAGGAATCTCACTTCCTTTGATAAGGAAGTGATGATTAGAACTTTAGGTTGAAACCTATGCACGATAACTTCTAGGAGTTCCCTGTTTCAAACCTCAACCATAGGATGAATCCTTGGCATGACAACATTAGGACTTGATAGTCTCCCCTTAGTTGAACCTGTTCGTTCTCTCTTCTCATCTCAAAACAAATTAAAATACAGTAATAAAGGGTAACTGATGTCGTACGTTACGAGCCTTAAGCTATCTGAGAAAGGATTGTTGGAGAGTTTCTTTTCAACAGTCTGGATGTTTAGTATGGCACCCTTTGGGTGACATGCGACGCATTCACTCTCAGGTCATAGTCTCTAGTGCGATATTGGTTGCAGACATCCATAAAAAACAGTTCTTTCGTAAAAGACAGAAAACAAACTTCAAACCTTTTTGCCCCGTGGGCCCATAATTCAAAGGAAGCTTTTCTGAAGAAAAGAGTGTCGTTAACTCCCAGTTCTATCGCAAACGGTAACGCCTAAGTCTCCAAGGGTCGAGCTGCATACACCAAACTGCCGGAACTGTTTGTTAACCCTACTCGAAAAAACAGATGAATCTGAATTCCCATAATCCGTATTATCCCGAACTACGTAAGCTCTGATCTCTCATACCTGTTGAGTGTACGTAGGCACAATACTGATGTATTGGCGAGCCACCTTCCCCATAACCCGTAGTTAGTCAAACTACGTTGACTCTGATTTCTCATTCTCTGATGAGAATACGTAGGCATAAAGCGCGACGCTTTGCCGAGTCATTTTCTTTTCTTTTTAAGCCAGCCTTGATAGGTAGATAGTAAAACAAACCCGTCAGATAAACACAACAAGCATGGATCCCATCGAGTATGATGGACGTGAGGGGTGTTAATACCTTCCCCTTGCGTAACCGACTCCTGAACCCAGACAATGGTTGTGATGACCTTGTCTTATACCTTTTCGTCAGGTTTTTCCGATCGTTTCCTTTCCCATTCCAAGGGATAAATAATGAAAGGTGGCGACTCTTCTGTTTTGCCGGCACCTTATTTTCGCGGTAGCGACAGCTGGCGACTCGGCTGGGGACTTGATAGTTTCCTGGGATCCAACGTCCCTTATGCGAGTCTATTTGGGGGATCCAACATCCCCTGCGAGAGTCAATCCTAGCGCTTGTATGATTACGTGTTGGGTTGTGTTTATTTATCGCATTTTATTTCCCGCATTTTATTTTTAGTATGATATGATTATCTTTGTTGTTGTGGGAGGGGCATTCTGATGAGTGAGGAGCCAAACCCAGGCTTGAGTGTACCTAGCATTAGTTGTGGAAATTAGTGGGCGTGTGCTTGCTTTGCAGGCACTAGTGTTTCATGAAATCCACGCTCAGACGAGGTTCTCCCGGTTGACTTCTTTTCCGGCCCTTTGGGCCTGAGGGGTTGTTGGTTTGGAGGATTGTCGACTCTGGGGACCGATCATTTGGGATTCAGCTAAGTGAGGCCGCTTCAGGAGATGGTGATGCCACACCTTCTGGGTATCGTATCACCTCTCTTGAATGTCTGTGACGCTGATGACCGCATAGGATGCCAAACTTGTGTCAGTTTAGGTCCATACCTGTGAGCAGGGTCGGGTTTGTTGCAAGAAACCTTAACCTTCAGACTACCTGGTTTTCTTGATAGTGAATTAGTTTTGTTGGTATCAGAAGTTCTCATCATCAGATATATGGTTGTTCTTGACAGAGCATGTTTATGGTCTAGTATCAGAGGGTCTCATCATCAGATATATGGTTGTTCTTGACAGAGCAGAGTTATAGTCTGACATAAGGGGTTTCTCCTTATCATCAGATATGTGTGTTCTTGACAGAGCAGATTTTTGGTCCGATATCAGGGTGTTCTTCTCGTCAGAGATATGGTTGTTCTTGACAGAGCAGTATTATGGTTCTGTTGATGCGGAATCTTCACCTTCATCTCCTCAACAGCACAGTCGTCTTGATCTCCTGCTGCATGATTGCATTTTGCATTGTTTTGCATACTCATTTGCATATCATTAACGTGTGTCTGTGTTGCAGGTGCCGTTTCCCCGGTTCAGGTTTTCTTGCCTTCTATTGTGCTATTATGGGTTCTCTGAGGAAGACTGTGGCCTACAAGCTCCCCACTTCTGATGTTGTTCAGTTGTCTAGTTTGATTGCTTTGGCAGATGATTCAGTGAGAGGTGAATTCAGAAAGTCTTATGGGAAACTGCTCAGCTTGGTTCGTAAACCTTATGTGTTTGAGTTGAATGGGTTGTACGCCTTGCTGCAGTTCTACGATCCTCCTTTGAGATGCTTTACCTTCCCGGACTTTATTCTCGCACCTACACTAGAGGAGTATGCTGATTTGTTAGGTGTGCCTATCAAGAGTCAGATGCCCTTTGTTCATATGGATGCTGAGCCTAATCTGGCTAGTCTAGCTCTTTCGCTTCATCTGGATGCCTCTGAGTTGGTCTTGTCTAGTTGGAACGGGGTTCCCGGTTTCTCCTTGCAGTTCTTAGTGGGAAAGGCCCAACAGTGTGCCAAAGACGGTTGTTGGATCGTGTTCAACACTATTCTTGCTCTTTGCATATACGGCATCATTCTGTTCCCTAATATGCATGACTTTGTAGACTTCGACGCCTTTCACATCTTTGCAGCAGGGAACCCAGTCCCTACCTTGATTGGAGATGTCTATCATTCCGTCCACTACAAAAATGAGAACAGAAGGGGCAAGAATGTCTCATGCTGTGTGCCTCTATTCTATAGATGGCTTGACAGTCACCTACCCAAGAAGGGTCCCTTTGCTTCATCTGCCGCCACAGCTGAGTGGTCTGAGCGTTTGATGAGTCTATCAGCGGAGGATGTTGCCTGGTTTGATAGAGATAAGTTGGGTACTGAGATTATCTTCAGCTGCAGCGGGTTTCCGAATGTGCCTTTGATAGGCAGGAAGGGTTGTATAAACTATAATCCATCTCTGCTGGTCCGACAGTTTGCTTATGCTTTGAGAGCTCCGCCGAAGGATGAAGAGGTGCAGGAATCTCTGTACCTCACTGGTCTTCTAGAGAGGGATATGTTATCTAAGCTTCAGCACGCTTGGAATGGTATCAGTAAGCGGGGAAAACCGTTGCTGGGAAAAAGTAATAGCCAAGCCTACGCTCCATATGTGACCTGGATCAGAGCCAGAGCAGAGATCATAGGGATGCTGTTTCCTCCTGCCAAGCTAGAAAGCCCTCCAGTGATTGAAGAGCCTACCACCGTGCCTATTTAGCAGTATAATCAGGTGTTAGCTGAGCGAGAGGAGCTGAAGAAGGCAAATGAAGAACTGGAGAAAGAATTGGCTCAGCTCAGAAGCGAGAGAAGCGAAGTCGTCCATTCCTTCAAGAGGCAAACAGAGATGGTAAACAAGTTAGGTACGGATTTGACTAAGCAGTTGGCTGAGCGTGAGCGCTTGAGTCGGGACTTCAAATCTGTCAACGACGTATTGGCCACTAAGAAGCAGCACTTGGATGAAGCGTACCAGAGAATATCCAAGTTTAATCAGCATTGGAAGGCCACCCTAGCCAACAGCAAGGAACGGGAGGATAAACTGAAGCAACAGATCTCCAAATTAAAAGCCCAGGTGAAGGCTAGTGAGAAGAGGTTTGATGAAGAAGCCACTCGCAGATATGCCGCTGAAGGCCTGCTCAACAAGGCTCTTGCTAACCTGAAGGAGCACAAACAGTCGTTTGAATCCAAGAAGCGGAAGTTAGAAGATTGTTTCGGCGAAGGAGCATGGGAAGACTCAGTTGAAGGTCTTCAATACACTATTACACATAGGGAGTTACTCGTCGAAGGGTTGCTCACTCAGCCTGATCATCCAGAAACGAGGGATCTGTTAGAAGAGTTTCGAGCCCGTGGCCGCGCTTGACTATATTTGTAATCCTTTTGTTTTGATCATTGTTGTATGCTGACCATCACCAGGCTTGTTGGTCGAGGTCATGCTATTGATTCTGCTTGTACTCAATGACGTTGTGTACTGCCGTGATGGGCTTTCTTTATATATATGAGATGTTATTTCCATGACTGGACTCAGACTTCTTATTATCAGCACTGGCACTCAGGCACTAGGATCGGGGGGGATCTCCCCAACGCACAGACACACGTTTGTATTTGCATGAAGCATTTGCATAACGAGTACGTTGTCGTTTTTCTAACCCTTTTGTGTATGCAGGTTGTTCCAGGATTGATCGAAGACCAATCCATCGCTATCCGACCAGAGCAAATCAAGCCAGAGCAATGGAGCAAGTGCAGACTGACGTTCAGGAACTCCGAGAGAGGATGGACCGCTTCATGGAGCTCATGCAAGTGGTCGCCAACGACCAAGACCAGCTCAGAACATTGGTCCGGCCTCGATCTCAAGGGTTGACAGCAATGGTGTACTTCATAGAGGGAGCGTTCCGACCCCTCCGCCTGTTGAAACTCCTCAGGGTGGCATCCCCGTGACCGGGGGGAATGGCAGTGGTAACGGCAATGTGATCACTAACATAGGGCTCAATGGTAATACGACTGGCGTCGGCAATGGAAATTTCGAAGCTAATGGCAATGCTGGATTGGGCAACGGCAACACAGGTGCTGGAAATCTGTATGGCAATCAGCCATGGCTAGAGGATCGCCAAGAGGACTTGTTCTCACAGAAGGGACCTGAGGGCGAGTTGAATGCTGAAGCCCGTCTGAGGTTTAAAGCGCTCGAGGACAAAATGAAGAGTTTTGAGAACTTGAATACTTTGGGGGTTGACATGACTAAGCTGGGATTGATTTCTAACTTCAAGGTGCCTCCCAAATTTAAGGTACCCGACTTTGAGAAATACAAGGGCACCACTTGCCCTCGTGTCCATCTGAGGTCGTATTACCGAAAGATGTCCGCTCACTCTGAAGACGAGAAGCTGCTGATGCACTTCTTTCAGGATAGCTTGTCCGGGCCATCCTTGGAATGGTACATGAGTTTGGAACCCACCAGTGTGCGCACATGGAAAGAACTTGCTGAAGCCTTCGTGCACCATTATCAGTATAACAGTGACTTGGCGGCGAACCGGGTTCAACTGCAGAACTTGTCGCAGAGGAACAACGAAGGGTTCAAAGAATACGCCCAGTGGTGGCGTGAATTGGCAGCTAGGGTTCAGCCGCCGATGGTTGAACGAGAGCTCGTTGAAATGTTCGTAGCCACTCTCCCAGGGGTTTATTACGAGAAATTGGTCAGTGGCATGTCTGGAAGTTTCTCTGATCTCATCATCACTGGGGAGCACGTTGAAAATGGGATCAAGCTGGGGAAAATTCAAGGTGGTGATTTGTCCTCAGCTGGAGGAGGAAAGAAACTATATGGTAGAAAAAGGCGGGAAGGAGAGACGAGTGCCGTGTCCAACACTCGCAGGAAAGGTAAAAGCCAGCGCCAGCAGGTGGCTAGCATAACCATCCCTGCTATCCAACAACCCCAGCCACAGCACCAGCCGCAGCAGTAGCAACCAAATCAGCAAGGGTACAGAAAGTATCTGAACAGGGCACCTCTGTCGAGCCGTCACCTTGAGACACCGCTCATGTCTTATGCTCAGTTGTTACAAACTCTGCTTCAGTTACAGCTAGTTCAGAAAAGAACCCTGGCTCCCTTGACAGGGGCACCTCCGCCAGGTTATGACACGAATGCAACATGTGATTTTCACTCAGGGGCACCCGGCCACACGATAGAAAACTGCAAAGCCTTCAAGCACAAGGTGCAGGATATGGTGGATGCTAAGATCATCAATTTCTCAGATAATGTGCCGAATGTCACAAAGAACCCTATGCCGAACCATAGGGGAGGTGGGGTGAATGCCATTATTGAAGATGACAACATGGATTTATTGACTGACGTCAGGGATCTGAAGACACCGCTTAGCTTCGTTAAAGCCAAGCTGATGAAGAGAGGCTTCTTTCTGGGTTGTGGAGAACTATGTATGGGTTGTGCGACTCGTCCTGATGGATGTGAACAGTTGATAGAGGGGATTCAGAGTCTGATGACCGAAGGAATCTTGCAATTTAGCCGAAGGGCCGAAGGTAGATCTGGAGAAGTAATGCTGAAGCAGGATGATGAGGTTGCCACCATCACCATCCCTCGCCAGACGATAACCATTTCTGCACTCAGGCCGCCCACCATTACCATCACAAAGGCTGGGCCGATACCTTTTGAAAGCACCAATGATGTCCCATGGCACTATGGGGCAGACGTCTACTTTAACGGACAAAAATTGGAATTGGAACAATCTGGGCAGTCTGTGGGTAACCTAGTGGGAGTTGGCGGAATCACGCGCAGCGGAAGAGTATTTGCTCCACCTGAGGTTGTGGCGGACAAAGCAGATAAAGCTGAAGAAACCGATAAGGGAAAGAGTAAAGTCGTTGAGGAAACCCCTCGTGGGGTAGAGAAGGACTTACTTGTAAAGGACGCTGAAGAGTTCATGAGGTTGATCAAGAAGAGTGACTACAAGATCGTGGATCACCTCCATCAAACACCCTCGAAAATCTCCATCCTGAATTTGTTGCTGTGTTCAGAGTCACATCGCAATGCGCTGTTAAAGGTTTTGAATGCCACGTATGTACCGCAGGAAATCTCGGTCAACCAGTTGGAAGGGGTAGTAGCCCACGTAAATGCTGGAAACGGGTTAGGGTTCACTGACCTGGAGCTGACGCCAAAGGGAAGAAACCACAACAGTGCTCTGCACATCTCGATAGAGTGTAGAGGAACGATTATGTCTCATGTGTTGGTGGACACTAGGTCTTCACTCAATGTTCTCCCAAAGAAGGCATTGATGAAGTTAGATACTCGGGGATTGATTTGCACGCCCAGTGATCTGGTTGTGAAGGCTTTCGATGGAACCAAGTGTCATGTCTTTGGAGAGGTAACGTTGCCAATCCAAGTCGGGCCGGAAACTTTCGACGCAGTCTTCTACATCATGGACATCATGCCAGCCTACAGCTGTCTCTTAGGTCGGCCATGGATCCATTCTGCTGGTGACGTGACCTCCACATTGCACCAGAAACTCAAGTATGCTGTAAGGGGCAACATTGTAACTGTTTGTGGCGAGGAAGACATAATGGTGAGCCATTTGTCGTCCTTCAAGTATGTTGAGATGGATGGGGAAATCCATGAAACCCTATGTCAGGCGTTCGAAGCTGTTAAAGTCAAGGACGTGGCTCTAGTAATGACTGAGAAACCAGAGATGACTCTCTCTTCCTTCAAGGAAGCCCGGGCCGTTGTTTAAGCCGGATCTACCCCAGGCTGGGGGCAGGTTCTAGAAATACCTAACAAACAGGATAAGTTTGGGTTAGGATACTCTCCTGCGGCTGAAGCCTCCTCTTCTCACAGTGCATCGCGAGGTAAAGGGCCGATCCAGTTTACCAGTGGCGGGGTGATATTCGAAAGTGTCAACACAGTGTCTGAAGATGGCGAAGACAGCGATTGCGATCTAGACTCTTGGATCCAGCCAAGCAAACCAGGCCAGAGCCTCAACAACTGGTCCATCAGGGATACTATCCAAGTGACAGGCAAAGAGTAATGATTTACTTTCTCCAATCATTGTACAACCCTATGTCCTACCCGGGGCATAGTGGTTTTATTGTCAGGGCCTTGTTTGATTATGTACATGCATTTTACCAATAAATCAAAAGGCGTTTTTCTTCGTATTCAAATATTGTGATCTCTGTTATTCCTGTTTTATATTTGTTTTGAAAAACAATAAAATGGCAATAGGGTTTGTGCTAACCTGCATATCCTTGTTTTAAGCTTAACCCTTGTTATTGCAGGATCCACATAGCAGATGACATCGACTCTGGACCTTCTACGACTCACTTCGACTTCGATTGCCCGATCTATCAAGCCGAAGAAAAGATTGATGAAGACGAAGACCTTCCCGAAGAGTTGGCCCGCTTGTTGAAACAAGAAGAGAAAGTTATTCTGCCTCACGAGGAAGAGATTGAGATTGTGAATCTGGGTTCTGAAGAACTAGTCAGGAACGTCAGGATAGGGGCTGCATTGCAGAGTGATGTCAAGCAAAGATTAGTCGAGATGCTGAGAGAGTATAGTGACATCTTTGCTTGGTCATACGAAGATATGCCCGGACTTGATACTGACATCGTGGTCCATCACTTGCCGCTGCGAGAAGATTGTCCTCCCGTTAAGCAGAAGCTTAGAAGGACGCGACCAGATATGGCCGTTAAGATCAAAGAAGAAGTGCAGAAACAGCTTGATGCTGGCTTCTTAGCGGTCACTACTTACCCTCCGTGGGTCGCCAACATAGTGCCTGTACCGAAGAAATACGGTAAGGTGCGAATGTGCGTCGATTATCGGGATTTGAATAGGGCGAGCCCTAAAGATGATTTTCCGCTCCCTCATATTGATGTGTTGGTCGACAATACAGCTCAGTTCTCCGTATTTTCGTTCATGAATGGCTTCTCCGGCTACAATCAGATCAAGATGGCGCTGGAGGACATGGAGAAAACTACGTTTATCACACCTTGGGGAACATTTTGCTACAAGGTAATGTATTTCGGTCTGAAGAACACATGGGCCACTTACCAACGAGCAATGGTCACTTTGTTTCATGACATGATTCACCATGAGATTGAAGTCTATGTTGATGACATGATTGCGAAATCCCAAACGGAGGAGGGACATCTGGTCAATTTGCTGAAGCTTTTTGAGAGGCTTAGGAAGTTCAGGTTGAGGCTGAATCCTAACAAGTGTACTTTCGGAGTACGGTCTGGAAAACTACTGGGGTTTATCGTGAGTGAAAGAGGCATTGAGGTTGATCCTACGAAGATTAAAGCAATACAAGAAATGCCAGCGCCAAAAACAGAAAAATAAGTTCGTGGTTTCCTGGGCAGAATAAACTACATTGCAAGGTTTATCTCTCAGCTCACGACCACGTGTGAACCGATGTTCAAACTATTAAAGAAAGATCAGGCGATTATCTGGAACGAGGATTGCCAGAACGCATTTGATAAGATAAAACAGTATCTACAGGAACCTTCGATCTTGATACCCCCAGTGGCCGGACGACCCTTAATCATGTACTTGACAGTTCTGGAGAATATTATGGGGTGTGTTCTCGGTCAGCACAACGAGACGGGCAGAAAGGAGCATGCCATTTATTATTTGAGTAAAAAATTCACAGACTGTGAATCTCGTTACTCGATGCTGGAAAAGACGTGTTGTGCACTAGCCTGGGCTGCCAAACGTTTACGACAGTACATGCTCAACCACACAACCATGCTAATTTCGAAGATGGATCCGATCAAGTACGTCTTTGAGAAGCAAGCGCTTTCGGACAGGATTTCCAGATGGCAAATGGTGTTGACGGAATATGACATTCAATATGTTTCCCAGAAGGCCATCAAGGGCAGCGTATTGTCTGAATACCTTGTCGAACAACCGATCGAAGATTATCAGCCGATGAAATTTGAATTCCCTGACGAGGATATCATGTTTCTTAAGGTGAAAGATTGCGATGAACCATTGCCCGACGAGGGTCCAGATAGGAAATCCCAATGGAAATTGATATTTGACGGGGCGGTTAACTCTTATCGAAGTGGCATTGGGGCAATCATCACAACTCCCCATGGATCCCACATCCCGTTCACCGCTAGACTGACGTTTCCGGTCACCAATAACGAAGCGGAGTACGAAGCATGCATCATGGGTCTAGAAGAAGAAATTGATTTGAGAATCAAGAACCTAGATGTATATGGTGACTCGGCACTTGTGATCAACCAGATTAAAGGGGAGTGGGAGACTCGTCAATCAAATTTGGTGCCATACATGAATTATGCTAGAAGGCTGCTTCCGTTCTTTGATCGAGTGGAACTTCATCATGTACCCAGAGCTGAGAATCAGATGGCTGATGCCTTAGCCACATTGGCTTTGATGTATAAAGTCAATTTTTGGAATGAAGCTCCAAGAATTGTCCTTTCTCGTCTTGATAGACCTGCATTCGTCTTTGCGATCGAGGAAGCATCCGATGGCAAGCCATGGTTCCATGACCTCCAGACTTTCCTTATGACTAAGGAGTATCCTGCGGGAGCGTCAACCCAGGATAAGAAGACTCTGAGGAGGCTGTTTGGAATTTTTTATCTCAATCCTGATGGAGTTCTGTATAAAAGAAACCATGATCTCGTGCTACTCAGATGCGTAGATGAGAAAGAAGCGAGTATGCTCATGGAGGAAGTCCATGAAGGCACATTTGGTACACACGCCGGCGGGCATGCTATGACGAGAAAGATCCTGAGAGCAGGATACTACTGGCTGACGATGGAATCATATTGCTTTAAATTCGCGAAGAGATGTCATAAATGCCAGATTTATGCTGATAAGATTCATGTGTCGCCGTGACCGTTGAATGTCATGTCCTCCCCGTGGCCGTTCTCCATGTGGGGCATCGACATGATAGGCAAGATCGAGCCCACTGCATCTAACGGTCATCGCTTCATTCTAGTAGCTATCGACTACTTCACCAAGTGGGTGGAGGCAGCCTCATATGCTAATGTGACCAAGCAGGTGGTGGCTAAATTCATAAAGAGGGACATCATCTGTCGTTACGGAGTTCCCGAGCGGATCATTACTGATAATGGTTCGAATTTGAATAACAAGATGATGAAGGAGTTGTGCCAGAGTTTCAAGATTGAACACCACAACTCATCTCCTTACCGGCCAAAGATGAATGGCGCCGTTGAAGCGGCTAATAAGAACATCAAGAAGATTGTACAGAAGATGGTTGTGACCTATAAGGATTGGCACGAGATATTGCCATTTGCACTGCACGATTATCGTAAAATGGTACGTACATCAACCGGGGCAACTCCTTTCTCACTGGTGTACGGTATGGAAGCTGTCCTACCGTTAGAAGTTGAGATCCCTTCTTTACGAGTTTTGGTTGACGTGAAACTCGATGAGGCAGAATGGATTAAGAACCGACTAAACCAACTCAGCCTGATGGACGAGAAAAGATTAGCATCGATTGCATATGGTCGTCTGTACCAAAGCCGAATGAAGAAAGCTTATGACAAGAAGGTGCGTCCTAGAAGCTTTCAGACGGGTGATCTCGTCCTGAAGAAGATTCTTCCTCCACACTCCAATCACCGGGGCAAGTGGACTCCCAATTACGAAGGTCCGTACGTCGTCAGCAAGGTCTTCTCGGGAGGAGTCTTGTTGTTATCCACGATGGATGGCGAAGATTTTGCATCCCTGGTGAACGCAGATGCAGTTAAAAAATACTTTGCTTAAAAAACGACCCACTGGAAAGAAAAAGAATATCCAGGAAAAAATGGGGCATCCCGGCGAACCATAAAATAGGAAAAAGGTTCGGGCAAAAATTAGGGATATAAAAGGAAAAATGTACACCCGTAAAGTTGAAAATCCGGAAGGGCGACTTTGGCAAAAAAGGGTATCCCGGTGAATCGAAAACCCGAAGGGGCGATTCAGGCAAAAGTTAGGGATTTGAAAAAGCAAATGACTGTGTTCCGCGTGTGGACTCTCATTTGTTTAGTGGTTTGGAGGACCTGATGGCCGTTTATCTGAATCAATCTCTTCTGAAGCTGAAGCATCGGAGAAGTATCGAAGTCGACTGGGTCATAGAGGGATCAACTCATGGTGTTCGTCTACGCCTCATTGCCGACATTTGTGTATATACTGATGTATATTTATGTTTTTATATTTGCGCAACTTCCTCATTCCAGGAGCTTGCATCTGTTGTAAAACATTTTCACCCATTCAGGGGTTCATCATCAATAAAAAGTATATTATTCAGCAATTTTGTTTGCTTGTTTAGCATTTATCTGTTTTGTTTGCGAAAAAGAACGCCGATGTTTTTGATAAAATGCGCATATATAAACTTACTGGCCTAGGCCACTGATTGTTGAAACAATGAATTACTTGAACATTGTCACAAGATGTTAACCTTGATAGGTCCCTTTGAGGAGGGTATCTTGTCTGTTTGTTTGTGTTGTTGCAGGTATAGCATGTTCTAGGCAGTACGCCGTATGCGTTCCCAAGCAGGATGATTCCTTCTTCTCCAGCAAGTTCAGTAGCACCTCCTCGTGGAGTTTGAACAGGAGACCGTAAGCATTGATATGTATCCCCCAGGCAGAGAAGATTCTCTCCCCAATCATATGTATCCTGAAGGATTGTCATCTCCCCAGCTGAGTCATACACTGAAGTATGCAGCTTTCGATAGCTCGGACTGAAGTCTCCAGCGGAATTGAGATTCCCCACAGAGTTGTACTCTCCCCAGTAAGCAGGATGATTCCTTCTTCCCCAGCCGAGTTTGCAAATCCCTAAGAGAGCCAAGTTCTTGGAAAGCAGTCGGGGCCATGATTGGTTTTCCCCAGTAGAGTGTTGAATAATTGAGGCTGTTTTTCCCCATTGGAGTCGTTATCTCCCAGAAAGTTTTGCCGCGAAGGCTGTGCAGTTTATTT
This sequence comes from Lathyrus sativus, assembly GCA_963859935.3. NCBI lineage: Eukaryota > Viridiplantae > Streptophyta > Magnoliopsida > Fabales > Fabaceae > Lathyrus > Lathyrus sativus. The sequence continues at coordinate 452,514,840 of OZ012740.1, read as the reverse complement.
CTGCGACTGATATCGTTTCCTCAGCAGTTTGTGGTTTGAATACTCGGTTGAGCGAGTCCAAGTTCTCGGAGAGCTTTATTCCCCCGCAGCAGTCAACTGAAGATCATTTCCCCAGGCGGAGTCCAATTGAGATTGGTGTGACTTCTTCTCCTCGGAAGGATGATTCCTCCTCTCCACCAGAGTGGTTCCTTCTCCTTGACAGGAGGATTCTCCCTTCAACATTTATTTTGCTGATGGGGTCGTAGCATCTTACGTGATTGCATAGCATTTACCCTAAAAATGCGTAGCATTTCCACCGTGTGGAGCATTGCGCCATAGTCAAACATATGCATATGAAACATGAGCTAGGTCGTTACCGTTCTTGTTTTGCAGGTGTTCCTCCATAGAATGGTTTGCTCAGGATGATTCTTGAATTCCCCAGCGAAGTTGATTGCTTAAGATGAATCTTAAAATCCCCAGTGAAGTCGCCAGAGTTGGTTGCTCAAGTTGATGTTTAGAGTCCCCGGCAGAGTGTTTGCTCAGGATGATTCCTGAAATCTCCAGCAGAGTTATTGGTTCAAGATGATTCTTGAAGTTCCCAACGAATTTATTTGTCCAAGATGATTCTTGAAGTCCTCAGTAGAGTTGATTCATCCAGAATGATTTCTGAAACCCCGAAGCAAAGTTACCTGATAGTTCTCCAGAATCCCCAGTGGAGATGTGTCATCCCCCAACAGGTTTCTGAGCAGAGAAGTTGAAATTTCCTTGAAGACTTGATGATTGAAGTCCGACAGTGGTGCCAAAACCCCAGACTTACTGATGAAGTCCAATGATGATGTCGAAGCAATTCTCTCAGCTGATGCGGAGTGCCTGATGGTAGAAGTCTGGATATCTCTATTTGGTTCATGATTGACCAAGAATTCCATTTTCGACTTTCTGACAAAGTCCGGCTGACGCCCGAAAGTTTCTTTGAATGCCCGATGGCATAATTAACTTGATTGTTAAAAAGTTCCTAACGACCCATGAATCCCGAGGAATCCTTCTGCCGCAGTGTCGCAGAACACCTGACGGCAATGTCAGCTATGTATCGCCGGTTACCGAGTGACCAATGATCCCTTGATGATTTGAGGAAGAAGCTGCAGCGAAATCTGATAATCATCCCGACGGAGATTTGAGAGTAGCCCCTCACCGGTTACCGAGTAACCGGTGAGCCCTTATTGACTTACTGATGAAGTCCGACGAAGATGTTGTCGACGTTCCTAGCGACATGATGAGTCCATAGTGACGATAAGGAATTCTTCTGCTATGACGCAGAATGCCTGACGGCATGATCAACCATCCATTACCAGTTACCGTGTAACCGGTGACCCCTTGATGACTTGAGGACGAAGATCTACAGCAAAATCAGATGATCATCATGACGGAGATTTGAGCTTTGACCCTTCACCAATTACCGTGTGACCAATTCCCCAACAGAGTTGCCGTGCAACTGGCATGCTCAGTTTTAAAGATGTTCCTACCAATCTGTCGCTACTGCGAAAATCGGCGCCGGCTGAACAGAAGAGTCGCCACCGTGCGTTATTTATCCCACGGGAGGGAAAGGAAACGCTCAGAGTAAACCTCGCACAACGCGGGAAAGGTATGGTCATCGCAACCAAAACCTGGATTCGGGAGTCGGTTACGCAAGGGGAAGGTATTAGCACCCCTCACGTCCGTCGTACTCGACGGGATCCACGCTTGTTTTCGGGTATGGATTGTTATTCTATCTACTCTAAAGGTCTGGGTTAAAAGAAAATAAAAATGACTCGGCAAAGTATCGCACTTTATGCCTACGTATTCCCGTCTGGAACGAGAAATCAGAGTCAACGTAGTTCGCCTACCTACGGGAAAGGAGGGGAAGGTTGCTCGCTAGGATATCGCATCCTATGCCTACGTACTTCCACACAGCATGGAAGATCAGAGCAAACGTAGTTCGGGCCACGTACGACACAGGTCTGTCTTGGTTGATTTTATTCCTTCTGAAAAAGGTTTTCTTGATTGACAGTCCAAGTGGACAAAAATGACGCTTTGATGAGTTCACATTCTTTTACGGAAGAAGTGTCTTTTATTGTGTTTGAAATCTTTATGTGTTTTTCTGTTTGTTTTGAGAGAGAAGAGACAGAATTCTAACCTACGGTTGCGAAGGGAAACAAACTAACCTAATGTTATCATGCATGGGTTAAGACCTAGTGTCTATCATGCTCCTCTCTTGCACAGAGAGAAACAGAGATCCTAAGGGATAGGCAGAAACAGAAACAATATCAGATATATACAGTAAAACAGTAAAATGCATGGATGCAACAGTACAAGCGAGGCAAGGGAGTCCCACTCAACCTCGAACCTAGAAAACAATAGGCAAAAGTGAATAGACTTCACTTTCAACCCAACAGGGTAAACAGCAAACAATACAGTCCAGAAAACCAATCAATACATCAGAAATGAAATACAGCAATAAAACAAACAGCTTCAGCAGCTCTGAATCAACATCTAGCTTCAAGTAATCTCCAATCAGCTACAGGCCTCAACAAGCATCAATATCCATCTTCATGACCTTCAGATAAGGGCTTTGATCATCATTCTTCCATCTGCCATGGCTTTTCTTCAAGTGCAAACCTCCAGGATGAGGGATTAGTCACAAGAGTGGAATGGATGAATGTTAGACAGTTGATTACCTACCAAGGGTGGTTCATCAACTGTTAACATTAAACAGAAAGTTTCCTCTCAAAAGTTCTATCTTCCAAATATATTCACTGATCCTTCCAAAGGAAGGAGGTGGATATTTGAAAGAGACTTTGAATCATAGAGAAAGGATGGATGCAGACAAGGCATTCCATGTTTGAGAAACAAGCTTTCTAATCTAGAGCTCTGCCTAGCTCCTAAACCCTAATCTCCTCAGCAGCTGCTAGCAAGAAACTCCTCTCCAACTCTGGCAGTTGATCTTCTATCTCTGAATCTCCAATGGCTTTCATCTCCTCAAGTCTTCAACTCTCCCAGATCCCCAGACAATCCCAATACCCCAAGCAAGCAAGCAATAATCCCCAGAGGGCACACCACACCAGTCAATCAGATATACAGACAGTATTAATAGCAGTAGGGGAATCCTGATTTTTCTAAGGGGATCTAATAACTACCCATAGCCCCTATAGTCCCATAGCTACACTATTCAAACCCTAAGTCCTAAGGGAAATGAATTGATTCTCCTAAGTCATCACCTAAAACCCTAGTTTGTTCATGTTGTTCAAGCATACATTAAGCACCTAAAATTAACTTCTAAAAATGGGAACTAAAATGAATCTACAAGTTCAATATCTAATCTAAACAACATAGAAAGAATGAACAAAAAATATGAAAGCATTTAATAGAACAAAAATTACTAAAATCATGCATGAAATGAATCTATTTAAAATGACATTTATTTAGAAAATATGAAAAAAATATCAAATAAAAATAAAAATGCAATTTTATTTTTCTATAATTTTCTAGACATTCTAATGAAAATGATGTAAAAAGAATGGATTAAAAATGAATTTTTATGTATTTATTATGAATTTTTAAAATGAATGAAAAAACATGAAAAGAAAATAATAAAAAAGAATAGAGAAATAGCCAGGGGGGGTTCAATAAGCAACGCGCTCAGTTGATATTTCACTGGGCCAGGCAGACGGGGGTGTGAAAAGAAAGTTGGCATTAGGCCCAGAATCACTCAGCAATAATGAAAAATAAAAAGAGGCGCAGGGGGTGAGAATAGCATAGGATATCACGTTCAAATTGATTGGGCTCAGGCATTGGGGGGTGGGGATATCAACATTCACTCAGGCCCGCCCGTTTCAATTAATGAAACGGTGCATTTAGGGCACCAACGCTTCCCTCCAAAATCTGAATCAAATAAGGGCCACAGGATCGCTCTCTGAGTCAAAAGTCTTGCACAAAATGGATGGACACGATTTCATCTTCTTCATCAGTTCAAATGAGAGCTAGGGTTTCCTCTCCATGGCAGCCATGCACGAGCCAATTTCAACTCATCTGTTCTCACTCTACAGTCCATGAAACGCCACGATGTAAACATGAAAAACACTCTAAATTCCTCCCTCTACACGTCTATGGTCTTAGTTTGCATTAAAACTCAGCCAATCAACAAACCCGATCGAGACAAGTTCTGGTCACCATGGAAATACTCTGCAACTCATCAGCACAATTCTCCATCAAACCTAGACTAATCCCTTCCATGACTAATGGTGATCATCCTGCGCTAACAACCTAATATTATAATGGCTTAACCTAAGAGTTCTAGGTCCTAACAGTTTGGTGCACCTGCTAACAATTGTTTCCATTCAGCCTCAAATTCATCTAAACTAACCTCCTAACATCCTAGACCATGAATATACTAGTAAAACTACCTAAATCTCCCTAGATTGAATGAGTTAGAAAGATTGGCACCTTGAGCAAGCTTTAATGGAGGCTGAGAAATCACGTGGATCCAGGCTCTTGTATGCTTCAATCTTGATCCATTCTTGATGTACTTGATTCTGTTTGCAATATTTGGATGAAACTTGGCTTGGATCTTGATCTACAACTGAATTTGCAGCTTGTATGCTCTTGAAGAAAGTGCACGAAAATGGATTGATCACACCTTGTTCTTGGTTGAATTCTGATCTATGATGATGAATCAGTATAATGAAGTTGATTTTGATGATGATTGGTGAAGAATTTGAGGAATTGAAGTGAAAATGCAATGAGAAAGAATGAGAGAATTTGGGAAATTCTTGGTGAAAAATGAGTCCAACCCTTGATCAATCTTCATTTCATGAATATATAGACCCCAATGGTAACTTCTAGATCCCTCTTACACATTCCCTTGCCTTCCAACTTTGATTCATTTTGGCTATGTTTCTTAAAATGCAAGTAACCAAGGATAACTTTGAAATCTTCCACTAAACTCAAAAAAGTGCTTGAACCATTGTCTTTAGAATGTCTTTTCCATTCAAAATCATATATTGGAAGTCTCCATTTGGACTTATAAATCTCCCAAACCATTTTTCATTTTGACTTTATTCAAATTATAAGCCATTTTAGTTCAAATTTGGACCAATCATGCAACTTCATGTTATGAGCTTTTCCAACAATTTGTGACCTTCTTTCTAGACTTAAAATCACATTTGGAGCAAGTTTTATGTTGTAAGTTTTTCCATTTGAGGCCTCCTTGTATGAGTTTTGGACATAGGTTAAAATGACCTGTAATCCACAAATGCCCAAAATACCCTTTGCTTGCCAAGACCATAAGTTGAGTTCCACACATCATATGAAGGCATACTATACCATTATAGAAAGCTAAGGCAATGAGGAACAATTCTTATGTTGACCAAGAATTCATTTGAAATCTCCTTGAGGGGTAAAAATTGCTTGGAAGTCAAGTCACTTTCACAGACAAAAGTTCAGACACCTCAGATGACCTGTAACTTGCAAGGACCATAACTTGAGTTCTATAAGTCTCCTTTATGTCTTCCACCACTCAAATTAAAGGTCTTGAGATCCTATACAAGTTCCATGTTGGCCAAGAAGCCATTTGAAGCTATCATTTTGACTTATCTTGCTTGGAAATTTGACTTAAACTAGGGGATTTTACACAGAAACCCTAATTTAGAAACTCCTCTTCTCCTTGATTTCTCTTGAATTCTCCTTGGCATATCTCCATATCCTTCTTTATATGTCCAATGATGAACCCCACATCTCTCCAATAGACTTGAATGCCCCTTTAAATCAGTCAATTGACCTAGGGTTGACCTAGGGTTGACCCAGAAGAAACCCTAGTTGACTGCCTTCAACTATAGCTCTTGTGCTCTCATCAATGACTTGTCTCCTTCTTCAAATGACTTTCTAAGTCTCTCATAATGTCTAGATACTCTCCATGCCTTCAACTCACAGCTCACAACCCTCTTGTTGATCCTCAGATACCCTCAGCTAGGAAATGGACTCAAGGCTTGATCTGCTGAACTCTTTGCTTTCAAAATCTTTCCTGATGACTTGAATGAGATTGAATTGGGATAATAACCTCTTGATAGGCTTCTAGAGATGAGAATAATGATTGGTCCCCTGTTGAATGACTTGCTATGCTTATGCTATGCAGATGGTTAGTCTATGTACATGACTCTATATGCAAATGCTAATGATATTGAAACATAAACCAAGTGAATAAGGTTGGGCAAATTTTAGGGTGCAACAGCTGCCCCTATTCAAGCGACTTGGACCCGATTGGGTGAAGAGCCCGGAGCCTTCAGACATTCGCGGTACGAGACGGTTGAATACTAGTGAAACCAGAAATTTGCCAACCGCAACACTAAATTGCGCTCCTGCTTGAGGAACGACATTCATCAGCTGAATCTGACTGTTACAGCAACCCACTGATCTCGTGCGAGCGTGCTGGGGATTGTCTTCATCGTTCTGAAGAGGATTCTGTCATAACAGATTGCTTGCTTGTCCACGTTAGGACTCTGTCCGTCGTCAATACGAAGAAACCTCGACTAAAACCTGTCCACGTTAGGACTTCACCTGCTGTTAACCCAGAAAAAATCTCGGCAACTCCGCTGGGGATAATTCGTCTGCATTTCCATAAACTGAATCGTCCACGTTAGGAACAAAACTCTTCCACGTTCGGAGTAACACCTGTCCACGTTAGGAATCATCGCTCACGTTAGGAATAACACCTGTCCACGTTAGGAGTCATCTCTTCGGTATCTGTCCACGTCAGGACTAACCCTTTCATCTTTCCACGTCAGGAAGCAATCTTCTTTCCACATAAGGAGAACTATATCAATCTGTCCACGTAAGGATTCCAATACCACTTGACACGTCCGCGTCAGGACTCCGATCTTTCCACGTAAGGCGTACATCATTCTTCCACGTCAGGAATCTACCTTTCTTTGATCTGTCCGCGTCAGGACTAAACTCTCCCACGTCAGGAATAATCTCTTTCTTTCCACGTCAGGAATCAATCTTGATATGTCCGCGTGAGGACTCAATCTTTCCACGTAAGGAATAAACTCGTCTTTCCACGTAAGGAACCCATCTTCCCTCCACGTAAGGGATGCTCTTGATATGTCCACGTAAGGACTCCGATCTTTCCACGTAAGGAATACCAACTTCTTACCGATTCGTCCGCATCAGGACTACATTTTCCACGTAAGGAATGCTATCTTAATCTGTCCACGTAAGGACTCCATACTTTCCACGTTAGGAATCACCTCTTTTGATATGTCCGCGTAAGGACTACATCGTCCACGTTAGGACCCACTTCTCCACGTTAGGAATAATAATTTCTTTGACTTGTCCACGTCAGGACTAAACTCTTCCACGTAAGGAATCTATCTCGTTCTTGATTTGTCCACGTTAGGACTCAAGCGTCTTCGACCCGCTGAGGAAATAAGACTTGTCCGCGTAAGGACTCACACCCGTGTCTGATCTGTCCACGTAAGGGCACCAACACAAAGAGTAATCACTTTTGTCAACGTCATGACCTCCCATTCCACTAATTTCGAGAACCCTCATCTGCCCACGTTGGGACTAACACACCTCACCAATCCGGGGAAATAAAACTGTCCACGTTAGGACGCCCACTTCTGAAGAAACCCCGTCAATCTAGGAGTAAATTGTCCACGTCAGGACTGAGTTCTCCAATGATCCTCACCCACAAACTCCTTAGCACTGACGTGACTGCGACTTTGAGATGAACTCTACTGGGGACATTTGGAAACCAAACTACCGGGCGCCTGTTCTGATAACCGGCGGTGGCCTCTGAAATTCTGATTCATGGAATCCCTGATGACAACTAATTCTGCCTGGGAAAAGAGAAACTTATCCTGGTAACTCTGTGGGGAATACTGCCGAAACTAACATTATCATTGAATATCTCATGCCGAGATCTTGAGTGTTTGGTAATTCATTTGAGCAAGAATTCTCTCCACCTGAACTGCTAAAATACAGGGACTGCTTCAGCAAAATAAATGCTGGGAGGATATGCCCGACTCCGCCGGGGATAGCCAGATGCTACAGAATTATTCCAGCAAAATAAATGCTGGAAGGGTGAAGTCGACTCAGCTGGGAAATTAGGAACTTAAACCAAGCACCTCGTTGAGGTAACCCCCTGCTGGGGAATGTAACTTTGCTGGGGAATAGCAGATGTGCATAGTACGATCGGACTTTCTGCTGGAACGTGAACTGATATTACCAGTATCCCTGACAAAATAAATGACAGGACCCGCCATCAACTCTGCTTTGGAGAGTCTTGATCTTCGAGTTCCACTGGAAGGAATGAAGACACTTGCAAAGAGAATTCCGCCGGGGATGGGATGATTCTCTTGGGGAAAATTAACTGACTCCACTGGGGGAGAGTGCATGACCCTGCGGGGAAAGATGAACCTGTCTGAATACAGCCTCATGATCTTGGAATCACCAAACTCTATTGAGGACGAATAACTTTTCTGGAGCACATCCTTTGGATAAGCTACAGCTAGCTGGGGAATTCCATCCTTCTTCAGGAAGAACATGCATGACCTGCGTGGGGATCAAGTCTTTCGTTATCGCGATCTTTTAATCATCCTCCTCGTATGGTTATGAAACCTGCAACAACACAAACAAGACACGACAAGCCTATGCAATCAAATCAATTCAGGTTAGTGACGTTACACTCAGTTAATTCAAAGCTTTAACAATTGTCGACAAGGGCCAGTGATGTTATACTCATGCTAGCTTCACTAAACTTAGGCGTTTTACCATGCACAAAACAGTAAAGAACCAGCATCAAGTACTGAATAACGCATTTTCATTGATTGGGCCCCTGAATGGGCGGAGTTTTTGTACATGGGATGTAACTCCTGAAACGAGGAAGCTACGCAAAGCAAATACATAAGCATGCACAAGAAGCATGAGTATTTTGACAAATTAAATTTTTGTACACATGTCGGCAACGGGATGCAGATGAACACCACGAACTGATCCTCCCATGACTCATCCGACTCTAATGCTTTCCCGGTATCCCCACTTCTGAAGAGATTGTATCCGATAACTGGCTCCTCCAACATATATTCTCCCGCATTGATGCTCATTGAATTCGGACCGCAGTCATTTGCTTTTCAAATCCCTAACTTTTGCGTGAACCGCCCTTTACGGGTTTTCAGTTCACCGGGATACCCTTTTTTGCCGAAGCCGCCCAGTGTAGGTTTTCAACTTCGCGGGTGTACATTTTTTCAATTTTATCCCTAACTTTTGCCCGAACCTTTCATTCTGTTTTTGGTTCGCCAGGATGCCCCATTTTTGCCTGGACTCTCTTTTTCTGTCCAGCGGGTCTATTTTAAGCAAAGTATTTTTTAACTGCGTCCGAATTCACAGGTGACGCAAAGTCTTCTCCGTCCATGGTGGACAACAACAACGCTCCTCCTGAAAAGACTTTACTGACAACGTATGGCCCTTCGTAGTTGGGGGTCCACTTGCCCCTGTGATCTGCTTGCGGCGGGAGAATCCTTTTCAGCACAAGGTCGCCCGTCTGAAAGCTTCGCGGAAGTATCTTCTTGTCGTACGCTTTCTTCATTCGTCTTTGGTACAAACGACCGTACGCTAGAGAAGCTAGCCTCTTCTCGTCCATTAAGCTCAGTTGGTTCAATCTATTCGTTACCCATTCTGCCTCGTCCAGCTGAACGTCTCGCAATACCCTCAGAGAAGGGATCTCAACTTCCAATGGTAATACCGCTTCCATTCCGTATACCAACGAGAACGGAGTTGCCCCGGTTGATGTGCGTACCGTCGTACGATAACCGTGCAAAGCGAAAGGTAGCATTTCATGCCAATCTTTATAAGTCACCACCATTTTCTGGACGATTTTCTTGATATTCTTATTGGCCGCTTCGACAGCGCCATTCATCTTGGGTCGGTAAGGGGAGGAGTTGTGATGTTCGATCTTGAAATTCTGACAGAGCTCCTTCATCATTTTGTTGTTCAGATTTGAACCATTATCCGTGATTATCCGCTCGGGGATCCCATATCGGCAAATGATATCTCTCTTGATGAATCTGGCCACCACTTGCTTCGTTACATTTGCGTAAGACGCCGCTTCCACCCACTTGGTGAAATAATCGATTGCTACTAGGATGAACCGGTGCCCGTTAGAAGCCGTCGGCTCGATCTTTCCAATCATATCGATTTCCCACATCGAGAATGGCCATGGAGATGACATCACATTTAGAGGACTCGGAGGCACGTGTATCTTGTCAGCATAGATTTGGCACTTGTGGCACTTCCTCGCGAACTTGAAACAATCAGTTTCCATCGTCAGCCAAAAATAACCTGCCCTCAGCAGCTTTCTCGTCATAGCATGCCCACCAGCATGCGTACCAAAGGCACCTTCGTGAATTTCCTCCATGAGAAGCTTTGCCTCTTTCTCGTCTACACAACGCAACAGCACCAAATCGTGGTTTCTCCTGTACAAGACGCCATCCTGATTCAAGTAGAAATTACCCGCTAATCTCCTGAGAGTCTTCTGATCTTGACTGGATGCCCCAGCCGGATACTCTTTATTCTTCAGGAAATTAAGGATATCGAAATACCACGGTTTATCGTCGGATGCTTCATCGATTGCAAATAAATAAGCTGGTCTGTCCAACCGAGAGATAGTGATTTGGGGAGCTTCGTTCCAGAAGTTGACCTTGTACATGGAAGACAAAGTGGCCAGGGCGTCAGCCATTTGATTCTCTGCCCGCGGTACGTGATGCAATTCAACCTTGTCGAAGAAAGGCAACAATCTCCTTGCATAATTCATGTAATGTATCAAATTGGGCTGACGTGTTTCCCATTCCCCTTTGATCTGATTCACTACCAGAGCTGAGTCTCCGTATACGTCTAGATGTTTGATTCGCAAATCAATGGCTTCTTCAAGCCCCATTATACAAGCTTCGTATTCGGCCTCATTGTTAGTAACGGCAAAGGTCAATCGGGCAGTAAACGGGATGTGCGACCCGTGTGGCGTCGTGATGATCGCCCCTATTCCGCTACCGTAAGCATTCACAGCTCCGTCAAATATCATCTTCCATTTGGAACCCAACTCTGGTCCCTCGTCTGGCAATGGTTCTTCACAATCTTTCATCTTGAGGTACATGATATCCTCGTCAGGAAAATCAAATCTCATCGATTGGTACTCTTCAATAGGCTGCTCTGCCAGATACTCAGACAGCACACTCCCCTTTATAGCCTTTTGCGAGACGTATTGAATATCATATTCAGTCAAGACCATCTGCCAACGGGCAATTCTACCTGACAACGCCTGCTTTTCGAATACATATTTGATAGGATCCATCTTCGAGATGAGCATGGTTGTATGATTCAGCATGTACTGCCTCAAACGCTTGGCGGCCCAGGCTAGCGCGCAACAAGTTTTCTCCAGCATTGAGTATCGAGATTCACAGTCTGTAAATTTCTTACTCAGGTAATAGATCGCATGCTCTTTTCTCCCCGTCTCGTCGTGTTGACCGAGAACGCAACCCATGCTTCCCTCAAGAACCGTCAAATACATGATCAAGGGTCTCCCTGCCACTGGGGGTATCAAAATAGGAGGCTCCTGCAGATACTTCTTTATTTTATCGAACGCCTTTTGACAATTTTCGTTCCACGTTACAGCTTGATCTTTCTTCAACAGCTTGAATAATGGTTCACACGTGGCCGTTAGGTGAGATATGAACCGGGCAATGTAGTTCAATCTCCCTAAAAACCCGCGCACTTCTTTCTCTGTTTTAGGCGTCGGCATTTCTTGAATCGCTTTTATTTTAGCAGGATCGACCTCTATTCCTCTTTCGCTTACGATAAACCCCAGCAGTTTACCCGATCTCACCCCGAAGGTGCATTTATTAGGGTTCAGCCTCAGCCTGAACTTCCTAAGTCTTTTAAACAACTTCAGCAGATTCACCAGATGCTCTTCCTCCGTCTGGGATTTGGCAATCATATCGTCAACATAAACTTCGATCTCTTTATGCATCATGTCATGGAAAAGAGTCGTCATCGCACGCTGATATGTTGCTCCAGCATTTTTCAAACCAAAGGGCATCACTTTGTAGCAAAATGTTCCCCAAGGCGTTATAAAAGTAGTCTTCTCCATATCCTCTGGCGCCATCTTAATTTGATTATAGCCTGAAAAGCCATCCATGAAGGAGAATACGGAGTACTGAGCGGTATTATCAACTAACACGTCAATGTGAGGAAGTGGAAAATCGTCTTTTGGGCTTGCTTTATTCAAATCTCTATAATCCACGCACATCCGAACCTTGCCATCTTTCTTTGGCACTGGCACGATGTTGGCAACCCATGAAGGATACTTCGTCACAGCCAGGAAACCAGCGTCCCACTGTTTCTGCACCTCCTCTTTGATCTTCATTGCCATATCTGGTCGAGTTCTGCGAAGCTTTTGTTTGACCGGCGGGCAATCTTCTTTCAGTGGCAGGCGATGCACAACCATATCTGTATCGAGCCCTGGCATATCTTCATACGACCATGCGAATACATCACTATACTCTTGGAGCATTTCAACCAGTCTCCGCTTGACATCATCCTGCAGCGCGGCTCCGATACGAATGTTTTTCTCAACCCTTTCCGACCCCAAATTGATAATTTCGATGACCTCGTCGTGAGGCAGAATGGCTCTTTCCTCTTGCTTCACCAACCAAGACAGTTCTTCAGGAACGTCACTATCTTCGACAACCTCTTCCTCGGCCTGAAATACCGGGTGTTCAAAGTCGGGACGAGTCATAGGTGGTTCAAGGATGTCATCTGAAAGTGTTATCCTGCAAAAGGAACGGTTAAGTGCTTCAAAATGCGTATAAAGCGAATAACCACATTGCCATTTTATTGAAAAATACAAAACAGGAAAGACAGGGATTACGGTATTTGCACATGAAAAAACGCCATTTATTTAATGATTAACACGCAATGTTTATAACAACACAGCCCTAAGCAAATCCTGATGCCCCGGGCAAGACATCAGATTATTCAACAATTAATAAAGCAAAGCATTACTGTTTAAAAGTCACAGGAACAAGCTCCTGAATAGACCAGTTGCACAGTCCTTGTCCTGGCGTGCTTGGCTGAATCCAGGCATCCATATCACAGTCGCTGTCTCCTTCATCGGACTCTGAAGCAGCATTGACAGTTTCATGACATACTCCACTGGCAGAGATGGTGATTGATTTTCTGAAATGGGGGGCCCCCACGGAAGGAGTTGATGACGACGGTCGGTACCCCAGTCCGAACCGGTCCATTTTCACAGGAATATCCAGCACTTTGCCCCAGCCCTTGGCTTCTCCTGCTTCCACTAGAGCTTGAGCTTCCTTATACGATGAGACAGCTATCTCTGGCACTTTGCTTGGCCCGGGGCCCTTGTCCTTGATGCGCAAACCTTCGAATGCCTGGCATGGTGTCTCATGGATCTCCCCGTCGACTTCCACATATTTAAACGATGATAGATGGCTGACCAGGATGTCTTCTTCTCCGCACACGGTGACTACACTGTCTCCGACCATATATTTTAACTTCTGATGCAGGGTAGACGTGACTGCCCCTGCCCCATGAATCCAGGGTCTTCCCAGCAAGCAGCTGTACGCAGGCTGTATATCCATGATATAAAACTCCGTTGCGAACACTTCCGGCCCCACTTGCAGAGGCAACGTAATCGATCCGAAGACTGTTCTCCGCGTGCCGTCAAACGCTCTGACTACCAAATCACTGGGTGTACACAAAATCCCTCGAACATCCAGCTTCATCATCGCCTTCTTGGGCAGCACATTCAAAGATGATCCGGTGTCAACCAATACGTGCGACATTACTGATCCTCTGCACTCAACAGATACGTGTAATGCCATATTATGATCTCTCCCTTTCGGAGTCAAGTCAAAATCGGTAAAGCCCAGACTGTGGCCGGCATTCACATGCGCCAATACTCCTTCTAGCTGATTTACGGAGACGTCCTGGGGTACAAAAGAGGTGTCCAGGACTTTCAGCAAAGCATTCCTGTGAGCTTCCGAACACAACAGCAATGACAGGATAGATATTTTGGACGGTGTCTGCTGCAGATGCTCCACAATCTTATAATCACTTTTTCGAATCAAGCGCATGAACTCTTCTACATCTTTCGATGCTGCTTCTTTTTCACTTGCTTGTACCGGAACATTTTCAACCGCTTTCCCTTTTCCTTTCGCTAGCCTTTCAGCCTCCACTTCAGGAGATATAAAGATCCTGCCACTCCTCGTCATGCCTCCTGAACCAACAACATTATCCACAATCTCCACTGGCTGTTTGTTGACATCAATTTTTATCCCATCACAATACACCTCTAACCCATATGACCATGGGACTGCTTTCGTGTTCTCGTACGGGACTGGCCCGGCCTTAGTTATGGTAATCGGTGGTCGCTGAGCTGGTGCTGCAATAGTGATCGTCTTCCGCGGAATCGTTACCGTGGCCACGTCACTCTGATTATCCACTACTGCCCCTGCAGGCTCATCAGTCGCCGCTTGATCAAACTGCAATATACCTTCATCAATTAAAGCCTGAATGCCTTTCTTCAAATCCTCACACTCCCTAGCTAGGGTCCAACAATCTAAGCAGTACTCGTTACATCCTGGGTAAACACCTCCTTGTAATAGTCGGCTCTTTATCTCGCTCAGCGGCGTCTTTAAATCTTCAACATTCATAATGAGATTCAGACCTTCCTCAGTCAGCACGGCGTTTGCCCCATGATTAGGCATGGGTTTCTGGACTATATTCGGACCTGCCGTCCCGAAATTGATAGTCTTGTTGTCTAAAAGATCCTGCACAACGTGCTTAAAAGCGTGGCAACCTTCTATATCGTGACCTGGGGCCCCAGAATGAAACTCACAGTGCCTGTTGGCATCGTAGCCGAACGGGGGAGCTCCCGTTATTGGTGCCAGAGTTCTTTTCTCTACCAGATTCAATCCCAACAATGTCTGCAATAAATCAGCATAGGTAGAGGGAGGCTTCTCAAACACTCTTCTCGGTTTACTACCCTGGAATCTTCGCTGAGCCTGCTGTGCCCCCTGCTGAGGCTGCTGCTGCTGTGGCATTGGTTGCTGCTGAACCGGTTGTTGTTGATATGGGATAGTAACACTCGACACCTGCTGCGGCTGACGATATTGACCTCGTCCCCTGCCTCGGCCTCGGCCTCGGCCTCCAAATACCGCGCTTGCCTCGCCCTGACGGCGCCCACCATAAGCTTTCCTATTACTGCCCGATGCAGTTGATTCCTCGACTTGGAACTTTCCTTGCTTAATATTACGCTCAATCTTTTCTCCCATTAGAATCAGGTCTGAAAAACTGGCCAGAGACGTGTGAAACAGCATATCATGAAACAGTCCTGTGAATGTGCCGACAAACATATCATTCATTTCCTTATCTTCTACAGGAGGACGGACCCTGGCAGCCATATCGCGCCACCTTTGCGCGTACTCTTTAAAACTTTCCCCCTTCTTCTGCGAAAGCCCGGCCAACTGGACCCGATTGGGTGCCAGGTCGCTGTTATACTTGTAATGGGCTACGAACGCCTCCGCCAATTGCTTCCATGTCTTGATATCAGTTGGCTCCAACCCCATGTACCACTCTAAGGAAGGGCCCGATAGACTATCCTGAAAGAAATGCATGAGCATTCTTTCATCAGTTGAGTATGCAGACATCTTTCGGTAATAAGCTCGTACATGCACTTTCGGACAAGTGTCTCCTTTGTACTTATCGAACGCCGGAGCCTTGAATTTAATTGGCACCCTCAAGCCAGGTACCAAGCCCATGGTTGCCATGTCCAATCCCACAGCACTCTGGTTTAGGACTCCCTTCATCTGCTCTTCCAGCATTCTAATCTTTTGGGAATCATCCATCGGCCCTTCAAAACCTCCTCCGGAGAAGGCGTCTTCCTGCTGATCTTCTTGCCACATACCATTTCCAGCCCCGTACCCATCATATCCATTATTACGTCCAGCTCTGATCTGATTCATCCCCGGACCTCGGCCTCTGTTGCCGTACCCTTGAACACCTCCAGCGGGACCAAAAGCCATAAATCCAGCACCATTTCCGTTTCCAAAGCCTCCGTAACCCTGATTGACCATACCATAACCATCTTGCCCAAAGCCTTGAGCATTAAAGCCATACTTCCCAGTGTTATCGAATCCTTGATCGTTGAATCCGAATCCAGTATTGACAAAGCCATTGCCTCCTAGATTATCTCCCAAATTGACATCACCCAGCCCAACATTATGGACAGCAGTTTCATTCCCAGCTCCGACGTTACCGTTCACAGCAGCGGTAGCGTTGTTGACGTTAGCAGCAGGTATATTGACTACGGGCGGAGCCACTGGCGTGGGAGTGCCGTCTCCATGAGCAGTATCAACCCGGACAGACTGATGATCTTCATTACCATGACCAGCGTTTCGAGCCAACAGAGGCTGGACCATGGCCTGCAAATTCTCCTGCCCTTTTGCTATAGCTTCCATGGTCTGCATGAAGAGGGCGAGCTTCTCGCGCACATCTTGCATCTCGTTCTGCATTTGGTCCATGATTTTTCGACAATTGGAGCGTGTAGAATAGCGGTGCTGATGCTGATCTGCAATCCTGTTAAGTACCTGATACAGAGCAAGAAATAAGACACCATCCAAAGATTACCTGTAATGCAATATGAATATGAATGCAATGCAATGTGTCTGTGCATTAGGGAAGTTCATTCCCCCCAGTTCTAGTGCGAAGGTGCCGGTGCAGTGACAGTGCTGACAATAGGAATATCGGAACTGAATCATGGAAAGCCTCATATATTGCAGGGAGAATCAATAAGCCCAGGGTACAATATCACTGAGAGTACAAAGTAGGCATGACCTCAACCAACAATCCTGGCGATGGTCAGCACTATGCAAATAAAGCATACAAGTTACTACATGAAATGATCAAATCCTCCCAAAAGTCTGGTACTCTTCTATCAACTTCTTGGTCTCCGGATGACTTGGCCGATCAAGCAGCCCTTCAACAAGCTGGTTTCTCCTCTTAAGGACACGGCGTACGTCTTCAGCAGTTTCTTCCCATGTCGCTTCTCCGAAGCAATCTTCTAACTTTCGCTTCTGAGACACTGCTTCATCTCTGGACTTGATTGCCTTGTTCAGTGCATGCTGGACACTATACCGGGTCATCACTTCTTCCTCACACTTCTTGATGCTAGACTTCAACTTTTCTTCGAGGTCGGAAATTTGCTGCTTCAGCTTATCTTCCCTCTTCTTATTGTTGGTGAGAGTAGCATTCCAAGTCTTATTGCAAGAAGATATCTCTCGGTGTGCTGCATCGAGCGCCTTCTTTTTGGCTTCCAGCATGTCATGGGAGCTTCTGAACTCTTGCCCCAGACGTTCACGCTTTTTCTTTTCCTCAGTCAACTCAGCCCCTAACCTGTTTACCAGCTCGATCTGTTGTTGGAAAGCATATACAGCCTTGTTTTTCTCACTGCGTACTTGGGCTAGCTCTTGCTCTAACCCTTCATTAATCTTCATTAAGGCTTCTTTTTCCTTCACAACTTGCTCGTAGGCCTCCCTGGAAACAGTAGTTGGCTCTTCTGCCGGAACGGGAACAAGGATTGGTGCATCTGGAAACGGCATCCTCAACTGACTTGCTCTCTCCTGAATCCAAACTCTGTAAGGTGCATAGGCCTGGCAATCGTTCTTACCTAACAGTGGTTTCCCTTTGCGGTTAATACGCGCCCAGGCATGTTGCAACTTGGCTAATAAATCCCCTTTCACGTCACCGGTGAAGTACAGAGATTCCTGTACTTCGTCCTCCTGAGGTGGGTTCTTCAGCGCATATCCGAACTGACGAATGAATAGAGAGGGGTTGTAATTGATACACCCTTTTCTTCCTATCAGCGGCACATTAGGGTACCCAGAACAACTAAAGATGAGCTCAGATCCCAACAAATCTCGATCAAACCATACAACGTCTTCGGAAGATAGCCTCATCAGGCGTTCTGACCAACTGGCTGAGGTTGCACTGTCTACAAATGGTCCCTTTATGGGAAGGTGACTCTTGAACCACATATTCAACAGAGGAGCACAGCAGTACACAGCCTTTCCTCTTCGGTTCTCATTCTTATAGTGCAATGAATGATAGAAGTCTCCGATCAGCGTTGGCACTGGGTTGCCTGCAGCAAACAGATAGAAAGCATCCAAATCCACAAAGTTGGGCAAGTTAGGAAACAGCACAATTCCATAGATGCATAAAGCCAAAATAGCATTGAAAACCACCCAACAACCGTTCTTGGCGTACTCTCGAGCTTTGACAACTAAGAAATCAAGAGAGAAACCTGAGACCCCAAGCCAAGAAGTCAATAACAGTTCTGCAGCGTCCATATGTAAGGCTTTGGCTAAGTCCTCCAACTTGGGCTCAGCAGCAGAGTGAATAAAGGGAACCTTGTTCTGCACGGGAAGCTCGGTAAACTCCACATACTCCTCAATGGTAGGCCCTAGAATAAAGTCAGCAAAAGTAAAGCATCTCAATGCGGGGTCATAGAACTGCATCAAGGTGTATAGCCCGTTCATCTCATCAGCAGTGGGCTTACAGACTAATCTCAGTAATCTTCCATGACTCCTTCGGAAGCTTCTTCTAACCTCTTCATCAGCAAGAGATATCAGACCGAGCAAAGAAGTAATATCATGTGAAGGCAGCTTATACGCAACTGTCTTCCTCAAACCGGCCATAATCAATACTCAGAAGTCCGGGCACTAGAACTAGGGAAATGCAAATGCACCTGCAGCACAGACACACGTTAGTGAAATGCAAATGATAATGGATATGCAGGCAATGCAATGCAAGTAACATGCAACAGGGACCAAAGCTGTAGCTGAATAGCCTGAACCCAATCAAGAAAGGTCTCAGATAGACCATCCAGAAGTCATCAAACCCTGGTCTCAGATAGACCTAACACAAAGCTCCAATACTGGTCTCTGACAGACCTCAAACCATAACTCCAACTGGTCTCTGACAGACCTCAAATCACATCCCTAATTGGTCTCTGACAGACCTCATAACACATCTCCAGATAGTCTCTGACAGACCTCAGAACACATCTCCAAATGGTCTCTGACAGACCTCATAACTCTCCATAAATACCCAGGATCTCTGATCAAGAAATAACCGGTATCTGAAGGTCTGGTTACCTGCATAACCCCAAATCCCCTCACAGGTGGGTGGCCCTATAACTGGCACAAGGTACGGCATCCTATGCGGTCGTCGGCGTCACAGACTTTCAGGGTTGATGATACGATTCCCAGAAGGAGTGGCATCATCAAATCCTGAAGAGGCCTCACTCAGCCAACTTCCAAATGATCGGTTCCCGGAGTCGACAATTCAGCTGACCAACAACCCCTTCGACCCAAAGGGTAGAAAAAGAAGCCAACCAAAAGAACCTCGTCCGAGTGTAGATTTCATGAGACACTAATGCAAGCAAAGCCGGCACGCGCCCACTACTTTCTACGCTAATTCTAGGTGCACTCAAGCCCAGGTCCGGCTTCTCACTCAATATCAGAACACCCGTCACACCCCAAGATACAGCAATAATAATCAATATATAAAGCTGAAAATACAAGGTATAAAATAACTCCATACAAAATCCTCGACGGGAAAACAAGCGTTAGGATTGACTCGCTCAAAGGACGTTGGATCCCAAATGCATAAGAACCATCGCAGTCCTTAGCAGCCAGGGGACGTTGGATCCCCAGCAGAGTCGCCAGCTGTCGCTACTGCGAAAATCGGCGCCGGCTGAACAGAAGAGTCGCCACCGTGCGTTATTTATCCCACGGGAGGGAAAGGAAACGCTCAGAGTAAACCTCGCACAACGCGGGAAAGGTATGGTCATCGCAACCAAAACCTGGATTCGGGAGTCGGTTACGCAAGGGGAAGGTATTAGCACCCCTCACGTCCGTCGTACTCGACGGGATCCACGCTTGTTTTCGGGTATGGATTGTTATTCTATCTACTCTAAAGGTCTGGGTTAAAAGAAAATAAAATGAAAATAAAAATGACTCGGCAAAGTATCGCACTTTATGCCTACGTATTCCCGTCTGGAACGAGAAATCAGAGTCAACGTAGTTCGCCTACCTACGGGAAAGGAGGGGAAGGTTGCTCGCTAGGATATCGCATCCTATGCCTACGTACTTCCACACAGCATGGAAGATCAGAGCAAACGTAGTTCGGGCCACGTACGACACAGGTCTGTCTTGGTTGATTTTATTCCTTCTGAAAAAGGTTTTCTTGATTGACAGTCCAAGCGGACAAAAATGACGCTTTGATGAGTTCACATTCTTTTACGGAAGAAGTGTCTTTTATTGTGTTTGAAATCTTTATGTGTTTTTCTGTTTGTTTTGAGAGAGAAGAGACAGAATTCTAACCTACGGTTGCGAAGGGAAACAAACTAACCTAATGTTATCATGCATGGGTTAAGACCTAGTGTCTATCATGCTCCTCTCTTGCACAGAGAGAAACAGAGATCCTAAGGGATAGGCAGAAACAGAAACAATATCAGATATATACAGTAAAACAGTAAAATGCATGGATGCAACAGTACAAGCGAGGCAAGGGAGTCCCACTCAACCTCGAACCTAGAAAACAATAGGCAAAAGTGAATAGACTTCACTTTCAACCCAACAGGGTAAACAGCAAACAATACAATCCAGAAAACCAATCAATACATCAGAAATGAAATACAGCAATAAAACAAACAGCTTCAGCAGCTCTGAATCAACATCTAGCTTCAAGTAATCTCCAATCAGCTACAGGCCTCAACAAGCATCAATATCCATCTTCATGACCTTCAGATAAGGGCTTTGATCATCATTCTTCCATCTGCCATGGCTTTTCTTCAAGTGCAAACCTCCAGGATGAGGGATTAGTCACAAGAGTGGAATGGATGAATGTTAGACAGTTGATTACCTACCAAGGGTGGTTCATCAACTGTTAACATTAAACAGAAAGTTTCCTCTCAAAAGTTCTATCTTCCAAATATATTCACTGATCCTTCCAAAGGAAGGAGGTGGATATTTGAAAGAGACTTTGAATCATAGAGAAAGGATGGATGCAGACAAGGCATTCCATGTTTGAGAAACAAGCTTTCTAATCTAGAGCTCTGCCTAGCTCCTAAACCCTAATCTCCTCAGCAGCTGCTAGCAAGAAACTCCTCTCCAACTCTGGCAGTTGATCTTCTATCTCTGAATCTCCAATGGCTTTCATCTCCTCAAGTCTTCAACTCTCCCAGATCCCCAGACAATCCCAATACCCCAAGCAAGCAAGCAATAATCCCCAGAGGGCACACCACACCAGTCAATCAGATATACAAACAGTATTAATAGCAGTAGGGGAATCCTGATTTTTCTAAGGGGATCTAATAACTACCCATAGCCCCTATAGTCCCATAGCTACACTATTCAAACCCTAAGTCCTAAGGGAAATGAATTGATTCTCCTAAGTCATCACCTAAAACCCTAGTTTGTTCATGTTGTTCAAGCATACATTAAGCACCTAAAATTAACTTCTAAAAATGGGAACTAAAATGAATCTACAAGTTCAATATCTAATCTAAACAACATAGAAAGAATGAACAAAAAATATGAAAGCATTTAATAGAACAAAAATTACTAAAATCATGCATGAAATGAATCTATTTAAAATGACATTTATTTAGAAAATATGAAAAAAATATCAAATAAAAATAAAAATGCAATTTTATTTTTCTATAATTTTCTAGACATTCTAATGAAAATGATGTAAAAAGAATGGATTAAAAATGAATTTTTATGTATTTATTATGAATTTTTAAAATGAATGAAAAAACATGAAAAGAAAATAATAAAAAAGAATAGAGAAATAGCCAGGGGGGGTTCAATAAGCAACGCGCTCAGTTGATATTTCACTGGGCCAGGCAGACGGGGGTGTGAAAAGAAAGTTGGCATTAGGCCCAGAATCACTCAGCAATAATGAAAAATAAAAAGAGGCGCAGGGGGTGAGAATAGCATAGGATATCACGTTCAAATTGATTGGGCTCAGGCATTGGGGGGTGGGGATATCAACATTCACTCAGGCCCGCCCGTTTCAATTAATGAAACGGTGCGTTTAGGGCACCAACGCTTCCCTCCAAAATCTGAATCAAATAAGGGCCACAGGATCGCTCTCTGAGTCAAAAGTCTTGCACAAAATAGATGGACACGATTTCATCTTCTTCATCAGTTCAAATGAGAGCTAGGGTTTCCTCTCCATGGCAGCCATGCACGAGCCAATTTCAACTCATCTGTTCTCACTCTACAGTCCATGAAACGCCACGATGTAAACATGAAAAACACTCTAAATTCCTCCCTCTACACGTCTATGGTCTTAGTTTGCATTAAAACTCAGCCAATCAACAAACCCGATCGAGACAAGTTCTGGTCACCATGGAAATACTCTGCAACTCATCAGCACAATTCTCCATCAAACCTAGACTAATCCCTTCCATGACTAATGGTGATCATCCTGCGCTAACAACCTAATATTATAATGGCTTAACCTAAGAGTTCTAGGTCCTAACAGTTTGGTGCACCTGCTAACAATTGTCTCCATTCAGCCTCAAATTCATCTAAACTAACCTCCTAACATCCTAGACCATGAATATACTAGTAAAACTACCTAAATATCCCTAGATTGAATGAGTTAGAAAGATTGGCACCTTGAGCAAGCTTTAATGGAGGCTGAGAAATCACGTGGATCCAGGCTCTTGTATGCTTCAATCTTGATCCATTCTTGATGTACTTGATTCTGTTTGCAATATTTGGATGAAACTTGGCTTGGATCTTGATCTACAACTGAATTTGCAGCTTGTATGCTCTTGAAGAAAGTGCACGAAAATGGATTGATCACACCTTGTTCTTGGTTGAATTCTGATCTATGATGATGAATCAGTATAATGAAGTTGATTTTGATGATGATTGGTGAAGAATTTGAGGAATTGAAGTGAAAATGCAATGAGAAAGAATGAGAGAATTTGGGAAATTCTTGGTGAAAAATGAGTCCAACCCTTGATCAATCTTCATTTCATGAATATATAGACCCCAATGGTAACTTCTAGATCCCTCTTACACATTCCCTTGCCTTCCAACTTTGATTCATTTTGGCTATGTTTCTTAAAATGCAAGTAACCAAGGATAACTTTGAAATCTTCCACTAAACTCAAAAAAGTGCTTGAACCATTGTCTTTAGAATGTCTTTTCCATTCAAAATCATATATTGGAAGTCTCCATTTGGACTTATAAATCTCCCAAACCATTTTTCATTTTGACTTTATTCAAATTATAAGCCATTTTAGTTCAAATTTGGACCAATCATGCAACTTCATGTTATGAGCTTTTCCAACAATTTGTGACCTTCTTTATAGACTTAAAATCACATTTGGAGCAAGTTTGATGTTGTAAGTTTTTCCATTTGAGGCCTCCTTGTATGAGTTTTGGACATAGGTTAAAATGACCTGTAATCCACAAATGCCCAAAATACCCTTTGCTTGCCAAGACCATAAGTTGAGTTCCACACATCATATGAAGGCATACTATACCATTCTAGAAATCTAAGGCAATGAGGAACAATTCTTATGTTGACCAAGAATTCATTTGAAATCTCCTTGAGGGGTAAAAATTGCTTGGAAGTCAAGTCACTTTCACAGACAAAAGTTCAGACACCTCAGATGACCTGTAACTTGCAAGGACCATAACTTGAGTTCTATAAGTCTCCTTGATGTCTTCCACCACTCAAATTAAAGGTCTTGGGATCCTATACAAGTTCCATGTTGGCAAAGAAGCCATTTGAAGCTATCATTTTGACTTATCTTGCTTGGAAATTTGACTTAAACTAGGGGATTTTACACAGAAACCCTAATTTAGAAACTCCTCTTCTCCTTGATTTCTCTTGAATTCTCCTTGGCATATCTCCATATCCTTCTTTATATGTCCAATGATGAACCCCACATCTCTCCAATAGACTTGAATGCCCCTTTAAATCAGTCAATTGACCTAGGGTTGACCTAGGGTTGACCCAGAAGAAACCCTAGTTGACTGCCTTCAACTATAGCTCTTGTGCTCTCATCAATGACTTGTCTCCTTCTTCAAATGACTTTCTAAGTCTCTCATAATGTCTAGATACTCTCCATGCCTTCAACTCACAGCTCACAACCCTCTTGTTGATCCTCAGATACCCTCAGCTAGGAGATGGACTAAAGGCTTGATATGCTGAACTCTTTGCTTTCAAAATCTTTCCTGATGACTTGAATGAGATTGAATTGGGATAATAACCTCTTGATAGGCTTCTAGAGATGAGAATAATGATTGGTCCCCTGTTGAATGACTTGCTATGCTTATGCTATGCAGATGGTTAGTCTATGTACATGACTCTATATGCAAATGCTAATGATATTGAAACATAAACCAAGTGAATAAGGTTGGGCAAATTTTAGGGTGCAACACAATCCAAGTATTGTTTACCTGTGCGGTTGGAAGATCGCCAGTTACCGTGTAACCGGTGACCCCTTGATGATTTGAGGATGCAATGATATCAGATAAATCAGAGAATCATCCTAACGGAGATTCAGATCAGTATTTCTCCAGCTAGTTGCCGTGCAACTATTATTTCAGTTTCCGAAGATTTGTCCCCATCAGAGTACCGTATACTTGTGCAGTTGGAAAATTTTCGGGTTTGTTGGTATTCAACCGTCTTTTACCTTGATTGTTTGAGAGTCGTTCGCTTCTCACCCAGTCAGGTCCAAGCCGTTTGAATAGGGGCAGCTGTTGCACCCCAAAATTTGCCCAACTTTTCTTTGCCTAGCTTGTGTTTCATTTCATTCACATTAGCATTATCATTTGCATTTCATAGATATGTAGGCAGGAGATCAAGAGGTATGATTACCAGTTAAGAGCTACACAAGACTATGAAGCTAGCTAAGAAGGTTATTCAAGTGTTCAAGGGTTGATATCCTTGTCAGAGAAGTTAAAAGATCCTCAAAAAGAGTGATTGATGCCAAGAGGGTGTGTCTCCTAACTTGAGAGTTGTGGGAAGTCATCAGATGATTCTGAAGCCATGAAGTTAGACTTGAGGTCTTGAGAGAGCTCATGAGAAGTGTTGAAGATCACTTTGAGGCCTAGACAGGTCATTGTGCAAGATTAAGAAGGCTCAGCCATGAGTGGTGCAGCTAGGGTTTAACTGGGTCAACCCTAAGTCAACTGATGATTTGAAGGGGGTTGAGACCTAATTCAAGAGCCATGTGATCATGGGTTGATACATTGAAATGTTCTAAGAATGATTTCAAGGTCAAATCATCATGATTGAAGAGTTTGAAGAGTTTCAAGCTAGGGTTTCTAAGGCTTGACGGTGTAAAATCCCTTAGTTTGACCCCTGACTTCAAGACTATTTAACTCAAGATATGATTGTTATCTCAACTTGACCCCAACATGATTGTTGTAGATCATGGTCTTAGCTTTAATTTTAGTGCTAGAAGTCCTTGATAGGATTTGTAGAACTCAAGTTATGGCTTTGACAAGTTACAAGTCATATGAGGAATGTGAATTTGGAGCTTGAAAGTTACCCAACTTGCATGACACTTTTGCCCAAGAAGGATGATTCCTATGAACTTTTGGTCAACATGAAGGTTGTTCCTTATTCTCTTAGCCTTCCATAGACTACTAGAAATCCTTGATAGGATTTGTAGAACTCAAGTTATGGCTTTGACAAGTCAAGGGTATTTTGGGTATTTGGACATTATAGGTCATTTGTGATCATAGGTCATTTTCACCAACTTAGACACCTCAAATGAAATTTTGTTCAACTAGAAAGTTGCTCAAAATGGGTTTTTAACCTTGACCATGCATCAAGGAGGCATTTAAATGGCTCAAGGAGAGACTTGGTTCAAAGAATTTTGAAAAAGGAAGAATTAAAGGCATTTAATGACCAAAAATTGAAATAATTCATTTTGTGTCCAAACAAGGCAAAATTATAGGTCATTTTGAATGGAAAAGTCATTTTAGAAACTTTGGCAATGTTGGAATTTTGGTTTGAGGTCAAATTCATGCCATTTCATTTCATTTCTTCATGATGAAGCAACATATCAAACTCACACCATTGGCTTGCAAACAAGGAAATTAACATAACAAACTAATTCAATATCTCATGAGATGAATTTTCCAAGCATTTTCATGCCCAAAGAGAGCCAGAATCGTGACTGGTGTGGATGATATTTTGAAGGAGAAAGTGAAATTGAAAATCTCATATGGAAGGTTACAGAAAGTTCTAGAAATTTCCATTGAGTTCTATATAAACATTAGAGTGTGTTCAGCCATTTTTTTTGTGAAGATTGATCCCTGAAGCAGAGAGTGAGGTTGAAGTTTCACAGCTGCAATTTGAAATCGTATTCTGAGTTCAAGGCCAATCCAAGAGAAATTGAAGATTGCATTAGCTTTGGAAGGAGTTTTAGAGTGAATCTGGATCATTGTGGAGGAGGAATCGAGCAAGAACTGCACCTGTTCTTCATCTGAAACCAGGTTTGTGAAAATTGAAATTATGCTTAATTAAGGCAGTGTTAGATAGAAATCTTCATGTGGTTAGGTTCTATTCATGATCTAGATGGATTTAGGATGGTTAATTACACGGTTAGAGACAATGTTAGGTGTTGTGCAACTTCTGTTGAGATGGATTTCTCATGATTCTTGGAGTATTATTCATGTTTGGATAGTGGAATGTGATCTCTGATGAGTGTAGTTTCCATTAGTGTCATTAATTTTAAGAATCATGATGATCAAGATTTGGTGGATTTCTGAAAATGCTATCGTGTTTGGAGTTGGAGAAGGAATTAAGGAATTTGGAGATTGGATTCGTGTTCAGGATGAAAAATTGAGTAAGATGATGATGTGTTTTGTCATTTTTGATGACCTGAGACAAGCACCTCACCGGAGAAGACGGTGGCGCTGCAACTCAGGCCACCGTCTGAGAACTCTCTCCATCTCAGTTTGAATTTGGGGACGATGAGCTTGGGCCATCAGATGGAGGTTTGACATTTGACTTAATCCAAGGATACACAGCCACGATTTGATGTTGAACTCTGAAGAGAGACTTTGAGATGAAACGCACCGTTTCATTAATTGGTTTGGTTTGGGCTTAGTGCACAGATTGATATCCACACCCCCCAATTGGCCCAATTCCTGAAATGAACTGTAATAATTTGCTATTCAGCACGCAGGTTTCATTATTTTCTTTGTTTTTTCTTATTTTTCATCATTTTATGTAGTTTAGAAAATAATTCATAAAAAATAGAATAATAACTCAAATTGATCCAATTTTTTTCCCCTGACTCATGAATGAGTCTAGAATTTTAGGAAATTGAAATATTAGGAATTCATGCATTTGTGATTTTAATTGCATTTTTTGTATTTTAATTGACATTAATTTCATTATGGTTGATACCTTATCTTATGGAATTTTGTGTGGTCATTTGATGATGATTCTTGAGCTGATTTTTTGTGTGTAGCTAGTTTAGATATGTATATTCCCCTTAGATTTTTATCACATTTTTGTGATGAAATTAGGTAGTGTTTTTAAGTTGCAACTTTAGGTGCTCTAGTCTTAGGATTTAAGATTAGTACCTTATGATTTAGGATTTATTTCTAGGACTTTGTGGATGATTTAACCTCTGGATTTTGTATGGTAGATTCATGATTGACTTAGGTTCCCATAGTTATTTTTGTAGGATTTTACAATTGGTTTTAGTATTTTAGTTAAGATTAACTTTAGTACTAGGTTTTAGGTGATCCTAACTTGCTAATTCAACTAGAATGATTTCTTTAGTTCCCTTAGATTAGGGTTTTGCTTCTCTTGCTCTTGGATGATGATGAAGACATGTGTGGGCTGCTGTGGAATGCATGGTGGAGCTTGGACTTGAAGTTTGCTCTTCCTTTGGAGTAGTTGTTAAGATTAGGGTTTGTAAGTATAGCTTCTAGATAGATTCTCTTCTTTCATAAACATGGAAGGTGTTGATCACTTCCATTCTTCCCTATGATGTAAGGTCCCCTTTTGAAGGCCTCATCCCTCTCTTGGTAGGATGTGTGGCTCTTCCCAAGTTGGTAGTACCTTTGAGGGTTCCTTTCTTTGATGGTGGGGTGTTTAGTGGTGACCTTTGGTCTTCACTTTGCTTTCCACTATCCACACCTTGCTCTTGTTAGATGAATCTTTCTCCCTTGCTAGAGGATGGAGTTCCTTGTTAGAAGATTGAAGATGCTAGAAGTTGTTACTTCTCCTGTGTTTGAAGACTGCCATTGGAGCTGAGGCTTGAAGACCAAGAAGAACAAGTTGACACTTGTGAAGAAGATCAAGCTGAGATCAAACGAAGAGCTGAAGCTTGAAGTTGGAGAACAAGTTGATACTTGTGTTTGATGCATTGAAAGCTTGAAGAAGCAAGTTGACACTTGTTATTGAAGATGATAGCCTTGAAGAGCCGTTGAAGACTGAAGGCTGGGCTGCTGTTAGAGGATTACTTTGTTGTGGAAGTTGTTGATCTGCTTTCTTTCTTGTTTGTTTGCTTGCTGTGCAACTGTATTGATGAGACTTGTTTGATTTGCTTGATGCATTAGAATAAGTTCATGTTTAGATGGTGTTAAATTAGGAGCATGATTGCACTAGAGGTTGAGTTGCTCCCTCTGCTTGTATTTTTACTGTATGGCTTTGCTTGCCGGTATTCGGTAGAGCCCTGCTCCCTTGCCTATGTGGGTTGTGATTTGCTTGATGGCATTTTATTTTATTCTTCCTGTATGATTGCAGTTATTCATGTCTGGCTTGAGGTCGAGACGAGCTTGTGGAGGCTGATGTTCCACACACATTTCCTCCCTCACTTGCATTGCATGCATTTTACTGTATATTTGTTTACTGTTTAAGCTGATGCCTTATCTGTTTATGTTTATCATTGACATGATCCCCTAGGAATCTCACTTCCTTTGATAAGGAAGTGATGATTAGAACTTTAGGTTGAAACCTATGCATGATAACTTGTTCCCCTTAGTTGAACCTGTTCGTTCTCTCTTCTCATCTCAAAACAAATTAAAATACAGTAATAAAGGGTAACTGATGTCGTACGTTACGAGCCTTAAGCTATCTGAGAAAGGATTGTTGGAGAGTTTCTTTTCAACAGTCTGGATGTTTAGTATGGCACCCTTTGGGTGAAATGCGACGCATTTACTCTCAGGTCATAGTCTCTAGTGCGATATTGGTTGCAAACATCCATAAAAAACAGTTCTTCCATAAAAGACAGAAAACAAACTTCAAACCTTTTTGCCCTGTGGGCCCATAATTCAAAGGAAACTTTTCTGAAGAAAAGAGTGTCGTTAACTCCCAGTTCTACCGCGAACGGTAACGCCTAAGTCTCCAAGGGTCGAGCTGCGTACACCAAACTGCCGGAACTGTTTGTTAACCCTACTCGAATAAACAGATGAATCTGAATTCCCGTAATTCGTATTATCCCGAACTGCGTAAACTCTGATCTCTCATATCTGTTGAGAGTACGTAGGCATAATACTGATGTATTGGCGAGCCACCTTCCCCATAACCCGTAGTTAGTCGAACTACGTTGACTTTGATTTCTCATTCTCTAATGAGAATACGTAGGCATAAAGCGCGACGCTTTGCCGAGTCATTTTCTTTTCTTTTTAAGCCAGCCTTGATAGGTAGATAGTAAAACAAACCCGTCAGATAAACACAACAAGCGTGGATCCCATCGAGTACGATGGACGTGAGGGGTGCTAATACCTTCCCCTTACATAACCGACTCCCGAACCCAGACAATGGTTGCGATGACCTTGTCTTATACCTTTTCGTCAGGTTTTTCCGATCGATTCCTTTCCCATTCCGAGGGATAAATAACGAAAGGTGGCGACTCTTCTATTTTGTCGGCACCTTATTTTCGCGATAGCGACACATACGCATTCTCACTTTTTCTCTTTGCTTTTTGTTGCATGAATATTCTGGTTTTCCAAGCCTGATTAATGGCATCCTCACAAAGACATCACGTCATCAACACAAGCAAAAAATCAAGGGTTTTTATGCCTATTCATCAAATAAAAAGGTCAAAAATCAGAGTCGTGACCACAACACCATTTTTCAGGAAAATTGGGCATGTTTTGGCCTGGTTAATCGATTAACCATTTGCTAGTGCAGATGGGTTAATTGATTAACCCTTGTAAAAAAATGCAGATTCTTCTGCATTTTCAGGACAACAACTTGCACTCTACTATTTTGGGGTCTACTTGGTTCTAGCATTGTGTGGAACATTCTAGAAATCTCTAGACATTTCAAGATCTTTCCAAACACTTCAAGGAATTTACTTCAATACATCAATTTGAATTGATACCACCATGTAACTTCATTTGCAAGCATGAGAACCCTTTGATTTAAGCTTGCATTAGGATTGCTACCGAGTAAACTACCTAACTAACTGAGTTAACCTCCCACTCAGTGAGTTGAGTCCAACTAACTCCAAGGCTAGTTCCAAAGCTTATTCCAAACCTAGCAACTCCAAACCTCTTCTCTATATAAACAAAGCTCCACCATTTCATAAAGGACCCTTAATCATTTTCTCAATTTCTTCATTGATCACTCTCAATTCTCTCACATTCTCTCTGAACATTCTGCAACTTATACTCACATTCATCCTCACTTTCTTCCCAAACCAAACTAGAGCTCAAATTCATAATTAAAGAGTAGCAACTTCTACATTAGAAGTGCTTTTCACTTGAGCTTAACCATCATCATCTTGCAATTCTACTTGATTTTATGGAGTTTTATTTGCTTTTGATTCATCTCAAGTGATTACTCCAAGCTTCTTCGGTGCAAATTCATATTTAGAGCTTTTGTCGCATTTTGCTTGATTTCGCTATGGTTCGGTTGCAAATTCTGATTTCTCTAGTTTTCTTTGATTATCTTCATCACAATTCATTTACAACAACATCCAAGGCAAATATCAGCCTTGCAGGTTGGTTATCCTATGCCATGGTTTGATCTTTGATCTTGATGTGTTAATTGATTCCATTGATGATTATTTGCTATTTTTGGACTTAATTTTCATGCATAATTATTTGCCCTAGCATGTGAGTGATTACACAAATCATAAGTGGCCAAAAGTGCTTTTGGAAAATCAAATTTCAGCCACTGCGTCAGTGTTAATTGATTAACTCTTTTGCACTGGAAAAGTGTTAGTCGATTAACACTGTGTTTTTCAGCAAAATCTGCCTTTTCTAAAAGGGTTAATCAATTAACACTTTTGCACTGGAAAAGTGTTAATCGATTAACACTGCTCCAGAATGCTATTTTTGTGCATTTTTCAAGTGTGTTTGATATTCTCTTCTCATTCAACTCCCATGGATTGTTATGATTGATTTTTATGGATGTTTTATGAGTCATTTAACTTCTGTGTGAAGCATGCTTGTAAACTTTTCGATGCTCGATTTTATCGATTATTCATTTTTGGCATTGTATGATCATGTTCATTCTTGCACATTCTTTGGTTACATGTTACATAATTTGTGATGCATACTAAATGATTTTGGTACTGTATTGTACTTCCATTCATGTTTACATTAAGATTGTTCCAAGGTTGACTGTATTTCATAGGGGACGTAACATATTCACCGTCCATGGTTGATAGTAACAAGGCTCCACCAGAGAAAACATTTCTTACTACGTATGAACCTTCATAATTAGGAGTCCGCTTGCTCCTGTGATTTGTTTGCGAATGAAGGATCCTCTTCAACACCAAGTCGCCTATCTAGAAATGCCAAGGGCGTACCTTCTAATCAAAAGCCTTCTTCACTCTGCTCTGGTATAGCCGGCCATGGGCGATAATTGAGCTGAGCTGCTGAATGTAAGAGTAATACTTTTACTTGCTTTAATTGTGGAAAACAAGGTCTGGTTAGTGCTCAGTGTAAGAAACCAAAGAAGGCTTAGTCTAAAGGTAAATTTTTTGCTTTGTTAGGATTAGGACCTACTTATTCTGACAGATTCATTCGAGGTACGTGTTTATTATTGGTATTTCATTTATTGATGTTATTGAAACAGGTGTAACCCACTCGTTCTCTAACGAGTGTGTAAAAAGATTGAATTTGGAAGTGTCTACTATGAATGGTAGCATGGTCATTGATACCCCAACTAATGGTTCAGTGAATACTTCATGGGTGTGTTTGAATTGCCTGCTGACTATTTATGGTAAGAGTTTTGGGATGGACCTAGTTTTTCTACCGTTGAATAAACTTGATGTCATTATTAGAGTGAAATGGTTGGAGTTCAACCATGTTCATATCAACTACTTAAACAAGACCGTGGTGCTCCCCGAGATTGGAGAAAGTGAGGTGTTGATGTTTATATATGCTAAGCAAGTAGAATAATTCTTGAAGGATGAGGCTTAGGTGTTTGTAATGTTTTCTTCTTTAAGAATCAACAGTAAAGCGACAATTATGGAGCTACCAGTTATGTGTGATTTTCCATAAGTGTTTCCAGATGATGTCATTGAATTTCCACCAGAGCGTGAGGTGGATTTTTCTATAGACTTAGTACCTGTTACTAGTCCTCTGTTGATGGCTCTATACAAAATCTCTCCTTTAGAACTGAATGAGTTGAAGAAACAATTGGAAGAGTTGCTTGAGAAAAAGCTTGTTCGATCGAGTGTTTCGCCATGGGGAGTGTCGTTGTTGTTCGATCAAAAGCTGAATAAAGTGACTATAAAAAACAAGCATCCTCTTCCGAAAATTAACGATTTGATGGGTCTATTGGTTGGTGCTTGTATATTCAAAATATTTATTTGCAATCGGATTATCATCAGATTCGAGTGAAACTAGAAGATATTCCGAAGACTGCGTTTAGAACGAGATATGGTCACTATGAGTATTTTGCGATGCCATTTGGTGTGTCTAATGCGCCAGGTGTGTTTAAGGAATATATGAATAGGATTTTCCATCCTTATCTAGACCATTTTGTGGTTGTGTTCATCAACTATATTTTGATATATTATAAGTCTGACGAAGAGCATGTGAGGCATCTGAAAGTTTTGTTACAAGCCTCGAAAGAAAATAAGTTGTATGCAAAGTTATCCAAGTATGATTTCTGGTTACGAGAGGTGAGTTTTCTCGGGCATGTAATTTTTAGTGGTGGTATTATTGTTGATCCATTCAAGGTTGATGTCGTGTTGCAGTGGGAAACTCCAAAGTCTGATATTGAGATCAAAAGTTTTCTAGGTTTGGGTAGTTATTACAGAAGGGTTATTGAAGGATTTTTAAAGTTGGGGCTGCCTTTAACTTAGTTGACTCGAAAGGCTCAAGCATATGTTTGGGATGTGTAGTTTGAAAAGAGTTTTCAAGAGCTCGAGAGGAAGTTAACATTTGCTCCAGTTTTGGTTTTGCTAAGTCCAAGTGAATTTTTTATTGTGTATTGTGATGCTTCGAAGATGGACTTAGGTGCTTTGATGATGCATAATGGTTAGGTTGTGGCTTACGCTTTGAGACAGTTGAAGTTTCATGATAGGAATTATCTTACACATGATCTAGAGTTGGCAGTCGTAGTGTTTGTGTTAAAAATTTGGTGGAATTATCTGTTTGGTTCCATATTTTAAGTGTCCAATGACCACAAGAGTTTAAGGTACTTGTTCGATAAAAAAGAGTTGAATATGAGGCATAAGAGGTGGCTTAAATTTCTGAAGGATTATGAGTTTGGTTTGAGTTACCATCCTGGTAAAGCCAATGTTGTAGCTGATGCTTTGAGCAGAAATTCGCATATGTCAATGCTTATGGTTATATAATTGGAGTTAATCGAGCAATACACATATCTAAGTTTGTTGTGTGAAAGGACTCCTAACAGTGTGAAGATGGATATGTTGAAGCTGACTAGTGGTATTCTCAAAGAAATTAGAGAAGGTCATAAACTATATTTGGGATTGATTAACTGGTTAGTGTTAATCAATCAAGGTAAAGAGGTGGGTTTTAAGATCGACGAGAATGGTGTGATGAGATTTAGAGACAAAGTTTGTGTACCTGATGTGTCCGAATATAAGAAGAGTATTCTTGAAGAAGCTCACATAAGTAGTCTGAGTATTCATTCTAGTGCTACTAAAATGTATCAAGACTTAAAGAAAATATGTTGGTGGCTAGGAATGAAGAAGGATATAGCTGAGTTTGTCTATGCCTGTTTGAATTACTAAAAGTTGAAGATTGAACATCAGACATCGTCGGGTTTGATGTAACTATTGGATATTCATGAATGGAAGAGGGATAATATTTCCATGGATTTTGTGATGATTTTTCCTAAAAATTCTAAATTGAATGATTCTGTTTAGGTTATAGTGGATAGATTGACTAAATCGACTCATTTAATTTCGATTAAGGTCAATTATTCATTGCAGAAGTTGGTTGAAGTTTATATTGAGAAGGTGGTTAGTTTGCATGGTATTCATTTGAATATTGTTTCTGATAGAGATATGAGATTCACATCAAGGTTATGGGGGAGTTTTTAAGAAGCCATGGGTAATAAGCAAAAGTTGAGTTCTTCTTATCATTCGCAGACAGACAGTCAAATAGAGAGGACTATCCAGCCTTTGAAGGATTTGTTAAAGGCATGTCTTTTAGAGCAAGGGGTAACAGGGACACTTACTTACCATTGGTTGAGTTCACTTACAACAAAAGTTTCTATTCTAGTATTGGAATGGAACCGTTTGAGGCTTTGTATGGTAGAAGGTGTAGGACACCTTTGTGTTGGTATGGTTCTGGTGAAAGTGTCATGCTTGGACCCGAGATTGTTCAGCAAACTACCGATAAGATCATGACGATCTAAGAGCAGATGAAAGCTTCACTGAGTCTCCATAAGATTTATCATGATAAGAGGAGGAAAACATTTGACTTCCAAGAAGAAGATCATGTGTTCCTGCGGCTCACTCCGATGACAAGTATCAGTTGTGCTTCGAAATCTCGAAAGCTCATACAGTGTTTCATTGGTCCTTATCAGATTATGAAACGAGTAAGAGAAGTGACATATAGAGTTTCTTTACCACCGTCACTTTCTAATCTTCACGGTGTGTTTCATGTGTCTCAACTTAGGAAGTATGTGTTGGAAGAGTCTCATGGGATTCAAATGGATGATGTGCAAGTGAAAGATAAACTGATTATGGAGGCATCACCATTACGAATTGATGAACGAGAAGTGAAACATTTAAGGGGCAAAAAGAATGTATGGGTAAAATTTGTTTGCGGAGGACCTATTGAAGGCATCATGACGTGGGAGCTGGAAGGTCAGATAAGAGAGTCTTATTCAGAGCTGTTTAGTTTAGGTAATTTTTGAAGGCGGAAATTCTATAAGTGAGGGAGAGTTGTAACACACCGTTTTCTTTAAATTATTTATTTAATTGAATTTATGCTTTGTTTATTTATTTAAATGAATTGTATACATTGGATTAATGATTTTGTGTTTTTGCATGCTTATGCTATTGTTGGATTGGTAGAAGAGTGTGTAGTTATTCAATTAAATAATATTAAAATTAAATATAAAATAGAGGTTTAAGGTGGAAAATAAATAATATGAGGAAAATAAGATAAGTGATGAGAATGATAATAAGTTGGGGCCAAGGTACAATTATTAGAAGATTAAATTAGATTTTTATTTTTTAATAAAAAAGGATTAGAAAACCTAAGAGTGGCCAGTACATATTGTTTTGGAACATAAGGAAAGCGGAAAAATGATAGCAATGTGAGAGCAAGGGTTTAAGAGGAAGTCACCATAGCCAAATTTTAGAGTTACTACTGGAAATCCAAGGTAAGGGGGGATTACTCTAAATATGATGTTAATTGCATGGAGGGTGTTAGAACAATATTTGTTCATGACAAATATTCCTTGGGTTTTGATATAAAAAAGTATTAAAAGAACAAAGGTTATATTTGATGTGTGTTTCATGTATGAAAACTCTAATACTTATAGATATATATTCAAAATCTGATTTACAAGGGCACACTTGAGAGAAGCTGAATTGCTAGCTTCTAGTGGTACAAAATCTGAAGAACACTCTGAAGTAATGTGTGGCGTAGACTGTGACGTTGAAGGTCTCAACATCAGAAGAAGCAACATAATTATCTCTACACTTGGTGAATGTAAATTGGCTTCTGGTGATCATTCAAAGTTAGTGATAAAGCTGAAGCTATTCGTACTGCAAAAAGCAAGCTGCATTGTCAAATCAGTTTGTCAGCTAGAGTCTTAGTTCATAAGGCTCATGAAAAGTTGGCATGATTTACGGATATTTACTCTCAACGGATCTATAGTACAAGATCTTTTTGAAGACTTAATGGTTAAACACGTTACACAATGGATCAAGATCTTTTGGTGTATCTATCTTCAACGTCTCTTGTACTATGGAGAAAGTAAAGACACTTAATCAATTTATCTCTCCAACGACTATCTTCTGCAAATGCTATATAAGTACTTGAAGGTTCAAACTAAATCTTTAACAAGGATCAACCTGATGGAGGAGTAACAAGATCATCAATTATCATCACAATCGAGTATGCATAATTTCTGTTGTAGGTTGTAATTGTAAAAGCCTTAAGATTTATTAAATGTTGAATATCTTAGAAATCTTAAGAGCATTAGGTCTTAGTTATGGTGATTTCCCTGTACCTCTAATATTTGTATCAAGTACACCTTGTTCTCTATTCTGTTGAACATATTAATCAAGTGGATTTATTGAGAAACCAAGTCTCTCACCAAGATGCTTGAGCCATGTAAGTTTCCTGCTATGTGCTGGAGCATTGAAAGTCTCAATCAAGTTAATTGATTGAGCAACCAAGTCTCTCGCCAAGATGCTTGAGCAATGTAAGTATCTTGTTATGTGCTAGAGCAATGAAAGACTTAATCAAGTGGATTGGTTGAGCAGATGTCTTGAATCCGTAGGATTTAAGTAAGGAAATCTCAGATCGAGGGTCCGAGCATAAGTTTTAAATCTGTGGGATTTAAGAAATGAAGTCTCAGATCGAGTTTCTGAGAAGAATTATTGAACCTGAGGGGGTTTAAGCAGGAAGTCTTGGGTTTGTGGAACCTAAGCAGGGAAGTCATGGACCGTGGGTCTGAGCAGGAAGTCTCAGGTCTGAGGGACCTGAGCAGGAAAGTTTTAGGCTAGAGGTCTAAGCAAGGAAGTCTTGAGTTTGTAGGACTTGAGCAAGGAAGTCTTAAGCTTTAGGGGCTTAAGAAAGAAGTCTCAAACTTAGGGTCTAAGCATTGTAAAAGTCTTATGCATAAGCGATTGTAATCATGATTTGATTATAGTGAAAATCTCTTATAAAGTAAGGGGACTAGACAACTCTTATTTGGGAGGAACCAGTTTAAATCTTTGTGTCTTCTGCTATTATTTATTTGCTTCTGTTAAATTCCACTGCTAAATATAACCAGAATATGAATACCAGTTTAGATTCTGAACTCTGATCACACGCAAATTAAGAAAACGAAAAACATAATTCAACCCCCTTCATGTGTACTTTTCTCACCTTCAATTGGCATCAGAGCATGGTCTGTACATAATACTTAACAGTGGTGCAGATAATGATCCAATGAGAAAAGTATATATGTTAAAGACTTTCCTTCAAGAAGGAATCAAGTGTCAGATGAAAAATATTACATTTCTTTTCCTACTATATTCAAAGGGTGATTTCGCTGAATTCAAATGATGGAAAGTTAAATATATTTTTAATTCATTGGACTTGATAAAGGGTTTTGTGAAGGTCTATAAAATATGTAAGAACAAGATTGGTTCTACATCTGACATTAAGTTTTAATGATAACTGCACATGTTATTTTAGAGAACAATTCGATGCTCTATGGTTTCTGTCAAGTGTGTAGCTTTTGCTAAACAAGATCTGACTCTGACAAAAAGGCATGTGACATCACCAGACTCTAATCTAAACACTCTGGAAGAAAACATATGTTATGTACAAGTTAAATTCAAAAGCTCAGGAATGTCTTTAATGCAACGGTTCTGAAGAACGTTGGTACTAGAGATTTTGATATTGACTTAGTAAGTAAGCCTTGAAGGCTTTCTAAGAGACGTGTTTCTATCGCTACAAGCTCTGAAGATCCTGAAGACAAGGTTTTGTTGAATGAAGTTCTGAAGACTTTGAAGACAAATATATGGTGAACAAGTTCTGAAGACTCTGAAGATAATGTTCTGTTGAACGAGTTCTAAAGTTTCTAAAGACATCATTTATATTGCAAAAAAGCTCTGAAGATTCTAAAGACAAGGTTTTATTGAATGAAGTTATGAAGACTATGAAGACAAGTATGTACTAAACAATTTGTGGAGCTTTTAAAGATGAGATTCTGATTGAACAAGATCTGAAGTTTCTAAAGATATCAGTTCTAAAGACCAAGCGCTAAAGACTCTTAAGAAAGGTTCCATTGAACAAAGATCTGAGATTCCGAACACTTAGGTTCTGAAGTTACAAGTATTGATCTTTCTACACATGCTTCATCTATTATACATCTGAAGCCTCTAAGGAACTAGAAGACAGAAGATCAAGAATGGTTGGATAATATGTGGAATATAAAAGTACAAAGTAGTATGTGACCTCTACCTATATAAGGTGGCGCAAGGACAACTCTTTTGTATTATGATGTGACCATTCCTTCAAGTGACCGTTGGGAAACTACATTTGGAATATGTTTCCTATTATACCCTCCAACTGATCTATTCTCAAGCTCTATATATTGAAGATCTGAATGCTTGAAGAACAATGATATGAAGTGAGAGAAAATAATGAAGAAGAAAAAAAAGAGCTGAAGAAAACACGAAAGTACGTGTGCAAAGCGGAAACAAAGCACCAAGTCATAAGCTCAAAAAGAAAATGCTATATGCTGAAAGAAAAAGAGATAAACATTAAAAGAAGCTTTTAAGCAACAAAACTCATGTTGGTACGATGAAAATCTCTCAAAGATTATTCTTAAGATAGTTTTTTATATTAGCAAGGAACTGATGTTCATATCTTGCTAAAAACACTTTTGTGTTATTGTAATTAAACTTTTGTAATCTACTTATTTAGAAGTATCTATTTATACATACATTTGTAACACTTTTCAAAGTGGTTATTCCTCAAGTGACTAAGTCGTTAGTCTGTATACTTGAGAGGGATAAGTTGTTTTCTAAAAATTAGAGGATGTAATCTTTTTAGATTATTGGATGAAGTCCTTGTCTAAGGATAAATCACCTTGGTGGGTAGTGCCGTAACCCGAAATTTGACCTCCCTTTTGCCTTTTACGTAAGCATGTGCATTCGCGTTGCTGGCATACGCATTCTCACTTTTTCTCTGTGCTTTTTGTTGCAAGAATATTCTAGTTTTCCAAGCCCGATTAATCGCATCCTCACAAAGACATCACGTCATCAACACAAGCAAAAAATCAAGGGTTTTTATGCCTATTCATCAAATAAAAAGGTCGAAAATCAGAGTCGTGACCACAACACCATTTTTCAGGAAAATTGGGCATGTTTTCCTGGTTAATCGATTAACCATTTGCTAGTGCAGATGGGTTAATTGATTAACCCTTGTAAAAAATGCAGATTCTGCTGCATTTTCAGGACAACAACTTGCACTCTACTATTTTGGGGTTTACTTGGTTCTAGCATTGTGTGGAACATTCTAGAAATCTCTAGACATTTCAAGACCTTTCCAAACACTTCAAGGAATTTACTCCAATACATCAATTTGAATTGAGACCACCATGTAACTTCATTTGCAAGCATGAGAACCCTTTGATTTGAGCTTGCATTAGGATTGCTACCGAGTAAACTACCTAACTAACTGAGTTAACCTCCAACTCAGTGAGTTGAGTCCAACTAACTCCAAGGCTAGTTCCAAAGCTCATTCCAAACCTAGCAACTCCAAACCTCTTCTCTATATAAACAAAGCTCCACCATTTCACAAAGGACCCTTAATCATTTTCTCAATTTCTTCATTGATCACTCTCAATTCTCTCACATTCTCTCTGAACATTCTGCAACTTATACTCACATTCATCCTCACTTTCTTCCCAAACCAAACTAGAGCTCAAATTCATCATTAAAGAGTAGCAACTTCTACATTAGAAGTGCTTTTCTCTTGAGCTTAACCATCATCATCTTGCAATTCTACTTGATTTTATGGATTTTTATTTGCTTTTGATTCATCTCAAGTGATTACTCCAAGCTTCTTCGGTGCAAATTCATATTTAGAGTTTTTGTCGCATTTTGCTTGATTTCGCTATGGTTCGGTTGCAAATTCTGATTTCTCTGGTTTTCTTTGATTATCTTCATCACAATTCATTTACAACAACATCCAAGGCAAATCTCAGCCTTGCAGGTTGGTTATCCTATGCCATGGTTTGATCTTTGATCTTGATGTGTTAATTGATTCCATTGATGATTATTTGCTATTTTTGGACTTAATTTTCATGCATAATTATTTGCCCTAGCATGTGAGTGATTACACAAATCATAAGTGGCCCAAAGTGCTTTTGGAAAATCAAATTTCAACCACTGCGTCAGTGTTAATTGATTAACTCTTTTGCACTGGAAAAGTGTTAGTCGATTAACACTGTGTTTTTCAGGAAAATCTGCCTTTTCTAAAAGGGTTAATCAATTAACACTTTTGCACTGGAAAAGTGTTAATCGATTAACATTGCTCCAGAATGCTATTTTTGTGCATTTTTCAAGTGTGTTTGATATTCTCTTCTCATTCAACTCCCATGGATTGTTATGATTGATTTTTATGGATGTTTTATTAGTCATTTAACTTCTGTGTGAAGCATGCTTGTAAACTTTTCGATGCTCGATTTTATCGATTATTCATTTTTGGCATTGTATGATCATGTTCATTCTTGCACATTCTTTGGTTACATGTTACATAATTTGTGATGCATACTAAATGATTTTGGTACTGTATTGTACTTCCATTCATGTTTACATTAAGATTGTTCCAAGGTTGACTGTATTTCATAGGGGACGTAACATATTCACCGTCCATGGTTGATAGTAACAAGGCTCCACCAGAGAAAACATTTCTTACTACGTATGAACCTTCATAATTAGGAGTCCGCTTGTTCCTGTGATTTGTTTGCGAATGAAGGATCCTCTTCAACACCAAGTCGCCTATTTAGAAATGCCAAGGGCGTACCTTCTAATCAAAAGCCTTCTTCACTCTGCTCTGGTATAGCCGGCCATGGGCGATAACTTCCCATCTCTTTTCATCAATCAGACTAAGTTGATTCAACCTAGCCTTCACCCATTCTGCTTCATCAAGCTTCACATCAGACAAAACCCTTAAAGAAGGAATCTCGACTTCTAATGGTAGGACAACTTTCGTACCATATACCAACGAGAAAAGTGTTTCCCCAGTTGATGTACGCACCGAAGTACGATAACCATGTAAAGCAAAGGGCAACATCTCATGCCAATCTTTATAATTTACCACCATCTTATGTACGATCCTCTTGATATTCTTATTCAATGCCTCAACAACGCCATTCATCTTTGGACGGTATGGAGAAGAATTGTGGTGTTCAATTTTGGAATTCTGGCACAGCTCCTTCATCATCTTATTATTCAAATTTGAACCATTGTCAGTAACGATTTGTTCTGGTATTCCATAATGGCAGATAATGTCCTTCTGTATAAAACGAGCAACCACTTGCTTGGTGACATTGGTAAACAAGGCCTCTTCTACCCACTTTGTGAAATAATTAATTGCTACCAAGATAAAGTGATGCCCATTGGAGGTATTCGGCTCAATTTTCCCGATCATATCAATGCCCCACATTGCAAAGGGCCAAGGAGATGTCAATACATTTAGAGGGCTCGATGGCACATGCATTTTATCAGCATAAAATTGGCATTTATGATATTTTCTGGCTTATTTAAAACAATCGGACTCCATGGTCATCCAGTAATACCCTGCTTTCAATAGTTTTCTAGACATTGCATGCCCACCGACATGAGTACCAAAAGAACCTTCGTGGACCTCTTCCATCAGTAAGCTTACTTCATGCTCATCCATACAACATAGCAATATCATGTCAAAGTTTCTTTTGTACAACAAATCATCCTTGTTCAAGTATAAATTGCCCGACAACCTCCTCAAAGTCTTCTTGTCTTTACTTGACGCCCCTGGCGGATACTCTTGAGTCTTGAGGAACTACCTGATGTCAAAATACCAGGGATTTCCATCTGATGCTTTTTCAAATTGCAAATATGAAAGCTGGTTTGTCAAGGCGCATGATAGTGATTGTTGGAGCTTTATTCTAGAAATTCACTTTATACATTGATGCAAGCATTGCCAAAGCGTCCGCCATCTGATTTTCAGCCCTCGGTACATGATGAAACTCAACTCTATCTAAGAAAGGAAGCAATCTTCTGGTGTAGTTCTTATGAGGCACCAAGTTGGCCTGACGAGTCTCCCACTCTACTTTGATTTGATTGACGACTAATGTTGAATCACCATACACGTCTAGATTCTTGATTCTCAAATAAATAGCTTCTTCTAGACCCGTGATGCATGCTTTATATTCCGCTTCGTTATTCATACATGCAAACATCAACTGGGCAGTGAATGGTATGTGAGAACCATGAGGAGTTGTAATAATTTCCCCAATTCCACTGTCGTATGAGTTGATAGCACTATCAAAAATCAATTTCCACTGAGACCCAAACCTCATTGTAGTCCTTCATCGTAGTCCTTCATCTTCAGAAGCACTATATCTTTATCAGGAAACTCAAACCTCATTGGTTGATAATCCTCAATTGGCTGTTCGGCAAGATACTCTGACAAAACACTCCCTTTAATGGCCTTTTAGGAAACATATTGAATGTCGTACTCTGCCAGCACCATCTGCCATCTAACAATTCTTCCGGAAAGCGCTTATTTCTCAAACACATATTTAATCGGATCCATCTTCGAAATTAACATGGTTGTGTGATTTAACATGTATTATCTTAAGCGTTTTCCTGCCCAAGCAAGCGCGCAACATGTTTTTTCTAGCATTGAGTACCTTGACTCGCAATCAATGAATTTTTTACTCAGGTAGTAAATAACATGTTCTTTTCTACCCATATCATCGTGTTGACCGAGCACACAACCCATCGTCGTGTTGACCGAGCACACAACCCATTGAATTTTCCAGCAACTAGAGACATTAGTATCGGAGGCTCCTGCAAATACTCCTTTATTTTTCCGAAAACCTTTTGACAATTCTCATTCCAGACAACTGCCTGATCTTTTCTTAGCAATTTGAACATTGGCTCACAAGTGGTTGTAAGGTGAGATATGAACCTTGCAATGTAGTTCAATCTCCCTAAGAAACCACAAACCTCTTTCTCTGTTCTCGGCTCAGGCATTTCTTGTATAGCTTTTATTTTGGCAGGACCCACCTCAATACCCCTCTCACTAACAATGAAACCCAGCAGCTTTCCTGATCTCACCCCGAAGGTGCATTTGTTAGGATTCAACCTCAGCTTGAACTTCCTTAACCTTTCAAATGATTTCAGAAGATTGACCAGATTTTTTTCCTCCATCTGTTACTTTGCAATCATATGATCAACATATACTTCGATCTCATGATGAATCATATCATGAAAGAGAGTCACCATCGCCCGCTGATAAGTTGCCCCTATATTTTTCAATCCAAAAGGCATCACTTTGCAGCAAAAAGTCCCCCACAGTGTGATAAAAGTAGATTTCTCCATGTCCTCTGGGCCCATTTTGATTTGGTTATACCCAGAGAAACCATCCATGAAGGAAAACACATAATACTTAATGGGAAATCATCTTCTGGGTTTGCTGTATTCAAATCTCAATAATCAACACACATCCTGATCTTTCCATCTTTCTTAGGTACAGGAACAATATTAGCAACCCACAGAGGGTAATTAGTAACAGCAAGAAAACCAGCATCTAACTGCTTTTGGACTTCCTCTTTGATCTTGACTGCCATATCCAGTATGGTCCTTCTCAACTTCTTCTTCACGGGTGGACATTCTTCTCGAAGAGGTAGACGGTGCACCATTATATCGGTATCTAACTCTGGCATATCCTGATAGACCAAGTGAGAACATCTTTATACTCACGAAGAATTTCAACCAGTCTTCTTTTGACATCATGTTCCAATGAAGCCCCTATTCTGACTTCCTTTTTCTCATCTTCAGTACCTAGATTGATGACTTCAATATCCTTCTGATGAGGAAAAATAACCTTTTCCTCTTGCTTTAGAAGCCTGGCCAGTTCCTC
Organism: Lathyrus sativus; assembly: GCA_963859935.3. Lineage (NCBI taxonomy): Eukaryota > Viridiplantae > Streptophyta > Magnoliopsida > Fabales > Fabaceae > Lathyrus > Lathyrus sativus. The sequence continues at coordinate 452,470,450 of OZ012740.1, read as the reverse complement.
AGGTAGGTCACAATCTTCATCAGCCTCTTCTTCAGCTTGATAAATGGGATTATCGAAATCATACTAAGCCATAGCCGAATCAGGATCGATGGTATCTGAGATGTAAAACCTGCATGATTGATGCTTTATGTTGATTATGATATTGTCACAACTGCAAAAAACACCCGGCAGAAAAACATAAGAGTCACCATCGAACGTTATTTATCCCAAAGAGAGGAAAAAGAAATGATCAAAGAAAACCTGAAGAACGGGAAAAGACAAGGTCATCGCAACCAAATCTTGGGTTCGGGAGTTGGTTACGCAAGGGGAAGGTATTAGCACCCCTCACGTCCGTTGTACTCAACGGGGTCCATGCTTGTTATCTAATCAAAGGATATGTTTATCTATAAGCTAAAACTAAACGGAAATGAGAACAAAAGAAAAAGAAAGTGGCTCAGTAGGACATCGTCGCCCTATACCTACGTATTCCCTCGTGCAATGGGAAAGTCAGAGTCAATGTGATTCGGAAAACTACGGGTGATGGGGGGAAGGTTGCTCGTCAAGACATCGCCGTCTTGTTCCTACGCATCCTTATCTGGTATGAGAAATCAGAGCAAACGTAGTTTGGGTAAACGAAACCATAGGTTGGTTAAGTGTTTTTTATGAGTGACATTAAACTCCCATTCCAGCAGTTAGGGTCGATGCCTGCTTGTGGTAGAACGGAAAAGTAATGTACTCTTTTCTGAAAATGAAGTTTGAAATAACGATCCCGAAGGATAAAAGGTTTAAGTTTTGTTTGTGAGTTTTAGTGAAGTGAATTGAGTTTGCTTTATGACATATGAACGAATGTGTAGAATATCGCCCCCAGACGGGACGTACACTAAACGCTCTAGACAAGCGAGAGGAGACCCCTAAATCATCATTTCTCATGTGCTTAAGGCTCGTGGTGCACAACATTTATCGTATTTATTAGATGAGTTAGAATGTGTTTTGAGATGAGAAGAGATACGGACTGAAAGGTCTAAGGGAAACTCGGCGCTAATGTTGTCATGCAAAGTGGTCCTAAGGTCGGGATGCAAAAGGAGATTCTATCTTAATGTTAGTATGCAAAAGATGGACCTAAGGTTGAGGTTAAAGGGACTAGCCTACTTTTTATCATGCATGGATTAAACTCCTAATGTCTATCTTACTCCAAATTTAATCGGAAATTAAATTGGAATAAGAACCCTAAGGGAGCATGCAAAGGCAAGGCAAAAAGCAAGAAAACAAGGCAAAAATAGTAGCTACAACAGCGCCTCCTGCATAAGACAGCAATAAAATCCAGCACACAAGCAAGACAGCATATAACAACACATGTTTCAACATAAAAATAGGTGTGAAAAGCCAGGCAACAAGCAAGTAAAGCAAAAACAACATGCAAGTTCAAAGCATGGACATTTGTGGAAAGTATGGAGCAAGCAAGCTTGAATGCAATTAATCAAGAACAAACACCAATCATGGGTAGATATCATGCAACAATGGACATGCTTCAACAATCAAACATAATCGATCAATAACAATGCATCAGCAAGAATCATCAAGATCAACATGTTCTTTTCAAATTAAATTTGACGATCAACCGATCAAACAAACACGCCACGAAGTGGAAACGGAAATAAATGCGATCATGCATCACAATATTCAGCAACATAATCATCAATGATCATCAATTAGCATGCTATAAACAAACAAGTGAAATGATCATTCACCAAACAAATCACATGAACAAGTTAAACATTCAAAGCGGAAACCAAAAGTTGCGCGTCGAAGAATCGAGATCAAACATTCAAGAATGATGAAATATGTCCAAAATAAATCACATAAATGCATCATATCAATCCATAAGTTTACATGTGTAAAGGAACTCAAACAAGCAAAAAAAATGCAAAAAAAATAGGCAAAAAATGCAACAAAAAAAAAAAGGCAATATGCCCAGAGTAACAGGTTACCTTATATAAAGTAACCGGTTACATCGTGAAAAACAACCCAGAAACGTGAAATTTGATAAGGTAACCGGTTACCCTATATAAGGTAACCGCTTACCACTAAACCAGAAGCAGAAAATCAGTTTTCAGCATCAAACAACTTCTCCAATCATCCATATGAATATGATATCAATCGAGCACGAAATTATCATCAAGAAACAACGACCAAACATCGTGTAAACACAATCAAACACTAAAATCACAAATCACCAAGATCCAAATCATCAAAATGGATCAAAAAGCAACAAAAACCATGGATCTACATTGTGATTATTCATATAAGCTCAAAATTGGATTAGATCTAGAATTCACCAACCTTCAAAGCTGAGATTTGCTTTCGTATGTGTTGATTTACTTGAAACTAATAGATCCAAGAGTTTCCTTGTGGTAGAAATAAAGAACAAGCAAGATCAAGCAAAATAATCCACAAAAAGCACTTCCAATCTAACTTCCAAATTCAGATCCAAAACCAAACGAAAATTGAATGGTGAATTGAAGATAATCGAGATGAACGATGGAGGTTTAGCTCTAGAATTCTATGATTCTAATGAAGAATCAAAGAACTCAAGTGAAAAAGCTTTAATGGAGGTTTTGGGAGTGAAAAAGTGGAGAGAAAATTGAGAGCAAATTCTCAAGAATGAGTGTGAAATCTAAAAATGAAGGGTAATTATGTGAGGTTTGAAGCAAATTCACTTAAATAAGCTCTAGGTTTGGAATCAAAATGTGGTTTGGAGTGTGGATTAGCATTTGGAATGGAAATTAGGAGTGGAATTAGGAATGGAGTGTTTGAAATTTGGAGGGAAATGGTGAAAGTTGAAACAATTCTAGATCCTTCCAAATATGATAAAGTGAAATCAATGGTTGAGAATGGTTGGAAAATTGAACATGCTGAGAATTCAAATATTTTGGCCAATTTCGTTTGAAGTAACCGGTTACCCTATATGCAGTAACCAGTTACCATATTCAAAATTTGCCACTTTTGGCGCCAAATGGAGGGAATCCTGTACAATTGCCCGTTGCCACATGTTCTGAACCCTGTTATGCCTCTGAAACCTGCTCTTGAATATCATAAATGTGAAAACGCCTGAGATAGCCATCACACCGTCTCCCGGGATGAAAATAACCTGGTGAATAAAATAAAATCAACCGCTTGATTGCTAAGCAAAATGAATGTCGGAGCCTCTGGCGCTCGCTGTTTAGACTCTTGCAATAAAAGGGAACCCTGAGCCACATAAATACCTTGATCCCATGTCTCGAGAACCAATGCTATGATATGTGGAAATGAAAAATGCAGAGAAACATAAGTCAGTTACAGTTAAAAAGAAAGGGCAAATTTTGGAGTGCTACAGCTGCCCCTATTCAATCGACCTGAACTTGGAGGGATGATAGCAATGACTTTCAAACATTCAAGGTGCAATGTGATTGAATACCAAAAGAACCCGGAAATTTGCAACCTACGGGGATACAAAACAGCGAATACCAACCAAAAGTTGGGATACGACACGTTGAGGATAACAATCCAAGATTAATAAAATATCAACCAAAAGTTGGAACGAAACAAAGGACACTAACTAAGAGTTGGGATAAACAACCAGAGGATACCAACCAAAAGTTGAGATAAACAACCACCAGATACCAACCAAAAGTTGGGGTAAACAACCAGAGGATACCAACCAAGAGTTGGGATAAACAACCATTGGATACCAACCAAAAGTTAGGATAACGATCAAAGGGTACCAATCAAAAGTTGGGATGAAGAAAAGGATACCAACCAAAAGTTGGGATAACAACCAGAGGATACCAACCAAGAGTTGGGATGAAGCAAATGATACCAACCAAAAGTTGGGATAACAACCAGTAGATACCAACCAAGAGTTGGGATAAACGAGAATGCCGACCAAAGGTAACCTTCTAGGGAACCAAACTCAAATCAAGAACCCGCGGGACGTACAATCAATAGACTTACAACCTGAGGGAAAGACAACTCCACTGGGAAAATAAAAGAGAAGCTTAATCAGTGAACTCTGTGGGGAACAAGCGTCTACCAGAAGATAATAATCAAAGGATACCATCCAAAAGATGGGATAATCAGCAAAGAGGTGCCAACCAAGAGTTGGGATAACGGTCAAAGGATACCCATCAAGTCGCACAGGAAGTAAACTCAACGACTTTACGACCTGAAGATGACTACACTAGGAAAAGAGTAGACTAACCAGACAGCTTTGCACGGGATAAGCATCCACCAAACATATCAAAACAAAGGATACCAACCACAAAAAGTTGGAATAAGGGTTACTCCCTATGAATAAAAACCAAACACTACCAACCAAGAGTTGGAATAACGACTCCACCGGGGAATAGAAGATGACTACCATCCAAAAGTTGGGATGACAATCAACCACCAACGAATTACCAACCAAAAGTTGGAATGAAGCAAAGGTTACCAACCAAGAGTTGGGATAATAACCAACCGCCAATAGGCTACCAACCAAAAGTTGGAAAGAAGTAAAGTTACCAACCAAAAGTTAGAATAACAAACAAGAACAAGAAGAATCCAACCAAAGGTTGGAACAACGACTCTGCAGGGGGAACCATAGGCTACCAACCAAGAGTTGGGATAACACACCCAAGGATTACTAACCAAAACTTGGAATACCAATCACAAGACATCAGACTATGCTGGGGATTACTAACCAAAAGTTGCAATACCAATCACAAGACTTCGGACTACGGTGGGGATTACCAACCAAAAGTTGGGATGACACACCCAGAATAGGCAGGCAACAGAATCAACCGACTCACAACCTGCAAAGAACACTCCGACATGAAAAGAGAGGTTTAAAGAAGTAACTCTACCGAGAAAAATGATGTTTAAACAAACGACCCAGCCGAGGAAAGAGAAGTCAAACAAACAACTTTGTTGGGGAAAGAAGACATTTAAGCAAACGACTCCGCTGGGAGAACCCAATAAAATGAACAACCAAAAGTTCCAGTCTGATGGGGATAACACGAAAATCTCCTGAATAAAACATCATCTGCAGAATAGACAACTGGCACCAAAGGTATGAAACCTGGCTTATGCTTCAGATGTATATGTTTGAAAATGGCATAATGCTTCATACGAAATGGAAATGCTACGCATTTAGGAGGATGCTATGCAAATGCAAAGGAACACAACCCAAAGGAGTGCTGAAAAGACCATCAACCAACTCTGCTGAGGAATACGCCCTGGACAGCTCTCTTTGAAACACTTCACCCTGTTGGGGAATACGCCCTGGATGGCTCTACGAAAAACTTCACCCTGTTGCGGAAACTACCAAAACCCCACTTAGCGGGGAATTAAGAATAGCGTTGAAAAATCTAACCTGGTGAGGATAACAAGCACCTGTTGAAGGCTCCACTCCGCTTGGAATAAAGGAATAAAAAATCCATCCTGCTGGGGACATACAAGTAATAATCTGCCTTACTGGGGATGTACAAATGACAATCCGCCCTACTGGGGATGTCAGAGGCTTCTACTGAGGGTTCCATCCTGTCGAAGAGATGAAAGTAACCTTTGTTAATGATTCCCCTCCACAGGGAATGTAATGAATATCTACAGATAAATCTGCTCTACTGGGGGATAAACATGCTCTGCATAAACATCTGCCCTGAGGAAAATGAGAATACCATTTGTTGGGAGTTTGTCCCGAAAAATGACCCTGAAAGATGCCAATGATCATTAGACTTTACTAGCGATATCAAACTGTTGTTGATGTACCTGTTGAGGGAATCAATAATAACCTATACTCGGGGAATAAATTCATGAATACTGATCTTACCGGGGATAGACACCAGAGCGTCGACTCCGTTGGGGAAGGACGTCAAGGACGTTGCCTCTACTGGAGAGTAACACTGAATTGAAATCCACCCTGTTGCTGAGGGAATATCCTCCAACCTTACTATGCTAAATATGATTTGAATAAGTCCACCCTACTGGGGATTAGCCTTTGCGGGGAGACAGAAACTCTACTCCGCTAAAGATACGCTACACCTCCACTAGTGACAACACTTTTGATTTGACAACAGGATTTTGTGGGGAAGACAAAAAAATTTTCTGTGGGGAAACAAAAATCTTCGTTGAACAAAATGCCTGACTGCATTCTATCTGAAATAGTCAACCTCCTAACACTTATTGAGTAGTATGAACCCACTCCGGCTGGGAAATACAACTCTGAACTCCCGCTAGGGAAGGAATAATTCACCATACATTACTGTTAGAACTTCATCGCTGGGGATAAAAACTCTACTGGGGAGAGGATCCTGCCATCCTGCAACAAACAAGAAACAATAGGATTCTCCATGTGCAAAATGGCTACCTGGGTTACCATTCATGACACTTATCGTTCAAGGAAATCCATTACCTTCATTATGCTCTGTAAAGCCTCATGTTTTCACCTGTAATATTTATCAAAATATCAGACGTTTTTGCAAACAAAATAGTAAAAGTAAAAACAAGAAAATGAAAAGCTCTTTGACTGAGCTGAATAATTTATTGATGAAAGGCCTGTAAATAGGCAAATTACAATTCGGATGCAATTCCTAAAAAGAGGTAATTGCGCAAAAAAGAAAAAAGAATATATAAAAATGTCGGCAATGTGGAAGCAGACAACCACAATGTGTCGATTCAGCTATGACTTGTATGTCTTTGATGTTCCCCATGTTTCGCCTTCTGAAAAAACTGGTTAAACTGATTCATTTCCTCCGAGATAACCATGCATCGAATAAGTTCACAAATCGAATGCAGACTGCAGTCGTTTGCTTTCAAATCCCTAACTTTTTCCTGAATCGCCCTTTACCTATTTTTGCCAAAGTCGCCTTTTCAAGTTTTCATCTTTGCGGGTTCATTCTTTTTCTTTTATCCCTAATTTTTGCCCGAACCTTTCCTTCTTATGGTTCGTCAGGATGCCCCATTTTTCCTGGACTTGTTTCTGCCCAGTGGGTCTCTTTTAAGCAAAGTATTTTTTAGCCACATCTGCGTTCACAAGGGATGAAAAATCCTCACCATCCATGGTTGATAGTAATAAGGCTCCTCTAGAGAAAACCTTTCTTACCACATATGAACCTTCATAGTTGGGAGTCTATTTGCCCCAGTGATCTGTCTAAGGAGGAAGGATCCTTTTCAACACCAAATCACTTGTCTGGAAGCACCCAGGATGCACTTTCTAATCAAAGGTTTTCTTCATCCTACTCTGGTACAACCGGCCATGAGCAATGGCTGCCAATCTCTTCTCATCAATCAAGCTCAGTTGATTCAACCTGGTCTGCACCCATTCAGCTTCGTCAAGCTTCACATCAGACAATACCCTCAAAGAAGGAATCTTAACTTCTAATGGTAGGACTGCTTCCGTACCATACACCAATGAGAAAGGAGTTGCCCCGGTTTACGTATGCACCGAAGTACGATAACCGTGAAGAGCAAAAGGAAACATCTCGTGCCAATATTTATAGGTTACAACCATCTTCTGCACAATCATCTTGATATTCTTGTTAGCTTCCTCAACAAAACAATTCATCTTCGGACGATATGGAGAAGAGTTGTGATGTTCAATCTTGAAACTCTGGCACAACTCCTTCATCATCTTGTTATTCAAATTTAAACCATTATCAGTAATGATTCTCTCTGGAATTCCATAATGACAAATGATGTCCTTTTTTATGAATCAGGCGACCACCTGTTTCATGACATTGGCAAAGGAAACTGCTTCTACCCATTTCGTAAAGTAATCAATCGCAACCAGAATGAAGCAATGACCATTAGAAGCAATCGGCTCAATCTTTCCGATCATATCGATTCCCCACATAGCGAAGGGCCAAGGAGATATTAACACATTCATAGGAATCGGTGGAACATGCACCTTATCAGCATAAATCTAGCATTTATGGCATAAATCAAGGAGGTCTCAACTAACATCCCAATGAACGGTTTCCAGAGTCATTAGTTTTCATATCCAACACCCCCTCAACTGTCCAAGATGCACAGGATAGGATGTCTTCAAAGAAAACCTCGTCTGAACGCGAATTTCATGAGGGCTCGTGCATGCCAAACATGCAAGCCCGCACTACTCTCCCCACTAATGCTAGGTGTATACTCAAGGCTAGGTATTAAGTTTATCTCTAAGTGGAACAACCCACCCAACAACACAACAACAACAGTATAATATGATAACAAAATATAAAATGCTGAAAATAAATGCAATAATATACAACAGTAAAGTACAAATACATATGCGCAAAAGTAAACACCCAAAGACACAAAACAGACAAGCGCTAGGATTGACTCGCATAGGGAACCAGAGTCTCCAGCAGAGTCGCCAGCTATCACAACTGTGAAAAGGGTCAGCGAAAAATAAACAGGAGAGTAGCCACCGAACGTTATTTATACCAAAGAGAGGGAAAGGAAACGATCGAAGAAAACCTAAAAGAACGAGAGAAGACAAGGTCATCACAACCAAATCTTGATTTCGGGAATCGGTTACGCAAGGGGAAGGTATGAGCATCCCTCACGTCCGTTGTACTCAATGGGATTCATGCTTGTTGTCTATAAAGGGGTAAGTTATCTAAAAACTACTGCTAAACTGGGGAGAAGAAAAGAAAAGACTCGATAGGATATCACCGCTCTATGCCTACGTATTCCCTAGTGCAATGGGAAAGTCAGAGTCAACGTAGTTCGAGAAACTACGGGTGATGGAGGGGGGGGGGAGTTGCTCGCCAAGACATCGCCGTCTTGTGCCTATGTATCCTTATCTGGTGTGAGAAATCAGAGCAAACGTAGTTCGGGAAACAAAAACACAGGTTGGTTAAGTGTTTTTTATGAGTGACATTAAGCTTCCATTTCAGCAGTTAGGGACAGTGCCTGCTTGCGGTAGAACGGAAAAATAACATACTCTTTTCTGAAAATGATTTGAAGAACAATCCCGAAGGATAAAAAGGTTTGAATTTGGTTTATGAGTTTTAGTGAAGTGGATTGAGTTAGTTTGAGACTCATGTTGCACTAAAGATTATGACATAAGAGCGAATGCATTGCATATCGCCCAAAAGGCATACACTAAACACTCTAGACAAGTGAGGAGAAAACCCCCCACTCATCATTTCCCATGTACTTAAGGCTCATAGCGTACAACGTTTGTCATTCTTTATTAAGTGTCTTAGAGAAGTTTGAGATGAGAAGAGAAGGCACAGAGAAACACTAATGGGAAACTGAAAAACCCTAATGTTATCATGCAAAATGGTCCTAAGGTTGAGATAAAAGGGAAATCTACCTAATGTTATCATACAGATGATGGACCTAGAGTTGAGATGACAGAGACTATCCTAATTGTTATTATGCAAAGGATTGAAAGCCTAGTGTCTCTCCTACTCCCATCTTAAATAGAGGGACTAGGAATCCTAAGGGATCATGCGAGCAAGCACAAGTAAACAATATCCAGTTCAATCACAGATGAAAACAGAGATGGAAGAATTCTCAAAGTGGGAGAAGAAGAAGATGAATAGGAAAGATGCATAAAGAAAACCAAAAGGTCAAACTCAAACAAGTTGGACAAGCACGCCTCAAGTTAACATATCATTGGTGCATCCTAAATCCAAACCATACCTAAGATGTGCAGACAAACACCAAAGGCAGAGCAAACCAAAAAATGCTTAATCAGATGAATCCAAAAAACAAAGAAAGAAGCAAAGCATCAAGCAAACAAATGGCTTAAAAAAAACAAGGTAGGGTAGCAACACCATGATCAACAAATAGACATCCCATCATGAATACATGAGAAGGATCACTTAAGTTTGACAATCAAAGTCAAACTTCAAAGTGAATCAATTATCACAAACATCCATAAATGAGAGGTCACACTAGGTAAATATCAAAGATCCATATGACTTGAGAAAAAGTCAGAACATCACCTCACAATGGATCAAAATCATTTATTCACCTACTTACAATTTAAATCAAAATAAAGACAAAAATAAAAAAGGAAAGAAAAAGACCTAAAATAAGAAAGAAGAAGCCAAGGCATGAATGAGGGCTCAAGGATATCACCATAGGTCTAAGACCATCATGGGATCACATGAAAATAATTCCAACATTTTTAAATGCCCAAAAATAATTTTAAACTAATTAAAATCAAGCAAATAAATAAAAAGTACATGAAAATACCTAAAACAGAAAACAAAAATCTAAGAAAATCACCATAGATTCAAAACCATCATAGGATCATATGAAAATAATTTCATAATTTTACATGGCTCAAAAGTATTTTTAAACCAATTAAAATCATACAAAACAAGTAAAAATCATGAAAAATATAAAAATGCAAAATAAAAATGCACAAAAATATAAATCAAAAAGAGAAAAATAAAAGAGAATTTTAGAAAATATTTTGGTATTTTTTTGATAAAAAATGAATTTAATATGAATTTATGAAAATAAAAAGGAATTAAAAACAATTTTAAAAAAGAAAATAAAATAGAAAAAACTCAGCGCGTTGGATCTAGCCTCATTAAATGACGTGGCTGATCCAAGGGTCAGAGAGCGCGCATCCACGATGGACACTAGTCAGCTCACCCACACAGATCCAAACAAAGTTAAAAGCATAAGATTAAAACAGGTGGCATGATGAACGGTGAGATCATCATCTTCAACCTCCAACCACCTGAAACTCAAGAGAATTTGCAGAAAAACATGGATCCTTCAAACCATAACCAATGGAGCTGATAGTGGTTTCATTTGATGCATCTTTTCAAGATGATCTCAAACATATCATCGCGCCAAATTTCTTTAAATCACAGCTCACTCGATTTGAAAAAAACCAAAACAAGATTCAAACACGAATTTGAAAATTCAGCAACAAAACTCAACTACAACAAAAAACTAACTATACAAACAACATCAGCATGTCAAGGGCCACATCTTAGCAACAAATTTGAATCAAAATGGTTGAGAATTATACATGTTGAAGCTCAACCTTGAAGCTTTGAAAATGGAGTTCCCTAGCTTAATTCAGGTCAAGATTCTTCAAGTTCTTGAGCTGGTTAGCTTCACTGAATATGAATGAAGCTAACTGAGTGGAGAATTCGAGTGTTTAAGGTGTCGAAATGGAAAAACGAAGTTCAAGCTCAAGAGTTCAAATGGGATCTTGGCATAGTGGTTTTGGCTATCAAAAGCTTGTAGAAATGGGTGGAAATGACTCCCTATTTATAGGAGAAGCTATCTGAATCAAAATGAAGGGTGAATGAGGTAATTTGGATAGAAATCATGCACACCTGCAGCATGCTCAAAGTGTGACTTGAAATCTGTCAAAACTCACTCAAAACTTGCGTTTCAAGGCTCTAATCAACCCAAGAAAGTTGGTTAATCATGTTTAGCTTGAATTCGTGGCTTAATTTGGTGATTAGAGGCCAATACAAACTATTCCAATTCTGACTTGGAGAGAAATCTCAGCTTTGAAATTCAAATTTTGCAACCATGGTGCTCACAGTGTATGAGGCTTTTTGAGACGATTCTTCTTGCATTAGATAGAGGAAGATGTAATCTTTGCAATGTGAAAAGAAAGTATTGTTGTTGCCTTAGACCACACTTAATTATAAGGAACTTCTAGGGTTGAGAATACCATAAAGTCATGGATAACACCTTGCTTGAACTTGAAGACACACAACCTTCTTGCTTGAGAAACAAACCATGATATCTTGATCCCCTGCCAAGAAAAAATGCTATGCAAACATGAATATGAAGATGAAAATAAACATAAGCCAAGAACACAAGAGAAGATGAGCAAATTTTAGGTGCTACACTCATCACAGTCTTTCATCTTCAAAAACATGACGTCTTCATCTAGAAATTCAAACTTCATCGGCTGATAATCGTCAATCGGATGTTCAGCAAGATATTCTGACAGAACGCTTCCCTTAACGGCTTTCTGGGAAACATACAGAATATCATACTCTGTTAAAACCATTTGCCATCGGGAAATCCTTCCGGAGACTGCTTGTTTTTCAAAGATATACTTGATAGGATCCATCTTCGAAATCAACAGGGTTGTATGGTTTAACATGTACTGTCTCAAACGCTTAGCAGCCCAAGCGAGTGCACAACATGTTTTTTCCAGCGTTAAGTATCTCGACTCACAATCAGTGAACTTCTTACTCAGGTAATAGATGGCGTGCTCTTTTCTACCTGACTCATCTTGTTGATCGAGCACACATCCCATTAAATTCTTAAGAACCGTGAGATACATGATCAGAGGTCTCCCTACAACTGGGGGCATGAGTATTGGAGGTTCCTGCAGATACTCTTTTATTCTTTCAAATTCCTTATGACAATTTTAATTCTACCTGACAGTTTGATCTTTTCTTAAAAATTTGAATATTGGTTCACAAGTGGTTGTAAGATGAGATATCAACCTTGTAATGTAGTTCAATCTCCCCAGGAAACCACGAACCTCTTTTTCTGTCCTCGACTCAGACACTTCTTGTATAGCTTTTATATTTGTAGGATCTACCTCAATACCCCTTTCACTGACAATGAACCCCAGTAGCTTTCTAGATCTCACCCCGAAGGTGCACTTGTTAGGATTCAGCCTCAGCTTGAACTTCCTTAACCTTTCAAACAATTTCAGAAGATTGGTCAGATGTCCTTCCTCCGTTGTGACTTCGCAATCATGTCATCAATATATACCTCGATCTCATGATGAATCATATCATGAAAGAGAGTCACCATTTCCCGCTGATAGGTTGCCCTGACATTCTTCAATCCAAAGGGCATCACCTTATAGCAAAAAGTTCCCCATGGTGTAATGAAAGTAGTTTTCTCCATGTCCTCTAGGGCCATCTTGATTTGGTTATACCCAGAGAAGCCATCCATGAAGTAAAAAACGGAATATTGAGCGATGTTATCAACCAACACATCAATGTGGGGGAGCGGGAAATTGTCTTTCGGGCTCGCTTTATTCAGATCTCTATAGTCAACAAACATCCTGACATTTCCATCTTTCTTAGGAACAGGAACCATATTAGCGACCCACGGAGGGTAATTCATGACAGCAAGAAAACCAGCATTCAACTGCTTCTGAACTTCTTCTTTGATCTTGACTGCCATGTTAGGCCTAGTCTGTCTCAACTTCTGCTTGACTGGCTGACGTTCTTCTCGGAGAGGCAACTGGTGTACCATAATATCTGTATCCAACCCAGGCATGTCTTGGTAAGACCAAGCGAATATATCCTTATACTCACAGAGCATTTCAACCAATCTTCTCTTGATACTGTCTTCCAATGCAGCCCCAACTCTAACCTCTTTCTTGTCGTCTTCGGTGCCCAGATTGATGACTTCAATATCCTCCTGATGAGGCACAATGACCCTTTCCTCCTGCTTGAGAAGTCTGGCTAACTCTTCGGGTAGTTCACAGTCTTCATCAGTCTCTTCTTCAGCTTGATAAATGGGATTACCAAAGTCATACGAAGCCATAGCTGAATTTGAATCGATGGTATCTGATAAAAAAGACCTTCATGATGATGTTTATGTTTATTATATGATGCAAAAAACAAAAAACATTGCCATTTTTTGTTTAATAAATACAAAAACAAAAAACAAGAAAAACAGGGATCACAATACTTGAATACGAAAACGTCCTTTATTTATGATAAAGTGCAAACAACAAGAGGGCCCCACAGATGGAGCCACTACGCCTTGGGCAGAGCGTAAGACTGAACATAATCAAAACAATGAACATTACTCTAAAGTAGTAACATGAATGACTTCTTCAGTAGTCCAATTGCACAACTTCTATCCGGGAGTACATGGACGAATCCAGGCATCTATATCACAATCACTATCATCTTTGTCATCCTCAATGGCATTAATCCTGTCAAATATCACACCACCGCTGGTGAACTGAATAGATCCCCTGTATCTCAGGACGTCTTGAGAAGAATTGGAGGGTTTGTATCCCAGGCCGAACTTGTCGTGCTTGATGGGAACATTAAGAACTTGGCCACACTTCTATGATGAACCAGATTCTATGATAGCACGGGTTTCCTTGAACGATGACATGGAAACCTCTAGGCTTTTGGCTTCTACAGGAGACGTTTCTTGAATCTGAAGCGTTTCAAACGCATGGCAAAGTGTTTCGTGGATCTCCCCATCCACTTCCACATACTTGAAGGATGACAAATGGCTAACCATGATATCCTCTTCACCGTATACTATAACAACTTTCCCTTCCATCATATATTTCAGCTTCTAATGCAACGTTGAAGTGATTGCTCCTGCAGCGTGTATCCAAGGTCGGCCAAGCAAACAGTTGTATACTGGTTGGATATCCATAATGTAAAAAGTTGCATCAAAGATCTCTGGTCCAGCCTGAATGGGCATGGTGATCATAAATTCCAAGGAGTTTGATTTAAGTGATCCACAATCTTCGAAGGAGTTTGATTTAAGTGATCCACAATCTTGTAGTCACTTTTTCGAATGAGTCTCATAAATTCCTCCGCGTCTTTTGAAAAAATATCATTATCAACCTGTTGTTGGAAATTCTCCTCAATCACCGTCTTACCCTTCCCTTTGTCATTCCTATCAGTATTAATTTCCGGTGGGGAAAATATCATACCACTTCTAGTGATACCGCCGGCACCAACCATATTCCCAATTGAAGAACTTCCGCATGAAGATCTTGTCAATTCTTGCTTCAGCCCATTACAGAACACCTTTGCCCCATAGTTCCATGGGATGGCTTTAGTGCTCTCGTACGACACAGGTTCAGGAACAGTAATGATAATCGACGCTGGCCTAGCAGGCGCTGAAATATTGATTTTCTGGTATGGAATAGAGATTGTAACAACTTTGCATCCATCATTACTCGTCTTATCCTCATCGTCTTCTCTCACAACCTTGTCAAATTGTTAACAACCCTCATCAATCATTCTTTAAATACCCTTCTTCAAAAGATCATAGCTCTCAGGTTACGCTTTACATTCTGAGAAGTCAGTAGAACACCCCAGAAACACTCCCTTCTTCAACAAACTAGCCTTCACAAATGTTGCATCCCAAAATTTGCCCAACATTTTTTCTTCACTTAGCTTTTTTCATTGCATTCATGTAGCACTAACATTGCATTAGGATTTACATATCATCACCCATGTACAGGGAATTGAGAGGTGTGCTCATCAGGAAGAGGTTATCAAAGCCTAAGCCTAATCAAGAGGTTGTACTCAAGATATTCAAGAGTTTATCATCACCATCAGAAAGGTCAAAGAGCAGATGAATGTATGTGGTTCACCTCCTATCTTGGAGGCCATGAAAAGCTCAGCAGATGATTTTGAGTCCATGGATGTGGGTGTAAAGCGTTAAGAAAGCTCATGGGATGTCTTGAGAGTCACTATGCAAAGTACAAGAGGCCACAACCAAAGGTGGTGCAACTAGGGTTTTCACCTGGTCAACCTTGAGTCAACAGTGAGTCTTGAGGAGATTAAGACTCAATTCGAAGAAACTATGATCATGGGATGTTGTGTTGAGACACCTAAGAGATCATTTCAAGATCAATTCATCAATGTGCAAGAGTGTCAGAAGTAATTGAGCTAGGGTTTCTAAGCTTGACAGTGTAAAATCCCCTATCTCAGTGCCTAACTTCAATACCACATAACTCAAGATACAAGTTTCATCTCATCTTGACATCCACATGAGACGTGTAGAGCATGTTCGTAGCTTTCTTTTGAGTACTAGAAGTCATTCATTGGATTTCTAGAACTCAAGTTATGAAGCAGACAAGTTACAGGTCATCAGATGAATGTGATTTTGGTACTTGAAAGTCAACCAACTTCCAGGACATTTTTGAGCTATAAGGATGTCTCTCCTCATCTTAATCCAAACATGAATGTTGTTCCTCACGATCTTAGCTTTCGAAAGAGTACTAGAAGTCCTCATTTGAATTTGTAGAACTCAAGTTATGAGACTTGCAAGTCAGGGGTATTTTGGGAAAGTAAGATTACAAGTCATTTTCATTATAGGTCCATTTTACCACATTGCCTACCTCAAATGAAAATGTTTCCAACTTGGAAGTTGCTCAAATGGGATCATTTTCTCAATCAAACCTCAAGAGACCATTGACATGGCTTGGATTAGAGAATGGGTGAGGAAAATTTCATGAAAGGAAGTTTGAAAAGGGATAGTTTGGATTTAATGCCAATTAAACCAATTCATGCCATATTTGTGCTTTTTTTGAGTCCAAATAATGTTTTAAGAACAATGGAAACATTAAAAACCAAGTTTGAATTCATTTCCATGGCCAAACTCAAGGTTACTTCACTTTGAAGTAACATAACTCAAATCAACCATTGATGCATTTCCAAGGCTTCAATCTCAACCCTCCATGTTCATTACATCACAAGCAAGGGAAATGAAGCAAATTACAAGCTTGATGGCTCTGTTTTCACCATAACCTCAAAGCTTCAAACATGAAATTTTGGATTTTGGAATTGGACTCCATGGGCTTCAATTGGGCCTGAAATTGATCAATATCCATTGTATATAATCTCTTTGATCATTCCTAACTGAAAAAACGGATTTTGGAGCCAAGAATAACATAATTCAGTTATGGAAAAGTGAAGGAAAATGGAAATTCGAGTTTGAAGATTAAGCAAGTTTCAAGAGAAATTTACCATTGCAGAAGCTCCATTGATGATCCTTGAGTGAATCTGGACATTTTTCTTCATGTTTCCAAGCCATTTGAAGACCCATTGGAGGTGCTCCAATAAGTAATTTATTTTTCACTAATACTCTCTGTTCAAGCCTTATTCATGCGCCATTTTTGTGGATTTACATTCCCCTAGATGCATAGATGGATTTAGGGTAGTTTTCATGGCTGTTAGCAATATTTCTTGACATGACCTTCAATCTTGTTGGCTTGCGTTTTGAGGGATTTAGGCGATAAAAGTAAAAAAGAATAGTGGATTAGTGGTCTAGGCATCAAGGCGAGCATTTTGGTGTAAAAAATCCCAAGTTTTGGCATGTTGTGAACCTTTGCATTTTTTTGGTGGCCGGAGAAGATGACCGGAGCCACCGTCTGGTTCATCTTCTCCGACAAGCTATGTAATTCCCCCCAATCCTCAGGTTAAATGCCAACCATTGGATCTTGATGGAATGCTTGACCAAGACTCCATCGCGTGGCCAGGATTCATTCTCATTTTGAACTAAGAGTGTTGAAGCATACGTGGCAGCTTGTAGGTCCTTATATAGGCTGACTGGTACACAGGTTGGACGGCTTGGATCTCATTTGAGCCCGTTTAATGAAACGGGGCGTTTTGGCCCCCTCACTCCCAGCCTTTGATTTGTCATACCTTGACTAGATCTGAGGGCTAGGATTGGTCTGCGCTTTGACCTGAGACTTTGACTGTGCATGTGGCGCCCTGTAGATCCCTTAGATCTGTTGGCCGGTCTCCCCATCCTGTGGCGTTTGTTTTTTCCATTTTCTTTTATTTCTTAATTGATTTTCTTTTTTCTTTTATTCATTGTTTCATTTTTAATTCACTAACAATAGTAAAAAATGCCAATAAATGCTGAAAAAAATCATGAACATGAATAAACATATCTTTTAATTTTGTGCATTTTTTAATTCCATTTTTG